>OZ004698.1:22590946-23060946 GCA_963924545.1 Pogonocherus hispidulus
TCTGTTCAAAGAAATTAAAGAAAAACAGGTAATGTTAATAAAAGCAATTATACATTGTGCTTGGTATGACAATGTAGTGGAAGACGGAAGATAGTCAATATGGTGAGCAAGATCCTTGCAAAGTATTTGCACAAATAGCATAATTTAGTTGTATTACCTACTTTGATTTTTAATCCATAGGTAGCTAATTTTATATGGGGATCTATTACAGGGAATCTTCATCTTCATCACTAGTTTTTAATAATACCAGCCTTCATCAGGAACTGTTACAATCTGTTGGTGTATTTATTAGTGAAGATTTGAATGAGGTGAATGCAAAATGTAATGTACTTTAAACATTTAGTATTTCTGAAAAGAGTAAATTTAACAAATGTTAATTTGGCATCGATTAAGTATCATGTAAATTTTTTCCAGTATTTAAACCTTGCTGCTTATTTTTATTTTAATTTGTATTTGGACGATAATCCAAAGTGATGAGCAGGAGAATGAAATTAAAATCCACATAAAATTTGTACAATTACAAAATTTGTACTTATGTACTTAGAGCACAATACTGTCTGTTATCACTAAAGCAGGTACATTGGGATTAAAGTTTTTTCTGTCAGACTAACAGGATATGGCATGCATATTACTTGTCTAAATAGCCCATGCCTATTGTATGCCCATGCCCATGCCTATTGTATTGTACAAACAAAGAAACTTAGAACAAATATGTAGGTGTATGTAAGCAATCAACAATGCCATATTTAAGCTTATCACATGCAACTTTGCTGCATTAAAAGGCGCACTAGTGTGAAACTGATCCATTTTTTTTTCATTCTCAAAATACACGCAATATTTACATACAAGGGTACTATTATAAAAGGTACCTCAATGATAGAATTCAACATTCACATTTGATGGACAAAATATAAGTGATCCCTTTATTATATTTAACCCTGACAATTATTTCATACCACCACGGTAACTCCACTGAAGTTACCGTGGTACCTTGGGGGTGGAGTTAAGTATCACCTTTAGTAACATAAAAATTTAGATATTTTTAGTAAAAAAATATAATTGGTGTACAAACTATCTTGGCTTTGCTACCTGTATCAAGACTCAAAATGTATTGTCATGTTATGTGATAAATTATAAGGTATGTGACCACTCAGCAATAATGTTAAATGTTTCAAACCAAAATCTTTGTGATTTTCAAAATAACACAAACCAACAAACAAAATTGAAAACTATTGACTTTGAAAAGTTAAAAATCTAGCAAAACAAACAAATTGGAACGATATTAATTATGATAACCCAGAAGTTGCAACAAAAGACCTAATTAATAAGATAAGCAACATAGTAAAGATTTGTGAAATCAATAGACATCCATTAAACAAATTAAAAAAAATTAAGCTTTGGATAACAACCGGAATAGTTACATCAATAAAAAAACGCGATAAATTGAAAAAGGACTTAATAAAAAATCCGACAAACGAAAAAACAGCGGAATACAAAACTTATAGAAATAATCTGGGTAAATTTATTAAAACCACTAAAAATAACTATTATAGAGATAAAATATATGAAAACTCTTTTGATATAAAAAAAAGTATATAACATTGTGTCTGAAGCTACAAACGAAAACGCAAAGACAGGGATACACAAATTCAGATACTTGATAAAACAAATTCTCTTTTAATGGATGAAAAAATGATTACTAATTTTACTAATGAATATTATATTGATATAGGAATAAAAATGGCAGAAGCTATCAAAACACCATCTGATCAAATACAATTGCCCCAAAGCACAATTTCCTCTATGTTCATGACACCAGCATGTAAAAACGAACTTATAAAACATATCAATTCTTTAAAAAATAATTGCAGTTCTGGAATTGATATCTTCCAAAATAATAAAAACTCTTCACATCCATATCCTAGACTCATTGGTACGTATCATAAACCAGATTTTTGCAACTGGAATAGTTCCTAATAACTTTAAAACCAATTGTAACCCCAATATATAAAAACTCAGGAAATAAACAAGAAATAAGCAACTATCGGCCAATCAGCGTGATTAATAACCTAGGTAAAATCTTTGAAAAATGTATTAAAGTAAGACTCATTAAATTTATGTCAGTTGGTAATATGATATCGAAAAGTCAGTTTCGATTTATAGAGGGTTTAAGTACCACTGATGCAATATATGAACTAACAAGAGATATTACTCATAATCTTGATGAAAGAAAAAAGGTAATTGTAACCTTTCTGGATCTAGCGAAGGCGTTCGATACGGTCTCCCACACACTGCCTCTTGAAATTCTTGAGGGATTATGGAGTGAGGGGTACCGTGCTGGACGTTTTCAAAAGTTACCTCTTGGACCGGACTCAATAAGTCAAGATTGGATCACAGTTGAGTGAACCTTTAAAAGTAAAAATTGGTGTACCGCAAGGCACTGTACTCGGACCCATACTTTTTGTCCTATATATTAATACACTGTGAAATCTTGACATAGAGGGTAAAGTCATATCTTATGCTGATGATACCGCAATTATATTTTCGGGAAATAGCTGGACGGAAGTGAAAAGTATACTTGCTGGTGGTCTCCATAAAGTTAAAACTGTACTAGATGGTCTGAAACTTACACTTAACACAAAAAAAAACAATTATATTGCATTTTCCATTACAGCGGTAAACAGACCAAGTTTTAATGAAATAGATAATAGACTGTTTTAATGAGCCCATTAAAGAAGTTTCTTTTACCAAATACCTAGACGTCATGATTGACTGCAATCTGAAATGGAATAAACACATGCAATATCTATGTAACAAAATAAGATTCTTAAATTACAAGTTCTATTTATTAAGGGAATTCCTAAACAGAAAACTACTTATAATGATATATAAAGCCCTTGTAGAACCTCTAATAAATTACGGAATACTAATATGGGGAGGAGGCACATATAATACTCATCTTCAGCCCCTAAAAATAATTCAGAATCACATCGTTAAAACCATATTTAGGAAACCTAAACTCTACCCTACTGTGCTTCTGTACAAAGATGAAATTTGCAATATAAAAACACTGTACATTTTCTCAATATGTGTCTTTGTACACAAAAACTTAGATAAGCAAAAATTCATATCCAATACCCATGATCATAACACCAGGAGTGTGACAAATAAGCTTATTTGCATTCCATACAGTTGAACAAATATTAACCAAAAATTTATTACTCATAAGGCATCCCAGGTTTACAACAAAATCCCACTTTCCGTAAAAAACATTAAAAGCTTTAAAATAGTATGTAAAGCATATGTACAAGTTAACTTCCACTGCTTCCATTAGAATTTATTTTTTTTTCTTCCTAGGCCACCATCATGTACATGCATAACGTACATTCATGTACTTGTACAAACATGATTGTAACAAAGATGGTTTGTGAATTGAGGGTTTTTCTTTTGAGGTATTGTCATTTGATTGTTGCCTATAATGATAAATGTTTTTATTAATATTAGTCAAAAGAAACCTGTCAATACACCACCTCAAATTTTGTACAATATTCGTTACAGTCCATTATCAATGGTGCACAAATACGAAATGATATCATAGATGAAGAAATATCATGTTCACAAAACTTCAAAATCCTGTGGGTATTTCAAAAACTAAACGTTTCTGGACCGGTCTTCCATCCCCATAAAAATCTTTTTTCCAATTTATTTAACAAAGACGATATTGGACTTTCACGCACAAATGAGCAACCCTATATATCAACCCAACCATATATAGTAGAGTGAGTTAAATAATTCTGTTCAGAATTTAGTGTGGTTCTCATCTGTAAAATAATATAGGTTTTCCATTTGACAAAATAGTTCTATAAATTATTGAATTAACAAATTTGCTTATAAGTTTTGGGGGACCCTGTATATACTTCCGACACTAGCAACAATTTTTAGATGTAGCAATCCCTAAGCTACTATTCTTGCAAAAATTGTAATAAAATGTGTTTCACTGGTCAAGATATAAAGCTTTAAATATAGTGGCTGCAGCTGTCACTTTTTTTATAAAACCGGAAATATCTGGAAAACAGTTGAATTTATGTATAGACAACCTTTGACAAAATAGACCTACAATTAAGTGTAGAATCCAAAAATATAAAAAATTCAGGGTGTTCCATTTAAAATAACAAAGTTAGTGTCGACTTCCAGTATAACTGGAAGTGGCTGAAACCTGAAAATATTTTAAAAGGGCACGGCCTATCGACATTGGCAACTAACCAAATTTTTTTAATCGTTTTGTATATATTTTTCCATATATCGACCGCGACTGTTCGTGATTGGACACTCTGTATAGAAGACTTGAATAAAGTGGTGTAACGTACCTACTTTCAACTATTAATGTTGTCATTAGGTATTTTACGTTTCTAGAATTCTGGTGTAAAGTGTAAGAATGTGAAGTTTCCAATATTATATCAAACAACTATAACTTGGTCGATATTTCAATAACAGTTTTATCATTATCATTTAAACTCAGAGCATGCTATAGGAAGTCTCATCTCGTTTTATCATCTATCGTTACACTGTTAGTACAGCGACTATTAGTCAACATATTTCTGTATTAAAACAATAGTAACAAAATAGCATACAGAATTTTTGCCATGAATTGTTTTGAAATAAAAAAAGGGGTAAACCTCAAATGAAATGTAAAATCAAATTTAAAATTTTATTTTATAGATATTTTCATCAGGAAAATTTATAATTTAAATAATTCAACAATATTTAAATAGTATTATAGGAGCGTTTGTAAGAAAGATATTTATTTCACACATAATATAAAAGTGTAAACTCATCGCGTAGATGTGTATCTTTTATAGGGTGTCAAAAAATCTACGCAATGTGCACCCTATAAAATAAAGATGTTTTAAAATTTCGTGGAGAGAAAACTTAATAGAAGAGATGAGTTAAAAGAAATAAAAAAGTTTTCACGTGACCGGATTGTCAATTGATTGGGTGTTGGGTGTTTGATGACGACACACTAACGCGATCCCCAATCCATATAATACTTCTGAAATGGAAATAATAATATGTTTCACTCTAGCACATTGACAACAGTACAAAATGTATAAGTGAAAACTGGCCACTTTGCGGGACACCCAGTAATTCAATGAGCAGCGGAAACGTATAATTAGTGGATGCTCAAAGATCGGATTAGAGCAAATGAATACGAACATTTCGGACGCTAAGGGATTTGTTTCATGGGAGAGCGTTCCATGATATAATTCATGAAAGAAACTATCTTTATACAACTAAACACTAAAATATTGAAGTTTGCATACTCAATAATTAATTTAAACATCATGGATGCCATTTTGTCAAATTTGCAAATAAAAGCCTACTTTTGCACCTTTTCTGCACCTGAACTAAATTTAACAGTGGCTTTGGACGTACTTTATTTTTTAAATCTAGTTATTCCTCTATGTTACTAAAACAATAACACAAGCCTTTTTATGTCACAAACCCTCATTTACTTTATAAATTTATGAAAAATAAACTCCGCAAAAACTATCGCATTGCAAAATGCGATAGTTTTTGCGATGCCATGCCATGCAAACAAGCAATATATATATATATATATATATATATATATATATATATATTTATATGTTATTTTGTTTTTTGGTGTTCGTTGATTTAATTATTTTATTTATTTAATTTTTTTATTATATGAAATTTGGTTTTATAGGCTCTAAAGTTGGGCGCCAAAATTATTATACTTTTGTGATTTGTATGCTTACGTTGTGAACCTAATTAAATGGATTGTTAATATATATATTTTTTTTTTTAATGAGTTTTTCTTACCCTTGCTTGCTCTTTAGAGTATGAGAATCTTACCTTGGAGTCGGTTCTTGCAGGAATTTTCTTTATATATCTCTTTTATTTTTTTTTTAGCAATACAACAGAAGGTTAAATTTTAAACAAGAAACAGATTTTATTAAAGTCCTGTTTGATTGAATTATAAATATAAACAAATTCACTTTAGTTTTTCTCTTTCCTATCAACTTATTTCTATATCTACTATTCCTTATTAAAATAAGCTCTCCGTAGTGCAATATGTGTGGTGAACACACCTGTTATACTGTGCGGTGAACACGCCTCTTAATCTATTTGCAATATGTAACGTACTTGCAATATGGGTTGCCTATATTTTTTTTATTAAATTACAATGAAACTATTTCTTTCACTCACTAGATGTTACTACTGTTCGAAACTATGGTGTCTAACCTATTCTAACAAATGTCTTTCCGGAAGTTTTATATGTTAAATTGTTATTAAAAGTGGTTAAATTGTTCAATACTATGTGTCCAAGTAAGTATTTAGTTATCGTTTAGTTCTTAATGAAAATTTTATGTTTCAATCTTTGTTTGATAGCTATCTTTTGAAGTTTAAAGCTTTAAGTTTCTGTTCTCAGTAGATTTTTCAATTTGACAGTTTTGTATAAACAGTTCACTGTACCTTTTTGTCGTGTTTTAGGAAAATCTGGTTCTCTCTTTGGGTTTCGGCTGGGAAATATTTACTTCCCAGGCTCGCTGGATACCTGCTTATCTGCTGCTGGTTATCTTTCTCTGGATACCAATTTTAAGCACTGGATTCACAGTTTCATTCACTCAGGTGAGTTTATTTTACAAATTTATATTACTTGATTATTATTTAATTTCAAATTTATGCGAAATTATGCAATTTTGTCTGATCTGCTTAAAAAACGATGCTACTTCTTTCTTCCAAAATTCTAGAATCCCCTGTTACCATAACAAACTATTCTTTTTTTCTCTAGTCTCCTATTTTTTTAACTCTTGATTTTTCCCTGTTTATTTTGCTAAAGTGTCCACCCACTTATGTTCACTAATTGACTCCTTTCTAATTTTTCACTTTAGACTCACTTTTAGTTATTCTAACTTAAAATTATGTCATACATTAATTTTGATTGTTCTACTCTATTTAACAAAGATTTCTTACAATTTTATAACATATAATTGTTGATATTTGTCTCTATTTATATCTGTAATTCTTATCATGGGTGTTTTCCTTTACTATGATAGTTCATGTCAAATTTCTTTACCAATTTTTAACAATTTTGTTTTTAGTTGTAATTTTCTCACTGGAAATTATCTTTGGACTGGATTTTATGCTATTGGTTTATTCTATGAAGATTTCTCTTCATTTTGATATGCCATGCTCTGGGTTTCTTATTATATTAACTATGTTTTGAATCAAATTAAATGACAATGTATACTCATTTTCGGATATTCACGTAAGATAAATTATTTTATTAGCGTTATTTGTAATAATTTTCTAAATAGATGCAATAATAATTATTTAATATACAATTTTCATCGTTATTGATATCTTTATTAAACTTATAATGTTCATTTATTAAAGAATTCAAATATTTCTGGTACAGGTAGCGTTTTTTATGATAACTTCAACATTCAACTATCGTTAATTCTCATTCTATTGCAATTTTCCTAAATTTATTTGAAAATTTTATTGTTATAAGAAAATTTGTCAAATCAATTTATGATGATGTCACATTTAAATAAGTATGTATGTTTTCAATATGTCTGAGTGTTTTACATGTGTTGTGTTGTGATGCATGATGTTTTTGGGTGTGTTTTTGTATTACATTATTAGTCAGTCAAAGTATGGATGTAATTGGTCTATGTTGTATATTCCTTTAATTTTGTCACTGTTTATGTATTTCAATTCATAACTGTTTGTCCCGTTTGTCGTGTTTATTTGATATGGTCCGTCATAAGGTAACATTAGCTTTGCACATTTGTTTTCGCTGCGATTTGGAACTCTCAGAGCTCTTACAATAACTAAGTCTCCTTTCTGAAATGTCACTATCTTTTTATTGTGTTTTGTCATTCGTTTTCTGTAATTGTCTGCTGCTTTCTGTAATCTTGTGTTTACTTTATGTATAAGTGTATCGTAATGTGGTGTGTTATTTGTCCATGGCCTGTTAGGTGGTGTATTCTTAAATATGGTAATTGGTGATTCGTCTGTTACATTGTTTAGTATGTGATTTAGGTATGTCTCTACGTCTGTCAAGTGTTGTTCCCATGTTGGTTGGTCTTGATTTACTAATAGTCTCAAATATTTCGATACCTCTTTTACATATCGTTCGGCTGGATTCGCCTGTGGATGTCTTATGCTTGTAAATTTTGGTCTTGTATTTGTTCGTCTAAAGTAGTTTAGTATCCTTTTATTTCTAAAATAACTTGCATTATCTAAAATACATTGTTCATATTGTCCTTCGTCTTGTCTGTATTTATTTAGCAGTGTTATGACTGTCTTTGTGTTTGTTTTTCTACATGGATATAATTTTACGTATTTTGAAAAAATGTCAACTATGATGAATATATGTCTGTTGTTTTCGTAACTTGGTATTAAATTGCTTATGAAGTCTATCGCTATCGTCTGTAATGGTCTGTGTGTTATTATAGATTTAGGTAGTCCTTCGTAATGTCTATTTTTGTCTTTGCCCAATTGACAAATGTGGCATGTCTTTAATATTTGTTTTGTAATTTGTCTGTCTTGTCTGTTGTAGTAGTTTTCTCTGAATAGTTTCCACGTTTTGTGTACTCCTATATGTCCATATGTAGTGTGTAGTATTTGTATTATGTCATGTGTTAAATTTTCTGTTATAGCGTAGAGTTCGTTTTCTCCAATGTTTTTGATGTATATGTTGTTTATGTACTTGAGTTTTGATTTGTCTGTCTCTATTAAATTCTGTTGGTCGTGTATTACTGTGTCTAATGAAAATATGCCAGTGTCGTCTTTGAATACGTTTATTCCTATTTTAACAAGTCGATTGTCTTCAGTCATTTTAATGTCCATTCGAGATAGTGCGTCTGCTAGTATATTATGTTTTCCCGGTATGTGTTCAATGTCAAAGTCATATTCTGTCAGTAAAAGTGCCCATCTGTGTATTCTGTTGTTTCCAAATTTGTTGTGTAAAATTGATGTCAGTGCTTGATTGTCTGTCTGTATTTTAAATTTATTGCCAAGTAAGTAAAATCTCATTTTTGTTATTGTGAAAATGATTGAGCTTAATTCTAATTCTGAAATACTATATCCTCGTTCATGGGTCTTTGTTACTCGTGAAGCAAAAGCTATTGGTACTTCTGTATTGTCCTGTGTCTGTAATAGTACTCCTGCAAGTCTATGTATCGATGCGTCTGTTCTGATAGTAAAAGGTAAGTCATAGTTAGGATGGTATACTTTTAGTCGTTCTATTATAAGGTCTTTAATGTTTTGAAAAGCAGTCTCTTGTCTGTCAGTCCAAGTCCATTTTATGTTTTTCTTTAATAAGTCGATTAGTGGTAATTCAAAATTTGTCAAGTCTGGTATAAGTCTTTTAAAATAATTTACCATGCCTAAAAATCCCCTTAAAGTTTTTAAATTTTGTGGTCTTTTGTACTGTCTGATTGTCTGTATTCTGTCTTCATCCATTTGTATCCCTTTTTGATTTATTAAATAACCTAAATATACTACTTCTGTTTTATAAAATTCGCATTTGTCAAGGTTTATTTTTAGTCCGTTACTGTCAAGTTCGTGTAGTACTATGTCTAAATGTTTTCTATGGTTTTCTATCGAGTCTGAGTAAATTAGTATGTCGTCTATATAATGTAATACAAATGTGTCGTATTTATTTAATATGTTGTGTAGTGCTCTTACTAATGCGGAACATGAACTTTGCAAGCCAAACGGAGTGACCCGGAATTGAAAAACTTCCCCATCTATCATAAATCCTGTGTACTTTCTAGATTCTTTTTCTAAAGGTATTAGCCAAAAACTATGTTTTAAATCGAGCTTTGTGAATACAGAGGCACCAGTTATTCTTCCCAAAATTGCATCTATCACTAAAGGTGCTTCGTACTGTGGTACGGTGTATTTATTTATTGTTCTTGCGTCTAAACACATACGTATGTCTCCATTTTTCTTTTGAACAATGACAAGTGGATTTATATAAGGTGTATTATTTCGTTCTATGATTCCCTCTTTTAATAATTTATCAACTTCCTCTCTTACCTTTGCTTTGTGCATATATGGTATTGGATAATTCTTAACTTTAAAATTATTTATATTCTGGACCTTTAATTTGTGAACATAACTTTTTGCTACTCTCATTTCATCTGATACTAATCCTTCATATCTTTTCAAAATATTCTTTACTTCTTTCTCATAATTATTATTTACATTCAATTTAATTAATTCAATATTAAATATTTCTTTATCATTATTCATATCATCATAAATATAATTATTTCCCTCAATATATAACATTTCTTTTTCATTCCTACCTATATCTCTACTTATCATTCCTTGTTCACATTTTATTTCCTCCATCATTCTATTTATCTTTTCAGTCTCAAAATGTATCCAAGTATCATTTATACACAATTTTTCCTGTTGGTAATCAATTATAGCTTTCAATTTATTTAAATAATCTGATCCTATCACTTTATTCATTGTTAAATTAGGTACTATTAAAAGTTGGAATAAGATATTTTTGTTATGCAATTCTAAAGTAATATTTACCATTTTGTTTACCTCGTATAATTTCCTATTGTTTGGACCTACTAATGTTACTTTATTTACTTTAATAATATGTTGATTTAATTCTGGGAATTTTTCTATTATGTTTTGGTTAATTAATGATGCTTCTGATCCTGTATCTATTAAAATTTTAAAATTTTGATCTCTAAATTTAGAATTTATATAAATTAAATTTTGATTTTGATTCATTACTACATTTTCATCTAGTTTTATGAATTCTCTGGGGTGTGTATAGTTATTATTATAAATTTTGACTGTTTGGTTTGACTTGCAATTATTTAAAAATTTTGTGTTTCATTATGTTGTGTTTGTGTTGTTTCAGGTGATCTGTCCAATGATAGTGTACGTCGTGTATTAAATGTACCATCATTACCTCGAATTTCATTCCTTTCCTCGGATCTGCTTGAGCTTCGCTGGCATTGAAAATTTACCTGGCGTCTAGGAAAATTATTTTCGTCTCTTGGTGAATTATCTGGATTTTGCCGAGTGTTATTGCGGAAATTATCATTATTACGTGACCCATTGTTATAATTTGTGTTATTATTAAAGTTTCTACTGTAATTATTATTATTGTTGTATTGATTTCTTTGTGCATTGTTGTTCCGATCAAAATTTCTGTTATAATTATTACTATATCTATTGTTCAAATTATTATTATTATTGTATCTACTATTATTATCATTATATCTATTATTATTGTTATTGTTGTTTCTAAAATTTGTGTTAACGTTATTTTGATTTGTACGATTATTAAAATTGTTGTTATTTGATCTAAAATTATTGTTTTGCCTAAAATTGTTATATTGATTTTGATTTGTATCATTTTGTCTAGTAAAATTTTGTGAATTATTATTAAAATTATGGTTACTTGAATTTTGAAAATTGTTTCGTACATTATTATTTTGAGCTAGTCTTGGCATGTTACGTTCTACTCTCATCAAATAAGCATACAGTTGTTCTATATTTCCTATATTATGTATTGCTATTGTCTCTGCTATTTCGGGTTTAAATTGTCGAGCTATATATAAAACAAGTTCCTGCTCATTTATCTTGGGTGTTAAATATTGTGCTGACGAGTAAAGCTTCAGGGCATAATTAGTCATACTATTAGATAATTTAGGGTTAAATTTTGCAAAATACAATTTTTCTCTAACTATAGATTGAGCATTATCTCCCCAAAAATGTGAAATTAGTCTAATTTTAAATTGTTCAAAACTACTTATGTCATTTTCAATTCCGTTGAACCAAATTAAAGCTTCTCCTTCTACGCTTTCTCTTATGAACTCCTTTATTCTTTCCAAATGTCCTTCTTTATCCATACTTCTTCCTTCCATTTCTGTTATTTTTCTAGTTATTGATTTTATAAATACTGTTGGATGCAACTTGTTTATATTTCCAGTGAATTTATGCAACTTATTCTCGCCATGACATACGATTCTTGTTACTGTTTCCATTTCTTTGCCTCTTGTTTCTTTTACTACCCGTATCTCCTTCTGTAACTCTTCTATCTTCTCCATGGTACTTGTTCTTTCTATTTCCCATACCTCCTTGTTTCCTATTATGCTTGTCTGTACATGCTTTTTCACTTGTTCTATTTCTTGACTATTTTTCAATACTTTTCTGTCCAATTTTCCTATTTTTTGTTCCTGGGTGTCTATTCTCTCTTCTACTTCTCTGGTTTTTGTTACTACTGTAACCAAATCTTGTTCGGTTTTGTCTATATCCCGTTTCAATTCTTCTCTCCAGTTTTGTGTTTCTTTTCTTATCTCTTCTTTTATGTCTTGTACTTTTTCATTTAAGATTTTCACCATTCTATCCATATCATCTCTTCGTCCTTTCTCCATTTGTCTTATTTCTTCTCCAATTTGTTTTAAGTCTTCTTTTCTTCCTAATTCTAGTTTTTCCAGGTCTTCTTTTCTTCCTAATTCAAGTTTTTCCAGGTCTTCTTTTCTTCCTAATTCAAGTTTTTCCAGGTCTTCTTTTCTTCCTAATTCAAGTTTTTCCAGGTCTTCTTTTCTTCCTAATTCAAGTTTTTCCAGGTCTTCTTTTCTTCCTTGTTTGATTGTTTCTTCCAACCTTCTTCTGTCTTCTCGTTGGTGTTTCATGTCTTCTTTTTGTTGCTGCCTGTCGTCTTGTATTGTCTTCATCATTTCTTCTAACATACTCTGCCATGCTGGTATTTCTCTACTTTCTTGACTTGTCGCAGTTTCTTCATCTGATGGTGCTTCCTCTCCTGTCTGTTTTCCACTTCGTAGATCCATCTTGTTTTATTGTGACCTAAGTAGCTTTGTTCAATCTCAAAAAATTTTATTTTTATTTCCTGCTTTTCCAGGCCTTTCACGTTGGGAGCCAAATTTATATGTTATTTTGTTTTTTGGTGTTCGTTGATTTAATTATTTTATTTATTTAATTTTTTTATTATATGAAATTTGGTTTTATAGGCTCTAAAGTTGGGCGCCAAAATTATTATACTTTTGTGATTTGTATGCTTACGTTGTGAACCTAATTAAATGGATTGTTAATATATATATTTTTTTTTTTAATGAGTTTTTCTTACCCTTGCTTGCTCTTTAGAGTATGAGAATCTTACCTTGGAGTCGGTTCTTGCAGGAATTTTCTTTATATATCTCTTTTATTTTTTTTTTAGCAATACAACAGAAGGTTAAATTTTAAACAAGAAACAGATTTTATTAAAGTCCTGTTTGATTGAATTATAAATATAAACAAATTCACTTTAGTTTTTCTCTTTCCTATCAACTTATTTCTATATCTACTATTCCTTATTAAAATAAGCTCTCCGTAGTGCAATATGTGTGGTGAACACACCTGTTATACTGTGCGGTGAACACGCCTCTTAATCTATTTGCAATATGTAACGTACTTGCAATATGGGTTGCCTATATTTTTTTTATTAAATTACAATGAAACTATTTCTTTCACTCACTAGATGTTACTACTGTTCGAAACTATGGTGTCTAACCTATTCTAACAAATGTCTTTCCGGAAGTTTTATATGTTAAATTGTTATTAAAAGTGGTTAAATTGTTCAATACTATGTGTCCAAGTAAGTATTTAGTTATCGTTTAGTTCTTAATGAAAATTTTATGTTTCAATCTTTGTTTGATAGCTATCTTTTGAAGTTTAAAGCTTTAAGTTTCTGTTCTCAGTAGATTTTTCAATTTGACAGTTTTGTATAAACAGTTCACTGTACCTTTTTGTCGTGTTTTAGGAAAATCTGGTTCTCTCTTTGGGTTTCGGCTGGGAAATATTTACTTCCCAGGCTCGCTGGATACCTGCTTATCTGCTGCTGGTTATCTTTCTCTGGATACCAATTTTAAGCACTGGATTCACAGTTTCATTCACTCAGGTGAGTTTATTTTACAAATTTATATTACTTGATTATTATTTAATTTCAAATTTATGCGAAATTATGCAATTTTGTCTGATCTGCTTAAAAAACGATGCTACTTCTTTCTTCCAAAATTCTAGAATCCCCTGTTACCATAACAAACTATTCTTTTTTTCTCTAGTCTCCTATTTTTTTAACTCTTGATTTTTCCCTGTTTATTTTGCTAAAGTGTCCACCCACTTATGTTCACTAATTGACTCCTTTCTAATTTTTCACTTTAGACTCACTTTTAGTTATTCTAACTTAAAATTATGTCATACATTAATTTTGATTGTTCTACTCTATTTAACAAAGATTTCTTACAATTTTATAACATATAATTGTTGATATTTGTCTCTATTTATATCTGTAATTCTTATCATGGGTGTTTTCCTTTACTATGATAGTTCATGTCAAATTTCTTTACCAATTTTTAACAATTTTGTTTTTAGTTGTAATTTTCTCACTGGAAATTATCTTTGGACTGGATTTTATGCTATTGGTTTATTCTATGAAGATTTCTCTTCATTTTGATATGCCATGCTCTGGGTTTCTTATTATATTAACTATGTTTTGAATCAAATTAAATGACAATGTATACTCATTTTCGGATATTCACGTAAGATAAATTATTTTATTAGCGTTATTTGTAATAATTTTCTAAATAGATGCAATAATAATTATTTAATATACAATTTTCATCGTTATTGATATCTTTATTAAACTTATAATGTTCATTTATTAAAGAATTCAAATATTTCTGGTACAGGTAGCGTTTTTTATGATAACTTCAACATTCAACTATCGTTAATTCTCATTCTATTGCAATATATATATATATTTGCTGCCTTAAAACAATAACAAAATTTATGAAATTTGCAAATTTTTAGCGAGCAAGAAAGCATCAGTCCATATAATACCTGAATATAGTGAAAATTGAAAATTTAGAATCACTAATAACATTATACAGGGTATATTCAAATGAAGGAGAAAGGAACATAAATATTTTTTTCTATTGGTTTCAAATTTGGCAGATAATACCACACCGTAATTCTCTAGTATCACACAAAATTTTAGTATGTAATTCTAGTGGTGTGAAATCAGTATTACATGACCCGCTTTCTAAATAATGAATGTCCTAGTTTAAATTACTCGATTTTTTCTGGAAAAATGCATAATTTCCCTGTTCACTATTAAATAACTACTACTGTTTTCGGTTTGCTGCTAAAACTATTGCCGCACAATGTTTTAATAGTATATTATATACCAAGAGACTAAAGTGCATCATTTAATCCCGCGAGTAGGGTTTGTTGCCCGAGGGCAACAACTACTCAAGTGAATAAATCACTTTGGTCCCATGGTACATACGCTATTTTCTGCACATCGAAGAGGAAAAGTTAAAAAATATTCTTGTTTATACCTTATTCTATTAAAATCTAAATATTTCTGATTTCCGTATAGAAGAATAAAACCATTCGCTTATGACAAATTTGATGTGATTCATTAATGTAAAAAGAAATGTCACTCTGAAATTGAACCTGCACTCCTCTTTAAATGGCCATATTGTCGTTGGTAGTCATAGATGTTGTTTCACCATAGCAACGATTAAATAAGTTATAAACCGGAAATCGCCATTGTGTAAACTTATATTGTTCTGAACATTGTATTGCAAAAAACATATAAAATGGATTTTAATATTGAGAAAGCCGCTGAAGAAGCTATAGCCGAACTGCTGCCTTCAATGTCCAGAAAAGTGTACGAAAAATCTTATGAAGACTTTATAACATGGTACAATCAAAGGAAGATATGAGACCAAATCAGCGAAAATGTTTTTCTAGCATATTTTAATGAAAAATCCAAAACTGTACGTGCTTCAACTCTATCGGCAAATTATTCCATGTTAAAATTGATGGTAATAGTTAAAAATAATATTGATATATCCCAATATCCGAAACTAAAAAGTTGCCTAAAGAGAAAAGATGACGGGTATAAGCCAAAGAAATCAAGACTACTTACTGGTGAACAAGTTGACCAATTTTTAATTCAAGCTCCAGATGATCAATTTAATGGTTAAAGTGAGTAATTTACATCGTCTTCCTTTTTTTTTAAAAATCTTTAACAATATGTACAATGAATAGGTTGCACTGATCTTGGGCATAGAAGGATCATGTAGAGGAAACGAATTAGGTACTTGAATTATCAATTAATGATGTTACAGATTTGGGTTCCTCAATATTATATTTCTCGTTAAAAATTCATCGAAAAACCCATTTGATTTCATGAAACTATGTAGAAATTACATGGTTTTATGAAAAATTCACACAAATCACTCACGATTTTTTGTCCAATACAAAGATCGTAGATGTACAACACAACCCATCGGAAAAAATACTTGTGGGAAATTACCATATTTTATTACCACTACCATTACCATTACCAACCCTCTACATATACCAGCCACTGTTTTCAACTGATATCTACGTCCATGTTAGCCGATTCCAGAGCAAATATTGACATTTTAAAGAGACACAGTGGATGAAAGTCCTCTGTAGTAGCTGATAGGGAATTAAATAGCACTTTTAGTCTACGATGTGCAAAAAAGTATTTCTGTCCTCTGTCAATTCATATCCACATCCATAAATAAATAAATAAATAAATAAATAAATAAATAAATCTTTATTAATCCCTTAGACATATAAATGTATAATGAAAAATTACATAAATCATGTTATATCCTATCATTCTTTTGTTTTAATAAAATGTAATATTAATTTGATTCCTTACCTTACTCATTTAATTTCTCTGGCGATAGAATGAGGCATTTTATCGCATTCTGTCGGTGGCGAATGATTTACAGCGAAATTATGTTTTGTTTTCAGAAACAGAAAAAAATGCATTTTTTATTTTTAACTAGAACACCCTGCAACTTGGAAATGAAGCAACGTTGGTTTATGGGAAATATGAGGACATATTTTAGACTCACGATTAACTGATATCAATTGGGTTCCTTCATTTAAATACACCCTGTACTGTGATACACCAATCTATAATTAATGGACAAAATTCTTGAGTTATTCATTCCCAGAATATGGAGCCATTCGACAGGTGAAATGACAAGGGATCGCAATTCCATAGATCTGGTAAGATAAGGGTGAATTTTAAAGATATAAAGAAATGCCTATTATTCATTATATAATTACTCGCGATTAATCATCAAACAGAAGTTGCCTACAAAAAACCAGGTGTTCTACACCATTTTGATAGAAAATTTGGATGTTGTTGGCATTAAGTGCACATGCTTCAGTTTTTGATCTTATGTTTCAGTATTAGTCAATTACGTTGATTATTTTTAAAAATATGCCAATCACATTTCACTATTATTCTATTTTATTCATATAGAGTCCATGAAATTATTAGTCACAATCAATGTGCGTAGGAAGTAGCAAATTAAATTTATTTTTATATTTAATAAATTTGTAATAAATCATGATTGTATCGGTTAAGGATTATTTCATACTATACGGTGAATAGTAATAATGCTCTGATACTACTTATGAGTAATTCTCTATAATTTTGGCCAAACACTATATATACTGTTCAAATTATATAAATCACAAATGACATCTGATAGCTGTAGTATTTTTAATAAAACGCTCACTTGAAAGAAAACCTATTACTATAATTTTGAAATTTGTAAGTAATAAATACTAAGGTTTAAATTACTTATTTATGGTTTATTTGTTTTATTTAATTTGATGCACTAGTTTCTAAATTACTGACTGTCAAACACAGAACCTACATGTTTGAATCCTACAGTAGTAATGTATAAACAAAAAAACAGCATTTTTAAAGGCAAATATCAAGTGCTCTAAAATGGTCTCTCATTTAGTTAATCACACACCATGTTTTTATTCAACATTCCCTTCAAAAAAGAAGAAATGTACCTACAAGGTGTTCAATAAGGAATAAAATCTAAATGATTTTAGTATATATATATAGCCCTCATCATATAATAACATTATTTCTATGTTTCTAAATGATCTTAGGTACACTCTGTAGACTAATGCTCATGAGATATCTGGCATTTGTGTGCTGAGATGAGAGTTAATCCTGAATCCTGAATAATTGTAAATGTTATTGATCAATCTTAAACACTATCTGCACAAGATTTTAGAATTTGATATAAAATATAAAAATCTACTTACATCAAATTTGTACATTATTCAATAAACTGACAATAATTGCATTGACTTTATTAAAGCAAATAACCAAAAAATATTTATAAAATACCATTCACTTAAAAAGATAAATAAATACAGTCCTATGTCAGTCATTTGTTTTATAAATATGTTTTAAACTTACGAATAAAATATTTTGTTGCTTTTTTAACAGTAAAACCCACAACACTTTACAGAACTATTACATAATCACAACATAAACAAAAGTTACTATTTGAGAATATACAAAAATATAGCTAATAATCAATTAAAAGTTGATGAATAATAAAATCTAGTATCTATATACTTATAAACAATTAAAATTTTGGTATCTATCATCAAAATTAGAATCCTTATTAAAATTTCCACACTTTTGTTTGATCAAATTTTATTAAACATTATCAAAATTATTCTGGTTAATGTGAATAGTGAATAATTAATCCTAAGTAAATAAAAATAAAATTTTAAGTTTTAACAAGAATAAAACAAATAACTAATGTTTTGGAAATAATTATTTTGAAAATATATTTCAAATGAATTATCAGAAAAATAGATCCCTAAATAGAAAATTAATTTCAACTTATAAACATGTATAAGTATTTTATAAAGGAAATATTAGAAATATATAAAGGACACAGCCATTGAATTTTCCATTGTTTTAGAAACAGTTGACAGCACCCTTTTAAATATATCCTATAAAGCTATGGAAATTTAGGGTGTATTCCGTTTCCAAACCTGGTTAACCAAACGATAGCATTATATTGTAAATTATTATAAAAACACAAATAAACATACATTGTTGTACATCTGAATTTTTACAATTTTCTTTTCTTTTTCAACTAGTTGGTCATGACTCCTTTGGTTTTTCTTTTATATATATTTGTTTTCTTTTTATATATAACCAGTACATGTAATTCACCAGTTTCCAAGAAAAATGTTAATAAAATGGCAGCGCCGTATGAAAATGTATAAAAATATACAGGATGTTACATTTAAATAAATAATATTTTGAGTGACACTATGTTTGTGCACCCTGTATATATAAAAATAATTTTAGAAAATGGGTGTTAGTGAGTGTTCTGACAATACCAAAGGATAATTGCCTATTGCTAATAAGCATGGTGCAACGGAACTATGCTCCGCCCACCCACTATTGGGCCACCCTGTAGGAATATATATACAGTGAGTGACATAAATTCATTATTACATAAATATTCTATTTCTTAATCCAAGCTGACCGAATGTAAACTTACGTTTTTTTACGAACAGTGATATATTATTTGATGGGTCTATCTCTATGACTAAAGTAAATGATAAGCTACCAAAATATAATTTACAAATATAAACTACATCCAACACAAATAAATAACACATACAACACTAGGCACCTAGGAGAAGCATAGCTATAACGGTAAGTACACAGATAGTGAATTACTCAGTGGCGGCTGATGAGATTTGGATATGGGGGGGGGCGCAGAAATTAAAAAATGCGCCACAGGCGAAAATTTTGCATATTTCAAGGTCATTGCCTTAAAATTATAAATTAGAAATTCGCAGAGCAAAAAATATTTGCTTGAAAAAATAACTTTCGTTACACAAATATCCTCCTTTTTAATCATACGGAAATCTCGACAAAAATTATTTAAAACAATATTTAAATACATAATTAATATTTAGATATCAAAAACTTACATATACGTTGCCTTCAAAAAGCTGTAAACGAGAATTCAGGAAGTATAGGAACATAATTATTTTTAGTTTTTAGATATTCGTTAATTAAAAACGATATGGCACAATCACAAACTCAAAAGTATTTTAGTTATTCAATTCATAGTTATCAAACAACACATTAAATTATTACGTAGGTAAACAAACTTTATAGTTATACTCGGTACACTCACTTTCTAAAATTGCAATCAGCTCTACGGTCTTTCATATAAATTGTTCCATAACTTTTTCATCAAAATTATTTATTGGGTAGGCAACGGCCCGCCCAATTCTTTTATTTTTACTTTATCTTCCAGTGGAAGCTTTGCAAAATTAGCTCTAATTATACTACTAACAGTATTCATGTTAGGTAATATATAAAATTGTATTTTCACAAAAATTAAACAAGTATTTTAATAATGTTAAAAATATCTAATGTGTTAAAAATATGTTATAATGTTTAATAATGCTCGCGTAGGGCCGCGAAATAATTGCGGTCAAATCTCCATAATAGAAGCATACGGAAAGTGTCTCAAGAGTCTAGTCGAATAGGAGATCGGGTCGGTTGCCATAGTTACCTGGGCCGCGACTCAAAGTGCGGCCACGACGCTGTGATGCTTTGCACACTGTGGAGTGTGCTGAGGTGATGCAGTAATGTGGACTGTGACATTATGAGTATGATAGCTCAAGCGCTCGAGCCCTTCCTTATAATAGTTTTGTACCACAATAAACATGTTTTAACATTTGCATTTAATTTATAATAATAATAATGATTTCTTTGGTATTTTTGGAGGAGAGGCGCGCGGCCATGCGGCCTTAAGGAGAAGCCGCCACTGGAATTACTGTTCCCTAATCTATAAATTCGGTAATACTATTAACATTTTTTTATTAAAAACCTCTTAAGTTTAGTTTTCAAAGGATTAAAATTTCCGAATATCAGGCAAGTGATTACAAAATTTGGTACCCATATAAGATGGTGCTTTCTCAAATAAAGAAGTTTTGTGCTGTGGTATTCTTAGTAGATCATGTCTAGTTTTGGAGCTGTGAATGTCAGCATTGCTTACAAAATGGCTAGTATTCTTAGTAACCTGTATTATAGATTTATAAATATTATTGTCGTGTTAAAATATTATTTTTATAAAATAAGGATAGTTATTTTTTGTGCAACGAGAATTCTACTGACATTTGCACCACTTGCAGTACCCCAAATAAAGATATTGGATGACAAGTGATAGTAAATTAGTGCGTAATAAATGTTAAGAATTGTTATCAAACAAAAACTTTAACTGTAGTAGAGCATAGCCCACTATTTTGCTAGTAGTAGACACATACCCACACTGACATTTTTGGAAAACCCACATTATTTACTATATTTTTTCAAGAACTTGTTTGCTGTGTGCTTTCTGAATGAATGATATCATTTAAAATTACTAGGGGTTGCAGTTTAAGACGATGTTCGAAGCATGTGCTGGAATTTCCTATTCTGTTGTAGTTCTTAAGTAGATTTTATTGAAGTTGCAGATTGACTGAAAAAGGTTTTATGATACTTTTTAGTTCATGGTCATTCTAGGTTAATAATTTATTGTAGATTTTACGCAAATTTTGTGTCAGACTTCTCTTTTTTTGGTGTGACTTTCTGTAGCTAGAATTTTGGTTTTGTTATAGTCATAGTTATGTTTTGTCTGTTGCATATGTTTGGTTAAGGCTGTTTTGTTTATTTTATCGTATTTGTGCGACCGTATGCGTGTTTCTAGATGTTGGGAGGTTTGTCCGATGTATACGCTGTCACAATCTTTGCATGGTATTTCGTACACAATACGTGTCTTTTTGTATTTGGAGTTTTGGTTTTTAATCTAGTCAAATGTGACTTGAATAGGTGATGTCCTTTATGGGCTATTTTTATGTTGTTTTTTTCTTTATTTTTTTGTAATCTGTTGTGATAGTCCTTTTACGTATGGTAAGAATATGTATGTTTTCAGTTTTGTCGTTTGTGGTTTTATTGGGGAAGTATGTCTGCTTTAATTTAGTTTATGCGTTTTTTGAAAGTTTTGTAAACAAATGGGGAAGAATAGTGTAGTTTTGGTTATCTTTATTGCCTCATGCCTGTATTCCGGATCAGTCAGTGTGATTGTCCGGTTTGCCAGGCCTATCACCACGCTTGTTTTTTGGGGGGTTGGAATCAAAGTTAATGTATCGTTCTGATCAAGTATTTTTTGCATACCATTGAGTCTTGATGGTGTTATGTGATCTTGCCAAGGGTAGGTCTTGGAAATTTAAACTACTATTTTATTGTGTTTCGATGGTGAATTGTAATTTGTTGTTATATGAGTTGAATAGATCGAGTATGTAGTTAACCTTAGTTAGTGGTATTAGGGTTATACAGTCATAAATGTATCTGTAGGAAAACGGTATGTGGAAATTTATTGTGGGTATAATGGAGTTTTCTAAGTCTTTTTAAAACTAGTTGTGCGATAACACTCAAAATTGAAGCTCCCATGGCACATCCCTCCATTTGCTGGTAGTATTTATCTTTGTACTGAAAATAGGTTGAGGCAAGAGCAAAATCTTATCCTAAGTTTTTTTGTGGTAAGTCTATATGTTTCGATTTCGGTCCATTTCTCTTTTATGTCCATTTCTATGTCTTTTGCTAGGTTTATTGGTATGTTTGTATATGATACCACATCTAGTGATATTAGTGTTAAAATTGTGTTTTAAATATGCCGGGTTATCAAGAATGTATAGTTATTTTATGTTTATTCAGTTGGTTATTCTGATATAAGATGATTCAGAGGTTCGTGTTTTGGTTTTTCGTTTAGACCTAACGATACTGTGTGTTGTGTTCATGTTATAAAAAATAAAACTGTGTTCTACTGCATTTTTACTGTTCAAATTAATTAAGAAAAACCCACAAAAATAATCCTTTTCAACAGGTTATGGGCCCAGAGTCGCTTAATTAAGTGGGCAACTATTACGTAGACGACGTATATTTCTATTATTTGAAGAGTAAATAAACGAAGTGACGAAGACGACGCTGTACAAGTTAGGAAGATGGCGGACACAGAAACTAGAATTCCAAAATTAAATGAAAATAATTACATGATCTGGTCAGCGAAAGTTAGGGCCGTACTTATTCAGCGAGATTGCTGGGATGCTATTGAACCAGGTTATGATGTGGAAGAAATCACTAGTAAGCAGGAGAAGAGAAACCAAAGAGCACTAAGTTTTTTGATGCTTTCAGTCGAAGACGTATATCTAGGTGATATTGTCGATTGTGAATATGCCAGAGAAGTATGGTTAATTCTCGAAAGCATTCATGCAAATTTTGGCTTACTGCATATGGTAGTGTTAATTAAAGAGCTTGTGAATGTAACTAAGACAGATGAAGTTTCCATGCAGGAGTACATGAATAGAATTCAAGATCTGAATAGAAAACTGTCGAAGGGCGGCTTGAAATTCACAGATCAAACAGTAGCTATGTTTTATTTAATGGGTTTACCGCTTGACAAGTATGAAGGTCTTGTGAGGTCACTTGAAAAAGATGAAGATACTGTAACTTCCAAAAATGTTAAAGCAAAATTATTGTTAGAAGAGAAAAGAATGAAACGAGACGAAGAAATGAAAGAACTTCAAAGAGATTTAAAAGTTTTAGCTGTTAAGAAGAAACAAACGGCAGGTAGCAACACTAATTTGTCAAATAAAACAAGGGATCAGAAGAAGTTTTATCCGAAACATAAACAAAATCATAACGAAGCACAACAAAAGAACTATGTATGTTTTGCTTGTAATGAAAAAGGGCATATAGCTAAATTTTGTCCTAAATTTGTTAAAGAAAACAAAACCGAAGAGCAGGAGTTGCAAGCATCTACTAGTGGAGCCAGGAAAGTTGAAACTATGGAGACTTTTAAAGCTTTATGTGTCGTTAGATCTGAATCGGCAACGAAATCAGTTAAATGGTATCTAGACTCCGGTGCTTCTGATCATATGACTCCATTTCGTGATATTATAGATAATTTTTGTAAATTCGATGGTATAGTGCAAACGGCAGATGGTAATTTAGCACATATCAAGGGAAAAGGGTCTGTAACGATGAAATTAAACGACGTTTATGGAGGGTGGACAATTCAACTTCGTGAAGTGATGTATGTTCCCGAATTAGTCGATAATTTAATAAGTGTACAGAAACTAGACAAATTAGGCATGAAACTTGTTACGCAAGATGGAAGAATTAAAGTATTAGACAAAGAAACAGTTATTTTTACTGCAATCAATGAAGGAAACATGTATATCGTAGAAAGTGAAATGAAGATTTCACAGTGTAATAAATCCGAGAATAAAACCAAAGAAACAGTTCAAGCTAAAGTAAATAAGGTAGTAAAATACGAGATATGGCATGGCAGATTTGGACATTTGACAAACATTCCTGAAGTCAATTCAAGCAACAAAAAATCAGAGATATGTAATGTTTGTGTTCAGGGAAAACTTAAGAAGCAAAAATTCAATAGCAGCATTTCAAGAGCAGAAGTACCTCTTCAAATGATTCATTCAGATATTATGGGAAAAATTCAACCAGCTTCATTAGGAGGAGCTAATTATGTGGCTACGTTTATGGATGATTTCTCTCGTTTTTCTGAAGTTGTTTTTTTGAAAAACAAAAGCGAAGTATTTGAGAATTTTGAAGTTTTTCATCAAAAGGCTACAGTTCTACATGAAAAGAAATTGAAGTTTCTTCAAACGGATAATGGTGGAGAATACACAAGCGATAAATTCTCAAATTATTTAAAAAAACACGGTGTAGTTCACAGGTTAAGTATACCATATAGACCACAGCAAAACGGACGAGCAGAAAGATTAAATCAAACTCTTATGAATTGTGCTCGATGCATGTTGATTGAATCAGGATTATCAATGAAATTCTGGGCCGAAGCTGTATCAACAGCATGTTACTTACGAAATCTATGCCCTTCGCAAGCTATAGAAAACGCCATACCTTACGAGTTGTGGTACAACAGAACTCTAACAAAAGAAGACTTCGAACATCTTCGAGTGTTTGGATGTTGTGCGTGGGTTGCTTTAGACAATACGAGTAAATTAGATGCCAGGGCAGAAGAATGTGTTATGTTAGGCTATCAGGAAGGAACAAAAGGTTACCGATTATGGAACATAAAAAAACAGAAAGTAATAGTTTCAAGAGATGTTGTATTTGAGGAGCAGATCTTTCCATTTAAAGGAAATCAAGAGAGAGTTGAATCAGAACGAAAGAATAGTGAAATAAAAGTGTTAATGGTAGACGAAAATGAATCGACAAATTCAGAAGAAGAAGATGACGAACAGACGACCATAGTTAATATACATAATGAACTAGATAATGAAGTTACCAGAGAAATTACACATGATATCAATCAAATGGAGTTGGACGAGTTAGATTTAAATAATTTTGAAAATGATACGTCATACGAAGTCGATAATACCGCAGCAGTAAGAAGATCTGAATGTTCAAGAAAACAAACAATTTGTAGTTGTTGTAAGTTAGCCATATGTCAAAATGATGAGGAACCAACTACTCCTACTGAAGCTTTGACAGGAAGATATGCTGATTTATGGTTAGAAGCAATGCAAGAAGAGATAAATAGTTTAAAAATAAATGATAGTTGGGATATTGTAAGAAGACCAAAGAATCATAATGTTATAGGATCAAAATGGGTTTTTAAAATAAAGAAAAATAAAAATCGGGTTGTTGAACGTTTTAAAGCAAGACTAGTAGCACAAGGTTTCAAACAAATGCCAGGGGTAGATTATCACGAAACTTATAGTCCTGTGGTTAACAAGAAAATAATAAGACTGTTGTTAGCTATTTGTGTCGAGAAGAATTGGAGTGCAGAACATTTAGATATTAAATCAGCTTACCTACATAGTCCATTGAAAGAAGAAGTCTATCTAGAACAGCCAGAATGTTTTGAGGAGAAATACAAATATAAAGCATTATATGTATGTAAATTAAAGAAGAGCCTTTATGGGCTACATCAGTCGGCAAGAAATTGGTACGAACATTTGGATAAACATTTAATAAACTTAGGTTTAAAACAATGCATTAGTGAACCGTGTGTGTATTATAGTAACGAATTTGATCTCATAATAACTGTATATGTCGATGATCTTGGAGTATGGGGAGTTAAAGAAAAAATTGAAAAATTCAAGGATATGCTAAGTAAATTAGTAGACGTAAAATCACTTGGTGAAGTTAGTCACTTATTATCTTTGAGAATAAACAGAATATCTGACGATAAAATTACTGTTGATCAGAAATTTTATATAGAAGAAATATTAAGAAATTTCAATATGGAAAATGCGAAGTCTATATCGACACCTTTAGAAATTCAAAGTAAAAATAAAAACTTTAAAATATGTGATAAAACCGAGGATAAAAGTTTTGACGAACACATTTATCGCAAAGCAATAGGTAGCATTTTATACCTAAGCACTGGTACCAGACCAGATTTAGCATACCCTGTATGTAAACAGAGTCAGTATTGTCATGAGGTGACAGTAAACCGTTGGAAGGAAGTGAAACATATATTAAGATATCTGAGAGGAACAACAAATCTGGGTTTAATGTACAAAAAGAAAGGAGAACCGATAAAGGTGTATGTAGATGCTAACTGGGGTAGCGATTTCAAAGACAGAAAATCTGTAAGTGGTTATGTGATAACACTAGCAGGGGGAGCGGTGATATGGCAAACAAGAAAACAAAGAGTTGTTGCAACATCAACAGTGGAAGCTGAATATATTGCAATGGGTGAAGTAATAAAAGAAGTGAAATGGCTGAATAATTTCTTGACAGAAATAGGTCAAAAGTGTTTGTTAGCGAAACCATGTATAGTTTTTGCAGACAATCAAGGTGCAATGAAATTAGCCTTAAACAAGACAATTTCGGATCGTTCTAAACATATTGATATTTTGTATCATTTCATACGTAATGAAATTTTAGATGGAAATGTTGAGTTTCAATATGTAGAGTCTAGTAATAATTTAGCAGATGTTTTGACTAAAGTTTTACCTTCTGTTAGGCTAAGAAACATTGTATCTAATTTAGGCTTAAAATTTTTGTAATGTTTAAATATTAGACGATAACCCGTCAAGGGGGAGTGTTAAAATTGTGTTTTAAATATGCCGGGTTATCAAGAATGTATAGTTATTTTATGTTTATTCAGTTGGTTATTCTGATATAAGATGATTCAGAGGTTCGTGTTTTGGTTTTTCGTTTAGACCTAACGATACTGTGTGTTGTGTTCATGTTATAAAAAATAAAACTGTGTTCTACTGCATTTTTACTGTTAAGAAAAACCCACAAAAATAATCCTTTTCAACAATTAGTATATAGTCCTCTCGTACTGTTATATTTTTAATTTTGTCTTTAAATTGCCAAAAGTCTTTAATGTAGTATTCATTTTTGTTGATTATATTAAAGATACAGAATTTTAGGTAGTCTGATACATTTTTTGATGGAGATTGTATATAGGATACTATTGATCTTAGGGGGATATTTGGGTGTAGTTTGAGGAGTCCATATATTTTTGGTGGAAGAGCTTAGTAACATCACATAACACCATCAAGTCTCAATGGTATACAAAAAATACTTGGTCAGAACGATACATTAACTTTAATTCAAAGCAGCCAATCCCGCAAAAATCAAGCGTTGCGATAGGCCTGGCAGACGGGGCAATCATACTTACTGATCCGGAATACAGGCATAAGGCAATAACGAAAACAAAAACTGCACTGGAAAAAACAACTATCCTTCGCCATTTGTTAACAAAATTTTCAAAAAACGTCTATGTCAAAAAATTCTACAACCAAAGCAGACATACTTCACCCAATACGACCACAAAGGACAAAACTCAAAACAAATACATATCCATACCATACGTAAAAGGACGATCGTAGCAGATAACAAAAAACTAAAAAACATAACAAAAAAATAACCCATAAAGGACATCACCTACTACAGTCACATTTCATTTGATTAAAAACCAAAATACCAAACACAAAAAAGACACATCTAGACAAAATACCATGCAAAGATTGTGACTGGTTATATATTGGCAAAATCTCCCAACATCTAGAAAAACGCATACAGTACCACAAATACGACAAAATAAACAAAACAGCCTTAAACAAACATACACAACAAACCAAATATAACTTTGACAAAATCAAAATCCTAGCTACAGAAAGTCACAACAAAAACAGAGAAGTCCTGGAAATGATTGAAATTAGAAAAAATCACAATATAATAAACAACAAAAGTGACACAAAATTTGAGTAAAATATATGTACATTAAATTATTAAAATAAAAACTACCATAAACAAAATATCCTAGGACACCCATTAACCAAAAAGATATTATAAAAGCTTTTTCAGTCAATCTACAACCACAACCTCAATAAAATCTAAACAGAATAGGAACTTCCAGCACATGCTCCGAAAATCATCTTACTCTGCAATCCCTAGTAATTTTAAATAATATCATTCATTCAGAAAGCACACAGGAAACAAGTTCTTGAGAAAATACAGTAAATAATGTGGGTTGCCCACAAGAATGTCAGTGTCAGTATGTGTATATGTCAGTATTGGTTAGTGTACTATTATGATCACCATAATTAGTGAACAAATACCAAACGCACGGCCATGCCACAAACACACTCAAATCCTCACTTAACGTATGATAATATTGAAAAAAATTTTATGTATCGTAGTAATATAATCATCATTTGTAGTTTACTTTTGTATTCGTGTTAATGAAGTTTTATTAATTGCATTAGATTGTACTTATTTATATTAATGTTATAATAGTTATATATCTAACAAGATTTCAAAGAACTTATTGAGCAATTGTTAAGTTTTGAAATGATACAAAAATACTTATATTAATATAATTTATATAACTATTTACAGGTATTAAACCAATAATTAAGCCCATAATACCTCATCATCTTCATACAATTACCAATTTTTATTTACAATATAGAATCCCAGTCTACAATACACTTTTTTAGATTACTTGGATTTCTTACCTACTTTCTACAAAAATTAGAAAATAAAAAAATTCTAAAAATATTTTATGCTTTGCGCATTGGTGATTTGACTGGGAGGAGTGTATAGCGAGCTACACAGGACCATTATAAAAATAACCATATATAAAATCGTGTAACCTAACCAGTGTAGTAGGTTAATTAGGTGAACTAAATTTATCAGCGTCATGTAATATAAACTCTTAATATTCGTAAAATAAGACATTTATTATTTAAAAGGTAAGAACATTAAAAAAGGTAGGTATCGAGTCAAGGCAATGCGCCGGCTCTGGTCAACTGCTGACCCAATTACGACGAGACAAGGGTTGAATAGACGGAGATCTAACCGAAAGAGACGAATTTTCGCACGTGCGCAAGTCCATTATCTCGTTGGATTTAGTAAAATCTTATCTAGTTGTGTTAAATGTATGAAATAATTAAAAAGGTTAAATGAAATTGAAAGGATTTAACCCATATTAGTAATGTAGTAATGTTGTATCTTAAATGAATTACAACTGCAATGGTCTACGAATTAACTAATATATTACTTTCGCTTGGTAACCAGCCATTAACCACCCTTCGCCCCTTCTTACACGATAACTTCAATTATGACGTTCCAGCTTTACTTACTTATTGCTCAAAAATTGATGTTCTGACTGTACAGCATTGCCCAATGCAGAATTAACTATATCTTTACTCAACAAAAGTAATTCCCTTCGTTTTTAAAAAAAATATTAAAATTATAGAATGCCAAAATCCACTATACGACACATCCAAAAATAACCTCTATGCAGAACACGAGAAAACGTAACTTTAGGAAATTTTCTGGGAATTTTTACACCACACCATGTCTTACAGCCCAGTAAGTACCTATTGGTAGTTCAGAGTCAATATGGACGGCAACTTCACGCCAACTGCGGATTTCTACTAACGGTTACTAGATAAAAATTGCAAATGGGTGAATATTATGACAAAAATTCAAAGTGGTTGAACATAATCTAGGTCACGTGTAAAATGACTTGATTTTCGAATTTTCTGCCCGGCAGTTAATGCGAAGCTAGCTGCTAGTGTGACTATAGCTACCAATACAGAAAACCAAAGTTACTAGTGTTACGTATTTTCCATAGGATGCCCATTTTCAATCTCCATAAAAATGATGGCATATAACTTAAGTCTAATTTATTACGTAATAATTTGTGGCATTCAATCTTTAAAGAAAAACATAAATAAAATCTAAATTTATAACATGGTTGCCCTCGACGGTCTAATTTTCAGCCCATTAGCATTTGAACCTAACCTTAGGATTTTCTCACAATCAAATAGAAATTGCTGACTACTCGTATAATCTACAGTTTATTGCATTTGTTGACATACTGAAAATTAACAGACATTTTTATAGTGTGGGATAAATATAAAGGATGTGCCCATTGTGTTTTACTAAATAATACTTACCTTCATATAAACAAAAGCATTCAAATCAATTATATAAAAAATAACAAACATTTTAAGAATAAATTATTCAATTTATATTTGTATAGCTCAGACTCAAAATATGTAGCTGCAGTTAATTATAAATTTAATTATAACTATACTCAGAGAATTTCATACTCGATGAGGACTCTTGGTTAAAGAACAACAAAACAGAAATAATTCACAAAAACACATCTATTCGTCGACCATGGCATTTTTTACATTATCACAATAACCTTGCAGAATGATGGCAAAGTCCTCAAATTATTGATAAGCTCAGCTCAAGAAAAGTTATAAATATAAATTGACACTTTTTGACAATTGATTTTTTACAATTATGAATATGTTCCATGTTAATTTTAATCAACAACTGTGGTGGTCGAGATGCATTCAGATGCGGAACTTATACTGAATGGACTCTAGGCGGTATTGATTTGAATTGTGCTGTGCAAGAAATTCCGCTGCAGTACGGGTGTGATGTGCCTCAGTTACACAATATAACCCCCAACAAGCTGCAGAGCATAGGAGCTGGAGACAGATATAGCACTCCTTAATAAATCTAACAAATCCCTAAATTGACTGTCTATTACTTGGGAGTAGGAAGATCTCTAACTTATAATAATTATAAAAATCGATATAGGTAATAGACTGAATTTACTTTACTAGACGCGTTAAGCCAAATTGTCCGAGAATAGAATAAGAAATTGGATTTCATATCTCACTTTCACCTTTTGTTTTCAAATTTCTTAATTATTTACCTCTAAATATTTTATTGATCACAAGGTAAGGTAGACTAATTTATAAAATCTTCACAAAACATATAAAACTGTGGTAACAAAATTAATGCTACTGTATTATCACCAAATACTTGAAGAACTATACAGCTGAAATGTGATGATTAATCCAAGATTCACTTGTGCAGTCAAGAAAGGTTCCTGCGGAACTTTTTTATTGCTATTTTACATAGAATGTGTGGAAGTGTACGCTTCCCGCAATGACAATGACAAGCACTTTTTGAAATATTATAATTGAAATATGATATATTAATATGATATATAATATGATATATTAAAAACTAATTATTCATTTTTTACAAAAGTATAAAAAACAAAAAAAAAATTTTAAAATATATTTTTAAAATAGACTTTTATAAACAATATTATTATTATTATAACAAAACAAAAACAATATACTTACTCCACCTGACAATAATAAATTATATACACAATACTGAAGCAAAAAGTATGCTGTGAAATTTTTGACATACCACGAATGAAAGGGCATACAAAATCAACTAAAGGATGTACTTAATAATAGATGTATAATAAGGATGTTGAAAGGGTAAGTTTTTCCAGATTTCAGATCATCTTTGGAAATTGCCCTAATTTTAAAATATGTGACTAAGCTAAGTATAATTTAAAAACCGTCAAAAAGACTCCAAGCTATTTAAAAAAATATAAGTTAATTATCATTCTACACACTAGAAGCATCACAAAATCAATTTAAAGCAGGCATGAGAGAGCTCATTAAAGTCTGTAATAAAAAAAGTAGGTTATTTTTTTATATACCTATATCACGAACAAATTGAACATTTGAAAAAAATTGTCGAAATAACTCAAAACTAAAAATTTTATTTCGATATCTCTGTACCATTTTAATGGTCTTTTAATTGTGCAACCTTTCTCTAACTGAAGGCAGTCAGTTGGCATATTTTATCATTTTTGAGATCCCCATGTTGTTCGTTTGATTACACTGTATTTTGATTATACTGTTTGATTATACTCTATGTATTTTGATTACACTGTATACTGGGTCTCCCATCTCATCTGATTTATGAGAATTGACATGGATCATTATATTTCATTGATTTTTATACTTTCAAGGCACACCTATGAGAAATATTATAAACACTGAAATACTGAAATACTCAAAGGAAATCCTTCTCTAATTAAAATATCAATAAAAATTAGTTTTAGATTAATATAGACAATTTACGTAATTATTTGTGAGAGGACGACAACAACTGGCGTGGTGTCTAGAGGTGTGTGTCACGGCCTCTCAAACCAAAGTACAAAGTCTCGCTAGTTTGAGCACCATTAAACAACTTTTTAATTCATATAATTAGTGTTTAGTTTTTTGAAGAAATGTTTTATTTTCTAAGCTTGTGATTTTTTGCAACATATTTCCAAATAAGTAAACATTAATAACTCAAGTTAATTAAAAAAATAAAAAAGTTGCCTCTGGCAAGACTCTAATGAAATGTTGTACTTCAGTTTGAGAGGACGCTACACATACCCCCAAACAGCACCCCATTTGTCAACTGATATAACTGTGTAAATTATCTCTATTAACCTGAAATTGATTTTTATCGACATTTTAATTAAAAAAACATTTCACTTCTGGATTTTGGTTATCAGAAGTATTAGGCAATCAGTATATTGATTCCGTAAGCAATAATTTCTCATAGTGTGCCTTGGGAATATAAAATTCGATGAAATGTAATAACCCATATTAATTCTCATAAGCCAGATGACAAGGGCGAACCAGAATACCGTTCTATCCAATTAATAAGAGTAATCTCATCTATTAATTTTAATAGAACCCAGAGGCAGATTTGGAGGCCGAGCGATTAGGCAATCACTCGATGGGCCGATTATCTTTAGAGCCGGTTCGGCTGCTGGCTCTGGTTGAAATGTATAGTAACTCTATGTAGTGTTGACAGTTATTGTTACTTGTTACCGTTTAAAGCATACTCCTTGTATCGCCTGTATTATTTACAAAACTACCATTTTCTACAAAAATAACCTTTAACATTCCCCAACTATCAGTCGATCAATATATACACAACCACAACATGGCACAATAATACAAAGCTTTGAGAACTGGCAACATAGGTAAATCCGCTGCACAGGGTACGGGGTCTTTAGACCGTCTGAACCAACGAATAAATTCTTCAATCATTGGTGAGATATTAAGGTGTACCTATGGATGGTGACGATTGTAACTGGCAAGTGTTCTGGCTGCATCTGACTAGAGAAGGTGATATTGTAAATGCTGTTTACAGACTAATACAGACAAAAAGTACGAATTTTAGGCGTTATACTTAGATCTCGCAAATATAATTTTTTTTAACATTCGTAGCTAAAGCAAAATGAACACACAAAACAAATCGACTAAAGAGAAAATGAGATCTACAAAAAGAAAAGGTGGTGCAGAGAAAGAAAGAGATAAATGAAAAAACTACTAAAAAAGAGCAGCAAAAGTTGCCAAAAGTTGTCAGAATTATTTTCAGACACAAAAATTGGTACAAGTGGTTTGCCTGAAAACCCCGCAGAAAACAATAATAATAATAACAATAAACAACCAATAACGAATTATGTGGGCAAAAACATTACCATAAGAGAAGTTATCCTGGAAGAAACAAATAAAGACAATTCCAACAATATTAAAGAAACAGTGAGTACTATAAATAACGAAATAGAGAATAGTGACGAATAACGATTTCTATTTTACAAAACCATCCCTCAAAAAACTTGGCTTGTTTTTAAATGGCCACCCATAGCAACCTGTTGAAGGTTTTCCAAGTAATTTTAACACAAAATTATTATATTTAAGAAAGTCTGCTCCAAACCAATCATGGATCAGTTTAAATAGCTCAAAAAATGTATTTTGTTGTTGAGTGTGTTTGGCTTTTTCAAACAATTCTGAAGTAAATTCCATTGCTGAAAAAAACTATTGACAAGGTGAGATGGACACTGTGTGTATGTCAGCGCTTGATAGGGAAAACTTGGGGACTGAAACTGAGAGTGCTACATTGGATGTACCACTACACATAGTGAAACCCAAAATATTTTATGGTGCTCTGGTGTGGTGGCATAAAACCACTCAAAGCACTGTAAAAGAAAAATTAAATAAGATACAGAGGTTAGCCTGCAACTGGAGCCATGGCTTTGGCTCCAACAGCTGCGCTAGAAGTTCTGCTAAGTCTACCACTACTCCATGTGATGCTGGAAAAAGCAAGGATAGCAGCGTACCGAATCAGGAACAATAATGATAGGACAGATGGCACCCAAGGAAGGAGACATTCCAAGATAAGATATACATCGATGTCAGAGCCTATCCTAGAGATGATATCTGACAGAATGACAGATTTAACTTCTGCAAGCTATTTGAGGTTCAACTACAGAACATTAGTGACTTGAAAGAGAATGTAAATTCTCTGGAGGCTTGGAGCCTTTTGTGGTTCACAGATGGTTCAAAAACAGACAGTGGAATAGGAGCTGGAGTATTTGAACTGACACCTAGATGGCGTAGTAGAAGCTATATTCTAAGGACTTTCTATTCTATTTAACTAAATTTACAGTTTAAACTGGGAATTTAAAAAAAATACACTTTAAACTGGGAATTTAACTAAATTTAGTTTAAACTAGGAATTTAATTAAATTTACAGTTTAAACTGGGAAGTATACAAATAAAATGCTATATGTCCGTTCTACGCTTTCATACACACGACCATGGATGAACCTTAATAAACAAGAAATAACATGTAAAAAAAACGTGTGAAATTTCATTCGAGAAAAATATAAAGAGTTATACGATTTATCTTAAAGGTTTTCATGCTGTATTATTAAAATAACAGAGATGTAATAAAAATTATTTCAAAAAATATAATTGACAAACAATAAAAAGAATATATTCTGCTGCCAAATACTATGAAAATAATAAAATAATCTATTCTCAATATAAATAACATTTATTGGTGGAAATTTTAATATGGAAATATTTTATATATAAATCTTTAAAAATCTCTAAAAGTAAAAGATACTTATGAATATAAGTAGTGATAGTAAATATATTGTACTGATTTTTAAAAAATCGTGTCTATCTATAAGATAAAAATTATAATTGAAATAACCTATTAAATTAATTATCAATTTAAAAATTTGTTATTTGTAAGCAGAATTTCTAGAATGTCCTTCACACTTTCTTCACAAGATTGTTAATATAGTGCAAGGAATCTAGACAAAATGCTTACAAGCCTAATTACCACATTCTCAGATATTACTGATTAAATTAATGGGCGTTTGACAGTAAGGACATTCATTTTGTGTACTAGAGCACGTATCACACAATACAAAATGATTACAATTTAAAGTTACTGTTCTATTTCTTTCCTCACACACCATACATTTTGATGCCGTTTCCCTATAAAGAACTTTTTCAATTTCTTCCAAATCCTGCCTAAGTTGAGCATGAATATTTTTTAGTACACTTAAGGATAATTTACTTAATTCAGATACTTTTGTTATACTGCGTATGTGAGGACCTCCTTGTAAAGATTCATATTCTTGTTTTAAAGTATTATACTGTGATAATGTTTCATTAAATTTACTTTCTACTTGTTGTGTCTTCCTTGTTGCCTCTTCTGCTTCTCTTTGCCATGCATCACAGGCTGTGCGTGCTTGTTGAAGTCTCTCATCCCAATTATTTATTTGAATTCTACAACTTGATAATTCTTCACGTAACCTTAAATTAAAATGTTGTTGTTAAAATATTATAAACAGACAATGTGAAAAATGCCAGATATTTTTATAAGATTAAAAAATCTTTAAATAATGTATTGTATCTATTTCTGATCCTGATTAATTTTTAGCCACTTTTCTCCACTAAAAGTATTAATATAAAAAAATGTAAGGTATTTTAGTGTTTTGCATTTAGAAATATTTGTTTACACATAAAAATAATAAAAACTGAGAATATTTAGATATTAGCATATATTAGAAGTTAATAGCAGGAGTAGTTGTTTCATTCAAATTTGCTGCCAACCATTTTATGACCTTCAATTTTAATTCACGGTTGATTACATTAAATGTTTAATTGTATTTGACATTACTAGTAATGTCAAATACAATTACTTTAATAAAGATTTTCCTAAAATTCATCAGCATATTATGCGGATACAAGTAGAGATGATTATTTGGTATATCAACCAATCAGTCAGGGTCGCAGAAATACTTGTTAAACATCTTTCAAAATATTTAACAAGTAATTGTGACCGACAAATATTATTTATCCATTGCTGCTTAGTTATATGGAACGTACATACGGCGCTAGAAAATTACTATTAACTGACCAAATAGATAAGTTTCACAGGAATTTATTGACCTAAAATATCATGAAGAAAAGATAATACGTGCAGTGTGCGATAATATTTTGTTGCAAATATTATCAAAGTAATAAAATAATGTATTCTCAATATAAATAACATTTGTTATTAAAAATTTTAATATGGAAATATTAAATATATAAATCTCTAAAAATGTCTAAAAGTAAAAAGATACTTATCAATACAAGTAGTGATAGTAAATATATTGTACTGATTTTTAAAAAATCGTATCTATCTGAGATAGAAATTATAATTGAAATAATCTATTAAACATCTTTCAACCAGTGTGGTGTGGGGGCAAATATAATGTGTAGTGTGCGATAACCTTTTGTTGTGCTGTAACAAAAGGGACTGTAGAGATGATGATAATAGTGCCAACAAAAAAGTGGTGTAAGACTGTATACTAAATATTTGTTTCGATTTAATTTTTATGTTGCTTTACTACTACCTATTATTACTACTATTTGTTTTACTTATTCAACAACCTTCTCAATACTTCTGGAATAAATATAATACCACCTAGATCCTGACACGGCTAGACTCTTTAAATGAAACAAAACATGATCACAGAATTTTAAGCAAAAATTCACATTTTACCATATTAAAACAAATTTGTAGAGACAATAAACACATCTACAAACCTGTTATGTAATTTTAAAGAGTATTTTACTTACGTAGATATTACATTGTTAGGTATCGACTGATGTAAATGTAAAAAAATATTTTTATATAACATTTTTCTCATCATACCGAACATTGCTCGCTGAAACTGAGGAAACATATCTAATTATGTAAATGTTTAACTAAGCCAATCGACCTGTTAAAGCTATTTAGGAGGTTAAATGTTTTATAAATTATAATGTATAACTAGGTGTTTATTCTCATTACGTAACATTATTTATGTTATTTTATTTTACTTACAACGAAGCTGACACCTATGATATACGAGACAAGTCCGCAATTGCAGTAATCATTGGTAGAATTACTTCTTGGTTAGGTAATCGTAACACTAAGTATTTTATAAATTATAATCTATAACTAGGTATTTATTCTTATTACTAAACATTACTTAAGTTATTTTATTTTACTTATAACGAAGTGGACACCTATGGTATATAGAACAATTCCGCAACTGCAGTAATAATAATTCATACTGGTTACCTCTGGGTTAAGTAATCGGTTTTATAAATTATAATGTATAACCAGGTGTTTATTCTTATTACTTAACATTACTTATATTATTTTATTTTACTTACAACGAAGCAAGCAACTGTAATCATTGGTACTGATTACTTCTGAGGTTGGGTAATCGTTACTTGGTTATCTTGACGACTAATCTGGATATTTGTGTTTTAAGCTAAGTATAAGTCCAATCTTTTTGAAATTTTTGCCCCTTTTGCTAAAAAAATTTATAATAGTTTCTATAAAAAAATTCGTACATCTAAAGCAGAATGGTCTAACAATGAAAATTTAAATATTAATAAGAGCAAAAATAATGTCGCCCAGGAAATACAAATGGTAATCATTCTGGAAGGTTAATTTAAATTCGCACACTTTAACTTTGGATTTATTGATAAATAAACCTTGCAACATAACAGAAACTTACATATAAGAAGTATATAAAGATTAGTAATTTTTAGAGATGTGCCGCGGACATGTCAGCTGGACATGTCCATCGGACATGTCGTGAAAAGTGGACATGTCCTGAGGACACTTTTCAAGACTGAAAAGTTGTATGCGCATGCGCGGATTATTTGTTACATTCATAATTCCCGCAAAAATATTCTGTGTTAATTTGTAAGGTTGGTACATGTAAAAACACTAAAAACAAAGGTATTTTAGTGATTTTCTTGTGATTTTGTTGGCGACTGTTTAACAGAAACTGACATATTTTAAATAAATATATAACCTCTTTTGTGTTTCTACACTTTTGGCAAAGTTCATCAAATAATCAGTTAATTTAACAGATAAATATTTTATAAATCCACAACCATGACGCCAAAATCAAAAGTTTGGCTATATTTTTCTGCCTTGGGCAAAAATCAGTATAAATGTAACTTTTGCTCAAAAACAATGTTTAAGAATTCCAGTAGGATGGAGAGGCATTTAAATAATTGTATTAGTTGTCCGGGGAATATTAGAAAACAGTTTATAATGTTAAAGTCTAAAGTGAATAAGGAAAATGAAAATATATCGAGTAAGTTATTAAAACATTTGACTTGTGAAGACTTAATTTTCACTTTCCATACCTATATGTATTTTATTCTTTGTTTTTGATGTTCTACTTTTTCTTATTTACAGTAAGTTCTGAAATAATTGATTTCAATGAAAATAACATAAATCTTGGTAAGGCACCCACTTCCTCATCTAATTTATCTGCAAGTTCGGTAGCTACCAATATTGCTAGTAGTTCTCAAACTACATCCGTGTCCGTTCACTCCCAATCAAGAATATCAAGACAAACTATCACACCATTTTTTGATAATATAACACCAGAAGAACAAACTGCACTACAGATTTTATTTGCCAGAGCAACATATACAAGTCAAATACCATTTGCAGCATTAACAGAAAATATTTATTGGAATCGGTTTTTTTATAAGCTTCGGCCCAGTTTCAAAATTCCGTCTCGAAAACTACTTAGCACAAGTCTATTGAGTAACGAATATCAAAGAGTAGAAATTGAAGTAGAAAACTGTATCTCTCATGCAAATCACTTAAGCATACAATGTGATGGATGGTCGAATATAAGAAACGAGTCTATTGTTAACATTGTCGTAACGACACCCATCCCATTCGTGGTTCAGTCAATTGCTATGGGGAAAAACAGGCATACTAGTGAATATATGGCAGAATTATTAGGCAACGTTTTGGAAAAATATGGACCATCAAAGTTTTTGGTTATGATAACTGATAATGCTCCTAATATGTTAAAATGTTTGTCAATACTAAAACAAAAATATAATCATTTATATGGATATGGCTGCTTAGCGCATACTATACATTTAATAATAGGTGACATAATGGGTACTAAAACAGGCAGCAGGTTGATGGCAAATGCTAAAATATGCATTAGATGTATTAACAATACACATGTTTTAAATAGTCTATTTAAAGAAATTTGCAAACAAAAAGATATTAATATTAGTTTGAAAATGCCTGTGGTTACTCGATGGGGCTCCACAAAAGAATGTCTTCAGAGTTTATTAGACTGCAAACCAGCTTTAAGAACTTTAGCTGTAAGCGAGGAGGCAGAAGATTTAATTCAAACTGCGCATACTTTAAGAAAAAATTTATTTAAAAAGTTCAGTAAGCTTGTGTTAAACGAGGAATTTTGGACAAAGACGAGTGCATTTCTATCTATCATTGAACCTCTCACAAGTTGGATTTTAAAGCTGGAAAGTAATAAACCAACAATACATTTGGTATGCCAAGCATTTATTCAAATTGAAACCATTTTTCAAGATTTTTTAAATAACGCAAAGCTGAGTGAGGCAGAGCGAACTACAGTTTCAAAAAAATTTGAAGAAAGGAGGCAATCCAGCTTAAATGAATTACATTTTGCAGCTGATCTGCTTAACCCCTCTTCTGAAGGATCAAATTTAACTAATGAGGCCAGAATTTCGGCAATGAAATGTATATCAAAAGTAGGACAAGATATGGGACTTAATGTTGATAAAATCAAAATGGAATTGTTCAACTATATAGCTCGTGAGAATATATGGGCAGAAACATATATGTGGGAAAATGTTACTTTAAATAGTCCGTTATCTTGGTGGAAAATATTTTGTGCAGATTCTTTTCTAAGAGAAGTAGCAGAGAAAATCTTATCAATGCCATCGACCTCTGCTGCTACTGAAAGGTCTTTCAAAAGCTTTAGTTTAGTTCACACAAAAAAAAGAAATAGGTTGCTAAATGAAACTGTTTCTAAGTTAGCGTATATAAAACACAATTTAAATTTATTAAATATATCATCCAAGACTAGCACGAAGGATCTGAACAAAGATCAACAAATATATATGGATCTAGTAAATGAAACACAGGCCAATTCTCATGAAATGATTACTGAAGACATAGCTGGAGTTGACATAAGATACGAAGATATATTAGGTACGAATGCAGAGATGGATGAAGTAGATATCGATGAAGAAGAAGTTTCGAGTGATTCAGAAATGATGGCTGATAATGAAATTTTAGATAGTGAAACAGATGCTGAAGAGTATGATATCAAAGATTTGATAGAAGAATCAGACAATGACGGTGACAGTGAGTTAGACAATCAAGACCAAGAAGCAGCAGAACATGGAAATGAAGGACAACAAATGGTGACAGAAGAAACAGCATCTAGCTCATATCCTCGAGAATATTTATCAGTATCAAATTTAACCGAAGGTCACGAAAAAAAAATATTAATATTAAATAAAGACTTTACAATTATTTCAAATTCACTAAATTCAAACATATCACAAACTTATCAAAAATAAATTCAAGGTATATTTTTAATCTTTTATAAGTATTTACTTTTTATATTAACACTGATCTCAGCTTGTCAACATATTGTACAATATTTAATATTTCAAAGGCAAATAAAAAAATATTAGAAGTAAAGAGCACATTTTTTTATAAATTTAAAATTAAATAAGTTACAAAAACAAATCAAGCATGTAACATCGAACACGTTCATTTCACATGATTTTATGTTTTATATCAAACAAAAATGAGACATTTTAATGAAAAATTAATCAAAAATAAAAAGTAACATTATTTAATAAAACACATGTTAATTAGAATAAAAGTAATATTTTGTTTTGTCTGCCTCCAAGCAGCGACATTTTTCAAAACATGATATCACGCATAGGTGCCTTATTAGGTTCAAGGTCAAAAGTACTTTTCCAGACATGTCCGGACATTTCACCGACATGTCCGGACATTTCACCGACATGTCCAACGGACATGTCCGTAACACACTTTTCCGAAAAGTGCCCATCTCTAGTAATTTTATGCTAAAAATTAATGTATAAAATACTATATTCATGGATTGGTAAATCTATTAACTTTATATACCATCTTTGTACTTTATCAGATAATTATAATCCAATTGCTGTTCTGTCTGCTCTATAATAAATTTTGGAGCAAGTGGTTTTTAATAAAATTGTTAGACTACGGCTGGCAAAAATATGTTTCCAAATGCCATCATGTATTTCTTAAGGGTGAGTCTACAGAAATAGTAACAATCAACTTTTTAACACAATACAGTAAAGATTAATATGTAATACTAGATGTTTGGGTGTATTAATTTTGGTGGGTAAGGCGTTTGATCTAATAAATCATAGCCTGCTTATAACAAATTTAAAAAAATATGGTTCGGGGAGGAAACTGTGCCAATGGATGGTTTCTTATCTGTCTAACAGAAAGCAATTAATTAAATTAAATGGCATAAAATTAGAGGAATTAAGAGATATATAGTTGAGAGTACCTCAGGGCTTAGTTCAGAGTCATTTACTTTGTCTGTTCTATACGAAGGGTACCAAAAAAAAAACAACCATCGCAGCGGTTAGAGTGATTGTTTTTCCAACCTCCTCCTAATGCTCTTGACGATTTTTCTATGGCTGACTTGAAGGAGCAACAAGCGAACGTCAAATTCTGTTTCCTGTTAAAGAAAATAACTGTGTTTGTGATTCAGAAGTAATCAAATGTCACTTGAAGATGAACCCCCTTAGGGTCCCACTCAACGGCCAGAACAGACGAAAATGTTCAAAAAGTGCATGTTTGATCGTCGAATTTCCTGGAGTGCATGCTAAAGAATCCTAACTGAAGATCTGAACATGAAACATATTGCAACAAAGTTTGTTCACGACTCCTCTCTGATGATCAAAGGGAAAACCGTCTGCAGGTTTGCCAGAATTTGAAATAAGTCAGAAACTGACCCACATTTTTTGTCAGAAGTCCTAATAGGGGATGAATTTTGGTGTTACGGGTATGACCTTGAAACGACAGTCGAGTCAGTGGAAGACAGCTTCATCGTCTAGACCAAAAAAACACGGTAAGTGAAATCAAATGTAATGTCCATGATGGTTTGTTTTTCAGAACATCAGAGGGGTAGTTCACGTCGATTTTGTTCCTTAAGGCACGACTATGAACCAACATTACTATCTGCAAGTGCTACAGAGATTGAGTGAAGGAGTGAGAAAAAAACGACTTGACAACGACAATACGCTTGCCCACACAGCTTTGAAAATAAACCAGTTTCTGACGAAAAACAGCATAACAATGGTTTCTTATCCCCCTTATTCACCCAACCTAGCCCCCTGTGAGTTTTTCTTATTCCCAAGAATGAAGAAATACCTGAAGGGAAAGCGTTTTCAGAACATAGGAGAGGTTTAATTAAAATCACTGGAGGCACTGTACAGAAGATTATACAAAATGTTTCGAACAGTGGAAGCATCGTTGGGACAAGTGTATATCATCTAATGGACAGTATTTTGAAGGGGATTGATGTGTTCAAGATGTTATCTTAAATAAAAAAAATTATTACAAATAATTGTTGTTTTTTTGGGTACCTCCTCGTATTAATGATTATATAAACGACTAATAATGTTTTGAACATTTTTAATTTTCTGAAAAAATATATATAAGTATAGAAAAAAACTTTCAGTTTCAGCTTAAAATGTATATAACAAATACACAGATTAGTACACCGTCAATATACTGTTTTTAAATATTTCTATAACTGTGTTTATTTATTTTGCACTTGATCATTTGATAAGAGTCATCTGAAAAATCCATCGAGCAAGTTACATTAATATTTCCGCTGTGATGTTTTATTATTACCCTCATTTTCTTTCTAGAGTTAAATTTGGTCTAGGAAGCTTATCATAATTTTGGAATAATATATTTAATGTACAAAATAGAGATGTTCATTTTGCAACTTACTGTCCTCTGTATACATATTTGAAATAGTTTATTACATTAAGTGGAACATCAACACTTTCCAGATTAACAACTTATGTACCATTACACAATAAAACAAAGTATGAGTACCTCAGATCTACGGAAATAAAACTATTCAGAGTATAAAGTATATTGGAGTATTTACTTAAAATTAAGTTTCTTACTGAATTTCTTTTAGAAGTTTTATAATGTCTCAAAATTTTTGTATCTCATACATGTGTATGCCTGTAAATACCTGTATATTATCTAATATATTTCCAAATTGCAAAAAAATTTCAAAACTTGTTTCAATCTTCCAGATTTTCATAGAAGTTGACAAGCCACATGACTGCCGTGTATACACAACCAACACTGTATAATTGGTAGAGATTTACTAAAAACCCTAGATTCGGTGCAGTATATCACAAGTGAACTTTTAATTGATAATATTGAATTTATATGTAATAATAATGTTACATATGGATGGATAATTGATGACAACGATAAAATATTAAATATTCCATGAAGCACTGATGTTAAATTAAATTTTTTTTATTTATATTGTTATTTTATTAATCAATTGTATTTTCAACCATAGGAATATGACACTATAACATTAAATTATTTTGTATAAAAAGAGGGTCATTTCGGGACTGTTTGAGATCGCCATACCAACTGTACAAAAAAGAGATTATTGTACAGTTGTACAATACCGAAAAGTAATTTGACATTGACATTGCATGTCACATAATATATTGAAATTTAATTAAATAGAAAAATAGAAACAGATAGTGACTCCGATGAATCGGTAAACTGGAGGTGCTAATTAGAAGCGGTTGGAAAAAAGTATTATGTTAAACTCGTACAAAAAAACGTTTTCGAGACTCGTAAAATTGCCGGACTCCGCTACGCTTCGTCAGGCAACCCGTTTCCTTGTCCCAAAAACTTTTCAAGGGTTAATCTATTTATTTTAATGTTAATGCCTTAATTCCTTTTAACTACTTACTTCTTGCTATTTAATATACTACCTATTATATATTATATATACAAAAGATTTACATTAATTTGAAAACAGCCTTATTACTACGTTACTGACTTAATAGTAACACCTGTACCAATATTATTTCAGTAGACTTAAAATAATCTCAAATCATTTTCTCCATAAATATAATACCATATCAAAAGTATATTATAGTTGTACAATTCATTCCTGATCATTTAAATATTTTCTATTCCAATTTGGAATTTTTTATTTAAAATAAATTACATTAATGAAACTTCCAAAGAGATGCGACTAAAATATACGATAAGGTGAAAAACGGTCACTAGAAACGGAGACAACTTGGCTTAGGAAATTGTTTCAGCATACTAGAATAATTACAATACACAAATATTTAACTCTAAAAAAAAAGTGTTAACCTACCTTGCAACTTCCAAACTACTATTTATACTTGGTGACATGTTAAAATTATTATGATTCCTTGAACTAGGAGATATACTCTGAGCTTGAAAATCAAAAAAACTTGGGTAATTGTTGACCTTTGAGGCACTACTACTCAACTGTATTTGTGAATGATTTAAAAAGTCAATGTGATCTGATTGTGAAAATCTACTTGCTGAAAGAAATGGTTGTAATGGACTGTTGCTTGTTGGACTAAAACCACTTAGGCCTGATCTAGTAGAACTTGGAATGTTAACTGGAGCGGAACTTCCTAATAATCCAGCCGATGACGCCAGTCCTACAGATATTGAATTAGAGACCGTTGGAGAATCTGTATCTATATCTCTATCTAAAGCTCCAGATAGATTTAATGAATCTTCTAAATTTAACTCATCTAATGCATTTCCTGCAATGAAAAAAAAAGTGTACTTTCATAATAAACGCAGAAGAGTAATCAGATTATCTGTGGCAATACTATTTTAATCTAATTAATCCTAAGTATTTCAATATTTACGGGCTATAAGTCAATAACTCAAGTCAGTAACTTATTACACAATAATAAAATGCTGACTGTTAACCCGACCGCAAAGCGAAAGTATTATTCTGTCAAAGTAACATGATTTGTTATTGTGCAGAAAGTTTAAGACATAGACACATAACAAAAAAAGTACTGAAATACACATTGGATTTGATTTCATGGCCAAATAAGTACGAGTTATCTATAGCATTGCCTATATAACCTACTTTGGTAAAATCAATTTTGTATTATCAAAGTTATAAATCTTAACAGAAACCTTTGTTTGGTTTATATTGGTACAAATACAGACAAAATATTAAATTTTTAAAAAACTTTTAATTTGACCTGTTTTTCACTTTTCATCAGGAATTGATAAATTAAATAAAAATAGTAGGTTTCTATTTAAAAAATGCAGTTGGTAGTGGTTTGGCAAAATTATACCCTGCTATCATTTAATCATATACACCTTAGGGTAAAGAGAACCCATTACCCATCGAAACTTTTGCCGTGATACCTGGAAAGTTATTTTATTGGTACAAAATTTTATTCCCCAAAACCAGAGCTGGGCACTATTTGTACTTACAAATACTTATAAGTATTTAAATACTCGTCAGTATTTAAATATTCAGTATTTAAATATATTTATAGAACAAGTATTTGTATTTATACTTACAAATACTTTGCTTGAAATATTTATACTTAATATTTAAGTAACTGACGTTAAAAGTATTTAAATACTTTAGCAATATTTAAATACTATCAAAGTATTTAAATACTCTAAGTTTTTAAATACTTTTTGATTATTTAAATAAGTGAAATATTTAAATGATTTGAAAAGTATTAAATTACTTTTCTAATAGGAGAAATATTTCCGAATATATGAATGATGCAGATTCACAAGTTCACTTGTCAAGACCTGCTTGCCTACAGAGCTAGCGCAAAGGTGTTTGTTGTGTAATGCTGCTACAATCGTCATTTTGCACCATTATTCGCTCACGACGCGTTTTTAGAGGTGGTCTTAGAGATATTTAAATATTTGGGAAATATTTAAATACTTAGAAAGTATTCAAATACTTTTTTAAATATTTAAATACTTAGAAAATATTTAAATATTTTTTTTCAGAATTAAATACCTGACGTATTGAACTGCTCGATGTCAGTATTTAGTATTTAAATACATTTCCCTTTTTAAAAATATTTAATATTTAAATACTTTTAGTATTTCTAAAGTATTTATTATTTAATATTTAAATATTTTTTTCAGAGTATTTGCCCAGCTCTGCCCAAAACAAACAAAAGCTTGTTTAAAAAAAAAATTTATGTATTTGATTTTGTTTTCTTTAGTCTTAAAAATAATATCTAGACCTGGTGTTACATGAACCTGGCTGTCCATGTATACTGCACATCGTTCATTCAGCCATATTAAATTCTCAATTTTTCGTCAAAAATGTATTTATCATACAGTAAAACTCACTTATAATGTACACGCTTATTACAAACTCACGGTTATAACATACCAAATTATGGAGCTCGGTGTCCGAGCGGTTAAGACGTCTGGTTTTCAATCGTTCTCTCGGGGTTGACGACGGTTCGATACTCACCGTGGTCAACTTTTTCTAATTGCTCCAATATTAAATCTGTGTGTGTAAGGCTGGTAGCGTTCTTAATATGCAACTAGTACTACAATATCACTGTATAAATGGCTAACAACCTACTGTACACTTTAATTAATAAGGTTTTCCAGGTTTCCCTTATTCTCGTACTAAATGGTAATTAAAGTTATAACATCGTAAGTCGTTTCTGGGCGCACTCGCGGCCCGCAAAATAATAATATACCGCTCCCTCTCCCGCACAAGTTTCTGACTTCCGGGCTCATCACTAAGATGAGAATGAGGGATAGAGATATTATTATTATTATTAAATAAAAGTCCCGGCCGTTATTATGAACATTCAATAGAAAAATAATTTTTATAGAGTACTTTGTTATTACATACTTCCGCTAAAAAATACCAAATTGCCGGGTCCGAAAAGAGCAAATATAAAGTACTTCTTATCAATAATCTTTTTTTTTTATATTAGCATTGTCAATTTGTGTGTATTGCACGACGCGGCGGCAAGAGAGGAAATGCGGCCGTCTTTGAATCCATAAACGTTGCCGCTGTTTTTAGTTGGAACTAGCAGCCCTATACCAGGTGTCAACGGATCTATTAGACAAGCCATAACTTCTAGAGTATTGGATGTATCAAAATGAGATTTGGTATACGTAAATGGTAGAGGAAGAGGAAAGTTTTTGCATATTTTTCACGTTTAGGTTACTTCCGGTTTCACCGGAAATGGCTTCAATTTTGAATTTTTAAATGGAACACCCTGTATATTTTTACATATTTGAATTTCTGAGACAATTTTGGGTCTCAGAAATGGGTTATGTTCTGCCAGCGAAATATAGAGTACCCTATAGATATCAAGACCATTTTAAAATGTGTGTTTTAGCTCCACAAATATACTCCTATAAAATATTTTTGACCAAACTAAGCATGAGCGATATTCTGAACTTTCACAGAGGTATCAATCACACTGTAGTTTTTAATTTGTGCCACGAAAAACACAATAAATGAATGGGATATTTTTAAAGGGTTTACAAATACTGCTGTTAACCTTTTAACATTAAAAAAAACAATATTATTTTGATAATAGATGAAAGAATTGATAGATATAGAAAGCACTCCAATGAAATGTGGAAAACTGGTTAGTATTTCTATACCCAGGTTAAAACTTTCTGTAGCAATTTTGTCTGTTAATTCATTTACGTGTGAAACTTAAAATATTAAATAAAAATTTAAATACATTTTAGTAAACTCTATGCATGGTCGAATTCAATAGTAGATAACATTCGGAGCCCGAAAGAGGGCTACCACAGAAGGTCAGTCAAATGTTAGCTCCCAAGTCGGGTGTAAACGATCTGGTAAAAGTGCCATGAAAAACTATTTAAAATGTGAAAAGTGTGACAGTACGTTTCGTCAAAGCTGTGCACGATATGCGAAAGGTGTTCAAGTCATTAGTGATGGTTTGGTTAATTACTGTGGTGTTGAAAATGGTGACTCTGTCACCGATGCTTTCTTTGATGCTATGGAAAGTTTATCAACTGACAATAAAATAGATATTGCGGTTTTTACATATATAGTTAGGCAGAAGGATGCTGTAATATACGAATTACAGGATAAAATCAAAATATTAAATGAACATATTCTAATAATAAATAAATCAAAAGAGGCTCTGCCAATTGATAATGTACAGTTAATCACAGATAATAAGACTACAAAAACTGTTGCAGCTAAGAGTGATGATACACACTGTTTCGTCAATAAACAAGTGGACAAAGCTTCTTTGCAACTTAAAAATGAGGCTGGAAAACAACGGCTTGACAATAGTTGAAATATCAACAAACAAAAAATATACGGCAATGACTCTAGCTTACAATTAATAAACAAATATCAGCTGAGCTTTTGAAAATACAGACAAAGTTAAAATGTGACAACATTATTAGTTTTAACACTGATGTCCAACAAAATAAATTAGCAGACTGTTCTGTTACATCTCAGAAGAATGAGGAAATTAAATGGAAACAAGTGAGTTACAATAAAACATCGAATCGTAGAAGGATCGTGGGTAATAATAAAGACACTTTAATAAAAGATATGCAGAAGTTAGCACATTTACATGTATGTCGGATTGACCGTGAAACTTCGGCTGTGAACCTACAAGATCTTCTAAAGGAATTCTTTCCAAAAGTAGGTACAGTGTGAGCCAATAATCGGTAAGTATCCAAATCTATATTCTTCATTCAGGGTTTCAATTTTTGAAGATAATTTCAAGAAGGCCATGAATTTAAAACGGTGACCTGATTGTGCATGCATTAACAGGTTTTTTCAAAAGAGAATAACCATACCATCAGTAAAGTAATGTACGATTCAGACATCGTTTTACTAAATATGCAAAGTTTAAATATTAAGAAAATAAACTATTAATTGATATTAATGCTTTTCATGACAGAGTTTCTATTTATTTGAAGGAGATGCATAAATAAGTAGGATTGTCTTCCTTAAAGATAATAGAGGTCACTGCTGTAATGGCACCCGCAGAAAAGCAGGTCGTTATCTGTCTGTCAATTTGACAATAATTGTCAGACAGATAGTAGCACAGACCCAAAGAGGGCACTACGGTGTGTTTCTCACCACTACTAATATAAAGTTTCTATGTTTAACAGAAACCCATTATGTTGCAGATTCGATTACAATAAAGAAAATCAATGGTTTTTCTTTAAGTAGTTCCTTTTGCAGCAATATATATGAGAAGGAGGTGCAGCTATATACTCCAAGTCTAGTTTAAGAGATAGGATAAATTTAGATAAGTTTTGTGTTGAAATACTTTGAAATATGTGGCATATCCTGAAGAGATAGTAATACTAATACTACCACAATTATTTTGACGTGCTATAGATCGCCAAAAGGCAATGTAAATAATTTTTTAGTTAGTAATAACGATGTATTGGAAATATTATATACACCTTCTGTGAGGATAATTTTATGTGGTGATTTTAATTTTGATTTGCACTCAAAAATTTTAAATAATTTTAATCATTTTAGATATGTATTACTTGCTTTTGACTTGCATCCAATGGTTGAGTGGCCTACAAGGGTTAGCATTAATACCTCGACTACTATTGTCAATATATTTTCTAACACAGTAGATGATAATGTATCTTGTGTTATTGATAATGTTATATCAGATCATAGAACTGTGTTATTTGAAATGGGGAGTAAATATGTAAATAGTACATTGAAAACATGCCAACTTAAAAGAATTTTTTGTGACAACATAAATAATTTTTGTATGGATTTACAGGAGCAGGGGATGATGTGTATTGTATAAACACTTTTGATGGGGTATTCAAACATTTTTATGAGATATTCCTGCATTATTTTGATAAACACTTTCCTTTGCGAAGGCTATTTGATAATGCCACTGGTGGTAATAAGAACTGGGTTACTGGTGAGGCGAAAGTGTCAAGTTCGAGATTGAAAGATCTACATAATATAAAGAATGTATGTCTTGAATTGGTCAATTTGTACAGAGTGGCTAAAACGAAACATAATCTTCTAGTTTGTAATACTAAGAAACAATTTTATTAAAATAAAATAGTTAATTCAGGTAACATTTTCAAAACTAGATATTTCTAGATGCAGAGATATTTTTAAAACATAAGATTTTAACATCGACAGGTGTACTAATATATTTGTTTTTAAAAATAAGAGTAGTTTTGTATTGACTAGTCAAGTACATGGGATAATCTTCTAGTTTGTAATACTAAGAAACAATTTTATTAAAATAAAATAGTTAATTCAGGTAACATTTTCAAAACTAGATATTTCTAGATGCAGAGATATTTTTAAAACATAAGATTTTAACATCGACAGGTGTACTAAAATATTTGTTTTTAAAAATAAGAGTAGTTTTGTATTGACTAGTCAAGTACATGGGATAGGCACAAGACAAACAAACCAGTTTTATATACCATCTTATAGATATATCACTTTTAAATCTCCCAATTTATTAGGTTTGTAGTAGGGATATCGATACCTGTTAATTTTACTACCCGGGTACCTGTTTTCAATACCCGGTATTTACCCGCTACCCGTTAATTACCTGGTATCCGTTAATAACCCGGTATACCCGTTATTTACCTATTACGCGATATCAACCCATATAGCTCATGAACTGCTCAAAAGCTCAAGCTCAATGCTCATGTTCCCTGCTCTCTTCCCCCTTTTAAATCATATTTTATATCGCCACACCTGATAAGGGCACCACCAACGCAAAACCGCTAAAACAAGTTGTCATACAAGTCACACGGGGGCAGACCGAGTACAGGTTGGAGGGTTATTGGGTATTTAACGGGTTATCGAGTATTTAACGGGTTATCGGGTACTGAAATTGGAACCGGGTAGCGAATTGTTATCGGGTACCCGTCGGCATCCCTAGTTTGAAGATATTTAACAAATTGCCCATGTATATTAACCCGTCCGCGAATTTAATGTCTTTTAAAAAACAACTGAATGATTATGTTTTAGATAAATGTTTATATAACTTGACTGAATTTTATTCTGTATAGTTTGTATGTATGTGTTTACATGTATATATATATGTTGTTTTAGGTTTAAGATTGTATGGCTATTCCTATACGGATGTAAATTTGTCGAAACGAAAATAAAATGTTATTATTATTTTTAACCTCATTGTTGGAAGATCTTTGTCAGTAATAGAGTTTCTCACATTCAACAAACTTAGCTACTTTGACTTGATATTATATATCTTCATTACAAAATCCTGTGGATTGTCTCTCTAAATACTTTTTTTGCCTTTTCATTGAAACTCCCCAATCTCTAGTCCTAAAATACAGTCCTGGACAAAAAAAACCTTAAACGAACCTTAAAATGTTCTGTTTTTTCATATATTTTTTTAACATAACGCAAATATTGTTAAACGTGTCTTGTTCAAATAAAATAAGTATATTATTTTTTATCAAAAAGTGTTTAAAAAGTTCACAATTAATACATTCTTAGATAAATGTGTAATTAATGATATTGAAAAATAAGTGTCCGTTTTTTGTCCAGGATTTTGACTCGATGGATATCCTTCTTAATAAATGTTCCTCTTTCGCTAAAATTAAACGGATAGTGGCATATGTTCTATGCTTCATACATAATTTAAAACCATCTCTGAATGATAGAAGATGACTCTCTCACGAGGACCTGCTAATACTAATTAAAAGAATTTAGACTTTTTTTACTCAGGATGTTGAGAATTTAAATCGTAATCTTCCCATCTCTTAAGAAAACTAAGTCCCTTCCTAGAAGAGGGTGTTCTCAAGGTCGGCAATAAGTAACGTCATAGCCAAAAGCATCCGATTCTATTAGTTCGTTCCAGTCGACTCACTAATCTCATTATTGAGGATATTCACAAAATCCATTTACATACAGCTATTCAACCTAAATCAACCTATTCAATCTCCTAAATCAGCCATATGTAAAAATGTATGGTTGAAATTTTTGAAAATACAGCTAAAATTGAGAATATTGAGTGACATTTTAATCCAGCCTCTACACCTCATTTCGGTGGACTTGGGAAATAGGTGTAAAGTGGGTTAAAACACTTTTATCATTTAGTGGGTAACAAAAACTTACCTATGAGGACTTACCTTTATACCATAACTGAAGTTTTGCTTAATTTGTGCCCTCTAACTACTGTGCAATTATTATTATTATTATTATTGTTAACCTAACATTGCATTTAACCATGTTTTTCTCTTACGTGCAGAAAAGATACAAATTTCATACCCACAATTAAGAAATATCATATATTGGAATTAGTCTGGGGAAGGAGTTAGAAGGAAAAAATAAGAAAAAACCCAAAGTTTAATTTATTTCTGCACCGAAAACTTTACATGCACTTTTGCTTAAGGGATACGGTTTATCAATCATGGGAAAATTTTCAGTTAGAAAACTGACAAAGTTAGTTTGCATATATAAGTATCTTTTCTTTTATTGTTCAGCCATTGGACGGTAACTGGAACATAAATCTGAAGATATTTTACATAATTCAAATGACAGGAATCAGAGTATATGTTGCGTGCTTAGTCAATTTAGGTAACAAATAATTCGAGAGTTACATATTGGATTAGTATGGATTAAATATTTAATATGTAGAAAAACATAATTTTCGTACATAAAAGGTTATATATTTCGGCCGTTCCTAGATAGCTATACTTAAACTAAGAGAAGACGAGTGCTATAACGAATTTAAGAAAGTAACATACTAATTGTGATCAAGTTCAAAAATATTAAAATGTAGTTTTCAGAATTATAATATAATTATTTAATAATCCTATCCTATTCTATTTAGTATTTAATTATTATGTATAAATTAATAATTTATTTTTACTCGAAATGCTTTAATTGAAAATAAACTGATTCATTAGCCGACCTTTTTAAAAAATGGTATATCTATTGAGATTTTGGTATTTATATATGTAAGCTCTTTTAAATCTGAATATTTTATCTTTGAAAAAATGTATTTTAAATGTTTCCCTACTTAGCCAATAATCCTTGATCTCAATCATATTTAATATCTTGTGAATTTAATGAAATAGCCCAGGGTCGATTTATCATATGTAATGATGATGCTCAACAAATTAGAGACAAGGAAAATTAAAATTTGGTACCGCGGTTAGTTTTTAAGTATTAAATATATTCTGAAACACCAGTGGTGTGTTGTTGAGCCCATGTCCCAAAGCAACCTCTTAGAAGGGTATAATAGGACTTTTTTACATTTTCTTTTTAACCCGATATCAAAGCATTGTAGGAAAAATGCCATGAGGCAAAAATTGAAGAGCAGACAATTTCACATTAAACTCAAAGTAGGAAAATTTTTAAATTAGCAGTGGAATATGGATGTTTATATTTAGGGTTTTTCAAAATATTAATGTTTTATAGTTAGATTTAATTCCCGGATTTCCCAGAAATTTATACAGTGATACACAAAAGATGTTTTGTGCGCCACCTATTCAAAGCAAAGATTGCATGTGGAATGAAATCGATTTAAAAGATGTTAATTGTTCACTATCAAGAGAAAATAAAGACAATACAAGTAGGAAGAAAAATAATATTGACATTTAATGAGTACCTATACCGAAAAAAGTTGAGTGATCAGTTGTATAATTCTAGACAAGTTGAAGAATCAAAACGAATTAGAATAGTAATAGCAAAAATAATACTAGAGAACATAAAAGCACAAGTTTTTTAAATGAATACATATCCATCAAATTTGGAATTTGAAAATGGAGGATAGGATAGTCTACTTGATAGTTCAAAAATATTGTGTTCAACTGATAAAAAAGTTGACAACTGAAAGAACAATGGTAAGCCTGTCCAATACGATTATTGCAATTATACGTCCAAAGTCATACACATCTCCGATCCTTTTGGATTTAGAGGTTTATCTTTTTCACAGCAAGTTTTTTCGAGCAATTTCACTGTATATTTAGATTTTCATTGCGACGTTTCGGTTGAGAGAAACCATAATCAACTTTCTTTTTTCTTGTGGGCACCATATTAAATTTTAAGCTGAGCAAATAGACCATTTTTTGGCTTTTCAATGATATAATATAAGTAAGAAAAACATTCTAAGACAACCTTCAAAATTTCAATATTTTAATATTTTTAATGAATCTGGCAACACCACATCATTTTTTGAAACTGTTATAGAATAGTCTTAAAATTTTTGTAAAAGCTTATCATTGATGTTATGGCATTGAGTGAAAAAATTAAACAGTTATTAAACAGTTACTTATATTGGATATTGTCCCGAAAGGCAGCCACCAAATAAACGGTATTTTTCAAAACTTATGACAAATTTCAGAATGTTTGGAAGTCTTGAAAAGCCACATGCTAAGAACTATACAATAGACAATAACCGGGACAATCAAATAATACGACATTATTTCAACCATAATCCAACATCGTCAACATGTATATAATATTGAAATAAATATTTCAAAGACAACAATTAGCAGGGTTTTAAAGAAAAATAAATATCACCCATACAAGCCGATCATTGTACAGGGACTTCTGGAAAACGATTTTATTCAAAGGCTTGAATTTTGTAATTGATACGTTAATAAATGCCAAGATGATAACTTCAGCAGCACCGTTATATGGACGGATAAAACGCAGTTCACTAATTGTGGAGTATTTAATAAACATAAGTACCATGATTGGGCTACAGAAAATCCTGCATTGCGGACTCAATGAAGATTACAGACACGATGTAGTATCAATGTTTGGTGTGGCATTTATAGTAAGCAAATTTCCTATATCTTTCTTGTCTGGATTATTTCACTAAAATTAAATGTTCAATGATAAAATATGCAATTTATTTGTTCTGTACATGATATTTTTTGTAGAGAATCAACTTATAGGACCATTTTTTTACCAATATACATACATTAACTGGTGAAAGGTATTTAGAAATGCTAATTAATTTCCAATGGAGGCAACATGTCATGGCTTGCTAGGTCACCAGATATTACCCCCCTGGATTTCTTCCTCTGGGAATATGTGAAGAATCAAATTTATGAATTTGAACCTCCCCAAACTGTGGAAATTCTGGAAGAAAGAGCTCAACAAGTATTTGCAAACATTAATAAGAATACCATTCGGCGACTGACAAATAATATTTTGCAAAGCTGCCTAAACATCCTATGTGGTTACCTCGCTCGCATTGTTTGACGGAATTAATTATTGAGTTTGTGCATTCAAAAAACTTACATCCTGGTTAGGGTAAGATGCAGTACTTACTTTGTCAACAATTTTGGATCCTATCTCATTGCTACCACTGCTTCCTTTTGAATCCTCATTCCAAAGAATCCTATATGAGTTATTTGCCCATGGTCAGAGTATCCCAAGTGAAGGTTTTCTCCCATACTGGTTGATTTTGCTGGTCTACTTCTTATTACTGACAAACGTCGCCGTGGCTCTCGGCCAGAAAAGGCATATGTTTGCATGTTTTGGTATAAAAACTATTCACTTGGAAGTGGTATCTAACCTGTCCTCCGAAGCATTTATTGCAGCTCTTCGCAGGTTTGTTGCTCGAAGAGGTAGGTGTAGTGACTTGTACAGTGATCAAGGAACTAATTTTGTACTGCTGCGAGAGGCTCCAATATTAAGTGTAGTTTAGATTGGGCACAAGTATCAGAACTTGTATCGGGATTTGTCGATATACAAGTATCGGATACTTGTATCTGTGCGATATGTCAATGGAGCAAACTTGTAGTAAATATGATATTGTGTTTACATTGAAATTTAGTCCACGAGATGTCTGACGAAACTGCAAACTGTGTGCTTTTTTATGTGCAGGTACAGTCACAGCTAATTCTCGACTGAACTGGCCTTTTATGTTATGCCATTTGTCTTCTACATCTTTTCTCGTACAGGCGAAACTTTTTGCTATTTCTTCAAATAGATCACCGCAAACATTAGTATCTTTATCCTGTTTACTTGTTATATCCCACACATTTGATTTTCGTATTTGATTAATCAGTGCCAGCGCTTTTTTCTTTTATCTACGACGTCATTTTCTTATTCATATATGAAAACATGTAAAACAATAACTGAGTATGAGGAGATATGTCAAAGTATTCTGCAAAATTCACAGCGACAAAATGTATGAAGAACTGTCAATGCATCGCATCTGCGCATATGTAATATCTGAGTACATGTATGAGCAGTTGTATCGCTATTTGTGAAATATACAAGTATCTCATACAAGTTCTGATACTTGTGCCCAATCTAAACTACACTTTAGATGGCATTTTAACCCTCCCTCTGATCCTCATTTTGGAGGATTATGGAAAGCTGGGGTGCTTATGGGTGGGCTGGGGCCATGAATCCGTTAAAAAGAGTCATTGGTAATCAGATTCTGACTTTTGAGGAATTAACCACCGTATTAACCCAAATTGAAGCCTTATTGAATTTGCAACCTTTATGTAAGCAAAGTAGTGATCCCAATGATCTGGAGATTCTTTCCCTAGGCCATTCATTTTTTAATATTAGAACCTTTGACTTTACCTCCTGATGGAAATTTAACTTCTTTAAAGCTCAACCGTCTCAACCGCTGCCTATTGCTTCACTGTTTACAACAAGATTTTTGGCAAAAATCGCACATTGAGTACCTTCACACTTTGCTGCAATGCTCTAAGTGAAATACACCTCAGCATCCTCCGCATGTAAATGATTGTGTCTTAATTAAGGACAACTTGCATCTACCACTACACCATATATGCGGGCACATTTTTAGAGTTATATCCTAGTAGAGATGGCATACCCCGAGTAGCCAAAGTACGTACTTCAAAGGGTATAATAATTGATCGTCCGTTGGTCAAATTATGTCTTCTTCCTACTCAATAGAGTCCTACTATTTATGTATAGTTAGTTATAGAAATCTGCAATGCTAGTTACTTTGAGAAAAAAAAAATAATACTTATTTTGGTGGGCAGAATGTTTATGTCCCAAAATTTAAATTTTACGTGGTTCACGCGTTTTTGACCCAAAGAGATCTCGTATTTTCGCCTTAAAAGAAGACGGACAGAACAAGAGAAGACACAACACAACACGTGTAGAAGCCGAAACTTTATGGCTTTTGAAGTGACTTCATGCAAACAAAATAAAATTCACTATCTATCGCAGAAGCTGCAATAGTGCAAAACCGACGAATCTACAATTTGTTACTTTCTCAAGTTTAACCGCCATAAACACTCAGTTCCCTGTAGAAGTAAATGTTTGGGCTGGAATTATTGACGATCGAATTTTGGGGTCATTTTTCTCTGAAGGGTCACTAACCGCTGAAAAATACCTATATTTTTTTAAGGGATGAGTTAATTCCCGCCCTGGCCGTTCTGTACCCAAATCATGAAGACCTAGACTTACCAAGTAATAATTTATGGTATCAACAAGATGGTGCTCCCGCACACTTTTCAGTGAGGGTCTGCAATTACTTGGACCAAATTTTCCCCAAAAGATGTATTGGTAGGAGAGGAACTATTGAGTGGCCCGCACGATCCCCTGATCTTACCTCACTTGATTTTATCTTATGGAGCTATCTAAAGAGTAAAATTTAAAATACCATAGGCGAATAGAAGCAAATGTAAGCACCCTGACATGATTTCTGTTAGCACCCTGTATATAAGTTCGGACCTTGATGCTTCTTATCATGACCTTATCATGCTTCTAGTACATGTTGCTGATGTACCTATTTGAATGTTTACGATATTGGAGTAGAGAGAATGTCGAGCTGGCCGATGAGAGGAGGGCCAGTCTCCACAGTCCACTTTGTACCATGCTAAATGCTTACAATTCGTTTCGAGATTATATTTTATTATTTTCAAATAATTTGTTTTAATTACTACCCTTGAGCTTTCATAAAGAATCCGCAATTAAATTAGGGCCATCAGAGCAAACCGTGTTCTCCAGAATTTCTTATTTCGAGTAGGATACTGTCAAGAAGTGTTTGGGTGGCAATTTGAATGAACAGCAACTTTAATTCTTAGTATTAGTTAATTGCTATTTTATTAAATTTAGCGACCAATTTAAATGATACTAATAAGTTTCATTTGGGTTTTCCTTTTACTTTAAACTTGGTTATGTAATAGTGTGCCATATCACACTGGATTCGCAATTTCAGCGGCTAACTACGATATCAAAAATATGGGTTATAAAAAAATCAACGATGACGTCACAGGATAAAAACAAAAGACAATAAGCAAGCGGCTATTATAAAAAAAGATGTAATTTCAAAAACAAGAGTTGATGGGTTCCACGATTTTTTTATAAATTCAACATTTTTTTATCGAATTTGTTCCACACTATTTACTCGCAGTGTATATATTTTATAGATTTTTAATTTTATTATTTAATTTAAGCAGATGTTGATTTAAATTATCTTATGTTGGGCGCCCATTTAAATATTTTATATTTACCTTGGTTAGCTTAATACACAAGCATGAAAACTTTCTACTCAGGGTGGCCGGTTCAAAAACTTATGGTTATAATGATAATTATACTTTGCTTATTTTTATATTTCTATTTTTTTTTTTTTATAATTTTGAATTCACTCTTGCATAGAATAAAAAAAGAAAGAAAGAAAAACTTGATTCCATAAACAGAACATAAATTTATTATTGTTGATTACTTAAAAGTTTGGAACAGCTTGTCCCCTTTTGGGGACAAGCCTTAGGGCCAGTTGTATAAACGTATTCTGATCTGGGGTTCAAGAGAACTAAGTTCAAATTTTGAACCGAGATCATATTCTGTTCCGTTGTTCAACTCATACTAATCTCTAGTTCAGTTGATCGCTTAATTGTCAATGTTGGCAGACCTGCAGGTTAGTTAATTTTAGTATATAAAGGTTTTTACAGTGATATTCTGACAATTTGTCACATTTATTTACGTGTTAACAAGAATATATTTTATTACTTTACAAATAATTTTATTTGTATATAAGGTAAGTTTTTACTGTTAATAATTAAACAATCTTATTTTAATGTAATGTCTTTTGTAGATTTTGATTTGTTGATGGTGGTGCTGGTGTTGCTTTTTCATAGTTTCATTTGCTGTAGTTCCTAAGGTGGTTTCAACTGTTTTTTAATAAAATTATTATCTACAGAAAAAACAATGTCCTGCAATAACTCTAGCCCTGAGTCTTTAAAAAAAAGAACTCTCAATTTCAGCTCAAAGGAAGTAGATATTTTAATAAACCTTGTTGAAAAATATAGAAATACAATTGAATGTAGGAAGACTGATCGTACCAGTAATAACACCAAAATAGAAGCATGGTTAAAGCTAGCGAATGAGTTTAACAGCATCTCTGGAGAAGCCTATCGGGATGCAAGAATTTTAAGAAATAAGTACGAAAATATAAAAAAACGCTCAAACAGAAATTTGCTGACGAAAAATTATATATTAGAGGCACAGGTGGTGGACCTGTCCAGCCAACAGTAGTAACTGATATCGATCAAAAAATGAAAGATATAATAGGTTCACAAATGACAGGCCTTGTTTCGGAATTTGATGGCGATCAAGGTATTCTATGCAGTATTTTTTAATTTAGTCAAATATTTGACAATTATTGGTTATTTCAGAACACTCTGTAGTTGCTGGTATTGATGTGTTACAAGGATTAGAATTAGGTGATGAAGTTATCGAGAATGAACTACAGGCAGGTAAAATTTATAACATGAATACCGTTATGTTAACTCATTTGAAACTTATGTTGTAGAATCTTGCGGAAGTAATAATGTTGAATATGTGGATTTTTCCGAAGCATCAACAAGCTATTCGAAACCAAAATCTGGTTAGTATATAAACTTATATAATTAAAATAAGAGCTCAGTCATTGTTTTACAGCTGTTGGCGATTGGTCTAAATATATACCTTCCCAGCTTCGTACCCCTACATCTTTACCACTGAAGACAAAACAGCGTGTCACAAGTAATAAAGGTAAATATAGGTGACGTACAAAATACAATATGTCAATTTGAATTGTACATGTTACTTACCATTGGGTGTGTCCCACGTATCCTAAGTGGAAATGCGCTTACAAGCGCTTTTTAATGTAGCCGGTTATGCAACCGAGGAGCGATGAAGTGATTTCTGTAGCAGTCATGGACAGTTTGCAAACCATACAAATAATCATGCAGTGCGTTATTTTAAATTTCTCAGCTGTGAGGTGCTTACGCAATAACTGGATCAGTACTTCTAACAGTTTGTAAACGGTACACAAGCGGTGCAGAAACAAAACTATTGACTTTTTACAAATAAAAAAAATGCTTAAATAGAAACTGTAGAAAACCTATTGAATGTTTTTCATAAATTACTGAATTTTTATATTCACATACAGTTACATTCACGTTATGTTGGTGAGTCGCATTGTAGTAGTTTTTAATATAATTTAATGATTCAAAACAGTGACTCCCTTTAAAAAACATTATAAAAAACTTTTTATTGTATTTTGAAATTAAAAAAGTTGCAGGGAGATCATCTTGTCTGATAACTCTGCATTAAATTTTCAGAGAATATTGGCAAATACAACACGCAGGGTCAACTGTCCAATAAAATTGTAACGTGGGCAGATAATAAAGCAGAGTTTGTAAAAGAAAATTTACAGCTCCTACGTGCAGAACATGAATTTAAATTAAGATGTATGAAGGAAAAGCACGAGCAAGATATGGCGCTAGCCAAGAGGGACAGTGAAGAAAAACTACAGTTTTTTTGCACGTGAAGCTGAACTAAAATTGCAAATTTTAGTTTTGCAAAAACAGCAGATAGAAAATAATTTGAAATAAAAAAATACAATATATTTAACTTTGTTTTATTAGGTACCTAATGGTTTTAAAATGTTTATTGCAGCAAACTTTGAAAGTATTCAGTGACTAAAGCATGCCTAACAATATTATTCAAAGCAACATTTTGGACACCTCCAGCTGCAGGTACTATTGGAATATTACCCAATTCTATCGCAGCCTCAATTTCCAAGTTTACAAGGGGTATTTCATCACGGAAACGGCAAGCTATATTATGTAAGACAGCACAACATACAACAACTGCTTCCACTTTTTGTATCTTCAATTTAATCCCCAACACTAAAATCAGAAATCTACGTTTCCATACTCCAAAACATCTTTCAACAGTATTACGGGTCCTAATCTGAGCTTCATTAAAAAGTTGTTCCGCTGCTGTTGGATTATTTAATGGAGTTATTAAATATGGTTTAATGCCATAACCACTATCCCCTAACAGTAGACTTTCTCCAAATTCCCCATTTTCGAAACGTCTACGTAATCGAGAATTCCTAAATATATTTGCATCATGTGCTGATCCTGGCCATCGACATACTATATCCCTTATCTGCAAATCTGCATCACCTACTACTTGAACGTTAAATGAAAAGTAGCTTTTCCTATTCCTATAATTTTCAGGCTCTTCCCCACCAGGTGATTGAATCTTAATATGAGTACAATCCAAGGCACCTATGCACCTTGGAAACCTACTAATATTAAAAAATTTCTGTCTGACAACATTAGCCTCTTCTTCATTTGGCATATTTATATATGTTCCATGCATTCCTGCTATAGTTCGCATAACTTTGTGAACAACTCTACTCGCTGTTGATTTATCAACACCAGCAAAGTCGCCTACCACTTGCAGAAAACACCCAGTAGCAAGAAATCGCAACGTTAGAAGAACCATTTCCGATGGTGTGAGAGCATGATTTCTAAAAATTATTATGTTAAACACAGTAAATAATTAATAATCATCATTTACCTTCTAGTTTTCGATTCTATTGTTGGAGATACACTATCTATAATATATCTCACAGTATCTTTTGATAGACGAAATCGCTGCAAAAATTCGTTATCCCTCCACTTTATAAAATGATTTGGGCGTTCCCTGAACTGACGAACCATTCTAGGATGTAAAACAGCATTTACTAAATCCAAAAAATCTTCATCATCGGTTAAAGGTTCGTCCAAATAATCCATTTTTGTGACCAAACAATTCAAACAAAATAAAAAGTAACGTAATCTGAGGTTATGTATTATTATTATCACGTGTCAAACGCTGGCTGATCGCCAGTTCATTCCTTTGAACGATAGATATCGGCCGTTCACTTTGAACTTAGATTTGATCGGCGTTTAGTACGAACTGCGGTTTATACAACTCGATTTTGTGTTTGATCTGCAGTTTAAGCTTGAACTAAAGTTCCTTATGTTTATACAACTGGCCCTTATAAATATAAATGAGGCCTTATAAAAACTTATCGTTTTTGTTTAAAAGTTCTACCTATATATCGGTTTCTTGATTCTTGATCCCACCTTTTCTGCTTGTCTCCTTGGTTGATAGTTCAGCTCCGAGTTTACATTCCTATATGCGTTGTGATTTGAGTACTACGCTGAATTTCTTGTCTGCGGGCTGGGAACCCGTCAATGTTGTTTTCATGTTAGTGTCTCCAGCTGATTAAAAAAATTATTAAAATGGTACCTGCTACATTCATCCCAGGGAACGCCAAAATTTTAGATGTCCTCACAACAATTTCTCACTGACTTTAAATGTTCTACCAATGGAACACTGATTTTAAAGGTAAAATTAACCTAAATCTTTGTTCTACGTATTTACAAACTTAAATTATATTGATACGGGATTTGTGCTATGCCCAAGCATGTACTCGTGTCCCATCCAATTTTTAATGTCCTCTAAATAATATTTCTTTGTTTCTTAGGTTTCCAAGCAAAAAACGACGTCTATTTTCAAATCGTTTAGCAACTGTCACTTTTTTCTTAAAACTGGAGATATCTCGAAAATAACTGAATTTAGGTATAGACAACTTTACACAAAGTTGACTTAAAATTGAATGTAGAATCCAGAAGAAGTTTTAAAAGGTAGGCCCCACTAACCTTTGTAAATAACCAAATTTTCAAAATCACCCTGTACGTACTTTTCCATATATCGATTGTGGCCCTTCTCGGTAGCACACTTGCGTATATATATATTTAAATTAATTAAAACAATGAAAACAAGTTGGAAATGCACCCAGTGGCGGCTGGTGATGTTTGGATATGGGGGGTGCAGAAATAAAAAAATGCGCCGCAGGCGAAAATTTTGCGAATTTCAAGGTCAACCCCCTTAAAATTATAAATTAGAAATTCGCAGAGCAAAAATATTTGCTTGAAAAAATAACTTTCGTTAGACAAATATCCTCCTTTTTAATGCGATTCACGGAAATCTCGACAAAAATGATTTAAAACAATATTTAAATAGGTAATTAATATTTAGATATCAAAAATTTACATATACGTTACCTTAAAAAAGCTGTAAACTAGAATTCAGGAACCAGGAACATAACTATTTTTAGTTTTTAGATATCCGTCAATTAAAAACGATATGGCACAATCACAAATTCAAAAGTATTTTAATTATTCAATTCATAGTTATATCAAACGACACATTAATTTATTACGTAACTAAACAAACTTCATACAGTTATTTATACATGAGTACACTTACTTTCTAAAATTGAAATCAGCTCTACGGTCTTTCATTAAATTTTTCCATAACTTTTTCATCGAAATTAGCTATTTATTGGGCAGGCAACGCCCAACTGTTTTATTTGTACCGGGATATCAAAAATTATCTTGGTCAAGGGTGGATGTGGAATGTAAAACGTGTGTGTTACTTTAAATTTGAAATAATTATGTCACTGTCACACTGATATCATCAATAACCTACAAATTTCATACCTATTTATTTCAGTTGTAAAACAATAATGAACTACAAATTATGAAATTACGGTTTTAGTAACAAGAAAAACTAAATTACAGTAATTGTTGGAAATGTCCCCCGTTTTGTTCGATGCACAAGTTGACGCGCCTCCTCATGCTGTGAAAAGCGTTTTGCAGCATTTCTGGTGTCCTGGTTGCACATTGCTGAACAATTCTTTGTTGCAGTTCTTGCAAATTATTTACCGGCGTTGCGAAAATTTTGTTTTTTAAGTAAGGAAATATAAAATAGTCCATAATTGTCAAACAAGGTGATCTCGGAGGAAACTCAACTTCTGTATGCAAACTTATCAGCTGGTCATCAAAAAATTCGCGGAGGAAAGCAATATTTTCTCGTGTAGTAGGTTAGGTTAGGTTAGGTTCAAAAGTGAGTGGGCCGAAAACCAGACCCTCCACCGCGACCATGTGGTCTATTGTGGCTCACACCTACTTATATTTCACCCAACAGGTCCAGCTTCTTAATGTAGCTGATCACCTTATTGGGTGAGAATTTGTTCAGATTTGATCAGCTCGTGTAGTATGTGCTGTTGCACCGTCATGCTGGAAATAACCGTACCGAAGTTCATCATCGTTTAACTGTTGCACAAATTCAGCCAAAAAGTTGTGTCTGTACCTTTCTACGTTGACGGTGAAATCGAAAAAAATTGGCCCAATTATTCTTCTGCGAGAAACTGCCATCCAAACACCAATTTTTTGAGCATGTAGTGGCGATTCAGTAAAAACATGAGGGTTATCATTGCTCCACATTCGCATATTTTGAGAATTGATGTATCCCGAAAGGTGGAACCACGCTTCGTCAGAAAAAAAAGTTAAGTCCAGAAGTCCAGTTGTCAATAATTTAATGAATGACAAACCAATGGCAGTAAGCAAGGTGTCTGGGGTGGTCTGCGGGCAGAAGAACTTGATGTGCTTGCATCTTATATGGATGCATGTTCAAGTCTTTCTTTAAAATCTTATGACATGTTCCATAAGAAAGTCCAATTTCCTGAGAAAGACGTTTCAAAGGTTTTGCAGGCTCCTCTTCCATACGTTGACGAACGTCATTGACAACTTCTTCTGTACAAACTCTTGGTCTACCAGCACCTTTTTTATGAGTCACACAACCAGTTTCGCGAAACACTTCAACACAATTTGTAAGGCACGCATAAAAATTGTTCGGTAATATTGACAAGTTTGGGAAGTGCCCTCGAAAATTGTCCAAACACAAACGTTGACTGTATTGCCAATTTCCATTAACTAGCGCACCCGTTCGAAAATAGGCTTCAATCATGAAAATTTTGTGCTGTGTGGTAAGAGGTATGATTCAAAAACTGGATTAGAAAATTTCAGCACAATGACTTGACAGATTCTGACACAAGAAAACATATTAAAAAATTTTAAGTAAGACACACGTTTTACATTCCACAACCACCCTTGACCAAGATAATTTTTGATATCCCGGTATTTTACCTTCCAGTGGAAAATTTGCAAAATTAGTTCTAATTATACTACTAACAGAATTCATGTTAAGTAAAATATAAAATTGTCTTTTCACAAAAATTAAATAAGTACTTTAATAATGTTAAAAATATGTAATGTGTTAAAAATACGTTATAATGTTTAATAATGTTACCGTAGGGCCGCGAAATAATTGCGGCCAAATTTGTATAATGTAAGCATATGGAAAGTATCTAACGAGTGTAGTCGAAAAGGAGATCGGGTCGGTTGCCATAGTTACCTGGGCCGCGACTCAAAATGCGGCCACGAATCTGTGATCCTTTGCTCACTGTGCAGTGGCAGTGTGCTGTGATGCAGTTATGCGGACTGTGGCGTTATGAGTACAATAATAGCTCGAGCGCTTCCTTATAATAGTTTTGTACCACAATAAACATGTTTTAACTTTTAATATTTGCATTTAATTTGCAATAATGATAATAAGGATTCTTTTGGTATTTTTGGAGGAGGGGCACGCGGCCATGCGGCCTTAAGGAGAACCCGCCACTGAATGCACCACAATCCACTTCCTGATCTCTTCTTCAGTGGACTGTATGTGTTTAGCGGTGGTCATAATGGATATCTAGGTCGGTACTTGCACATAAGCGTTAAAGAGGCACAAGTCGAATTATAAACTTTTCTGTTAGCAGCACAAAACATGTGTCTTTTCAAAACACTCTCGTTCAAATTGGAAATTCATCTGCTGGACTTGTGCGTATTAGTTACATTTACAACCAATAAAACACGGTGTAAGAAATCAAAGTAAAATATCTAAATTCTAATCTCATAGAGTACTTATATAACTTAAACTTATGAGTATCACTTAAAACAAAAACAAAAAAAAGGTGGGGAACATATCATTACTATTAATTAAAAAATGAACCTAACTAAGAAGTATTACTTACACCCACCTACAAAGGGTGTTTTCTCAATAGAATTGTTAATTGTTTACTAAAGCTTGTTTGTTGAGTTGCTATCATTACTAACGCGCCAGAGAATATTTGATATTAAAATATGTGCAGCAAATTATAGATAAGATACATGTTCCATAAATTAATTGTAAATGTCAAAATTTTCTCCTCACATTTTCATAATTTTTTTAACTGTGGGATAGTTTTCAAAAAAATGTTGTTTGATACTTGATAGTGAAATTCTTTTGCATTCTCGATTGCAAAAATAGAATTTATAACTATAAAAATAACTATATTTAGTCTGGCATCTATTAGTACCTTATGTGTATATCAGACAAAATTCATATCCCCACTTTGCAACTTTAGTCATGAATCGTTAGTAGTGAAAAAGAAGAAATTAGTTCACAAGATTATTCTACTGTGACTGTACTATTAGACAGAATATTTAATTTTAAATGTGAAAACTAAATAAATAACAGGAAGAGAACCTTCTGGAAAACAAACAATAAATGATTTGTGACATAGTTTCCGAAGGAAACAACAACGCAGCTACAGACATCGATGTTTCAGATTTTTTGGCCTTCTTCAGTATAGTGTAGCTAAAGAAAGGGATCTAGCACGGTATAGATCTGAAACAAAAATCTAAGAAAATGCAGAGTATAGTACCCCATATTGCTTTTTTATGTTTGGATCTGGTTCTTGATTAAAATATCAGTAAGAGAAGCTCCTATGTTCTACTCTTCTCCAGTTGCAAGGATTAATACACAGATCAATACTTCCGGTAAAATAGACTCAAACACTAAACAATCCAGTGTTGCAATCTCTAAATGAAATAACACAACTACCAACATCGATGTTTCGGAGTTTTTGCTCCTCTTCAGTGTAGCGTAGCTAAAGAAAGGAATCTAGTATGGTACCTATAGATTGGGAACAAAACTCAATAAAAATACAAAGGTTATAGGACAGTACTGTAACCATGAAGTACTGTGGTACCTCATACCGCAATTTCAATTACTGAATTACATATAGAGGATTTCGGTTGAACAATTTGTATGAGCAGCTATGTAGTGCTATTTTCCACATGACAAGGATTAAAGAAAGAGACGGTAAATGCAAATAAATAGATTAAAATAGTAAAAATTGTTTACCACAGTCTCCAAAGGCAACAACGAACAGCTATAAACATTGAAGTTTCACATTTTTGCTCATCTTCAGTGTATTTTAGCCAAAGGGAGGGATCTAGGATGGTATAAATCTGGAAGAAAACTTAATAAACAATGAAGTTATCATATGGAGATGAGCAGTACAGGAGGTCTATTCTTACCGAGGGCTCAACCGATACCCAGTATACCTGTGGTCTAATTGTGCATGAAAATACAATAGGGAGTACTACAGTACTCTGCATTTTCATAGATATTTTTTCCAGGTTTATATCATCCTAGATAGTTTCCGTTAAAAATGACACTGCAATGGACCAACAACTTTGAAATAACAATGTCTGTCACTGTTTCTTTTGGAAACTATGATATAAATCCTTTTAATACATAAATTTTCCTCAACCAAAAATAACAACAGACACAAAAACTAATAGTAATGCCACTTTTAGACTAAAATATACATAAAAACAATAATATTTATTGACTTTCATTACATTAAAAAATAAATAAATAAACAAATAAAACCAAAATTTGAGTCTAATGTACTAGGCACAACAAACACGAATCACATTTAAAGGTCCAATTACTGCAGGGTTAAGAAGCTTGATCCTATATTATAATATATTTGATTTTATTGTTTGGCTTGTTATAGTTCAATTTTGAAGTTTATAAAAATAGAATCTTATATTCCTAGTCCAGATGCTTTAAGTTATTTTCTCTCATCACTATTCACTATTTACATTGATTATTCTCACATTATTTGCCAAGAATTGAAGTATAAGTTAGTTAATTTGGCCTTGCATAGTTAACCTTATGGGCCTATCAAAGGTGTTTTGAGCTTTCAGGTAGTCACTAGAGGGCCAAATGATCTTTTGGTTCTTTTTTTGAAAAACAAAGTTGATTTTTGTAATGGATTACCCTGTATATTTTTTCATTTTTGATTAGGCTATTCTTTCATGAATAGACTGATATAGGAATTAATAGGTATATTAATTAAATAATAATAGGAATGATATGACCAAAAAGAGTGTGCCACATGAGTAATATATTGGACAAAGACTTTATAACCCCCGTACTCATACTCATGTTTGACTTGCTACAAATGTACAATGGTACATTTATAGCAAGTGAAAGAGAGAACAAATGATATTTGCCATATAACAAGCAATGATAAGATGTACATACTACGTAGATAAGTTAGGTCTAGTTACCTATATAACAATGTAAACAATAACACAATGTAAACATACATTTTCATTTTTCACATCAACACGCAATGCGCAAAAAGTCGTTTAAAGAATAGAAGCAGTATTTCAATAAAAAGCTCTTAGTTTTGTTTTTAAATAGTCTGAGGCCAAGGGACTTTATAGTGGCTGGGACCTTATTATAAATATAAATATTTAAGGAATTCCTTTGAGATTTTGTCAGTCTGAAACAACAAGTTCTTAAAAAGTTACTACCTCTTGTAGAATAATTATGAATGTCTGACTGGGTTCTACAATGTGGTACTTCTATTAGTGTGGTAAATATATAATGTTGGCAGTGGCATTATACCTAAACTTATAAATAGAGGCCGACAGCGTTTGGTAATATTAGCACCGGTAATTATACGAATTACTTTTTTTGTAGAACAAACGCTGTTTGGGCATATGATGAGTTTCTCCATAAAATTACAGCATAAGAGATGTGCAAATAGAACAATCCAAAATAGGTAGATTTCAGAGTATCCATGCTTAGAATAGGGTTTAAGCGACGAAATATAAAAATAACACTACACAGTTTTTTGCACAGCTTTTCCACATGACTAAATCAATTTAAGTTGTCATCAAGGGTAACTCCCAATAGTTCATCGCTACTGCCATTGGTCAGTTGTAGATTTGAACACAATAATATATTTTGAGTTTTGTCAGAATTTAATTTGAGTTTTTTAGCTGTGAACCATTTTTCCGATTTGAGTTCAATGGTTTTAGAGGTGCATATCAAAGTTTTAATGTCATTTCCACTGGACATCAGTGTGGTGTCATTAGCGAAGCGCACACACTGGTTTCGAAGCATGAAATTATACAAGTCATTTATGTACAAGATAAATAATAAAGCCATGTAATCTACCCATGGACTTACCGACTTACCACCTATCAAAATGGTTAACAGAAAAGTTCCAAGGTTTACCCATTACACCACCTAGTTTTTCTGTGATTAATTCCATTAATTTCATTAATAAGGTGAAAAATATCCAGTTGCAAGAAGGTGACGTTTTGATCTCCTTTGACATTTGTTCATTGATTCCAAGTGTTCCTATACCACAGACCTCGGACTACCTTAAGGATCTACTCGAATCAAACAATCTCGGTCAAGATATAGTAAAAGAATATCTTCAACTCACTAAACTTTGCATAAAACAAATTGCTTTCCATTCACTGGTAATTTTTTCAAACATGAGGGTACAGCAATGGGTAACTCTTTGTCACCATTCATAGGCCAATAATGTAATTAAATTATAGTTTTTTCTTTTTAGTTATTGTTTACTGTTTTTTTTTTTTCGTGGAAATTAATTAATTCCAACATACTTTTGTAATATTCAAGTTTAATTGTTAAAATTGTAGTTACTTATTGGACTTTAATGTCTGTGAATTATAATAATAATAATAATAGTTACTTGTTTAACTAGTAATATACGTTTTTGGGACGAATGAAAGGTAAAATTTTACGAGTCTCGATAACATAATTTTTGTACGAGTTTAACATAATATTTTTTTCCAACCACTTCTAATTAGCACGTCCAGTTTCCATATTGTAAAATAATTTTACAAGCAATCATGACACATGATGATCAGTAATAATTAACATTATAATCGCTTTAATATATAATTAATTTTTTGGGTAATAGTTCTAAAGTGGGATTTTTTGGTGCCTTCTTTATATTAGGTGGCATATAGGGTAAAAAAAAACGATTCATCGCAGTCACTATCTGTTTCCATTTTTCTATTTGAATAAACTACAATGTGAAAGTCAAATGACTATTTGGTACTGTACAAAAATTTTCACATTAATTACATAACAATACCATTAAAGTTATCGTTTTCATTACTAGGATGAAAATGAATGGGTCGCTAGGAAACACTTTTAAATCCGGCCGAGAAATAATATATAATGTTACTAGGAGTAGAAGGCGAACATTATTTGTTGATCCCAGAAGATGCACAGCCGAGACGATAGCCAAGGCTGTGTTAATTGGGCAAAACACATAAAGAGCTTTATACTTCGAGTGACATACTATTCTTTCTTCAAGCGTCAAAATTAAAACTATTTCTTAGATATTTACGCTTTTATAAAAAGCGATCTGACTTGACGTTTATTTCAAACTATAACAGTTCTGAGAAATCATGCCTACATGACTCTTTACCATGACTTTTTTAATCCGTTGTTATGGTTACACTTTATTGTACTAGTAAAATAATGAGAATATTTCTTTACTAATAAAACAATATGCCTTTTCCATAATACGTCTTAAGTAATATAATGTAAGTATTCTTGACAAGCAATAAATTCTTGAAATTCTGGTTGTTCTACAATCCTAAAGGAATGAAACTGTTTCACTACCAATTTCATCAAAAGTACGTCTAATTGTTTGCTTTTGTTTAGCAATATCGGACAGCAAAAATATTGATTTAAAGAAGCTTGTGAGCGCTTGGAGTTTTTAGAAGTAGAAGGTGTTGATGTAGTTGGTAATTTTTCTGCATCAACTTGAACTTGAAATTGTTGTTCAATTCTGGAAGTGGAAGGTTCATTTTCGGATTCTTTTGGCAAAGATTTAGTAGATCACATAACTACTGTTGAATGTTTATTATTTAAATGTCGAGTTAAGTTCGATGTGGTACCAGCTTTATACGAATAAATATGCAAACATATTTCGCATTTTGCAGGACCCTCTGACACGTTCTTAAAATATGTCCAAACATCACTTTTTAAACGCTTGTTTGTTGATGAAATTTTTTTAATTACTTATTTAGATTTGCCTAAACTTGCCTAAACGGATCAAGCACACTGTCAGGGATGATTCTATCCGAGTTGGAACTTGCGAGATGTGTATTCAAAATTCATCGTTCAAACGGAATTGTGTGAATCGATTCACCAAAAAGAATCGAGTTGCCCATCTCTAGTGTGTATGTTATAGTGCAATTTATTGTACTTAAATAAATAATAATAATAATAATAATAATATCTCTACCCCTTGTTCTCATCACAAGGATTAGCCCGAAAGTCTGAGACTTGTGTGGAAGAGAGGGTGACATATTATTATTTTGCGGGCCGCATTTGCGTCTCATGAACGTATTGTGTATAGTTATGTACCTTACAACAAGAGATGAACGGGATCGGAATAAAGCTGACCTATTGATAAAGATATCCTCATCCCTTGGTAGTTATGCAACTATATTTCAGGCAGAAATCTATGCCATCGAATTGAGTGTACAGAGGCTGGAACAAACGCAACTTACACGCATTGATAAAAATTGTCAGCAGGCGCTCGCTCATTTGAGCAGAAAAAATAGAGTAACTCTGGTATGGGTTCCAGGCCATTCTGGCCATGAAGACAATGAAGCAGCCGACTCTCTAGGCCAGGGAGAGTGCTGCTTCCGAATTGTTAAACCAGAATCGGTGCTTGGCATATCCTCGAGTACTGCCAAAGCAACTCTCTTGACCTGGGTTGAGGGGCAAATCCTCCAGTACAGTGTAACCTCCATAATCCGGATATTCAGTAATCCGGAAATTGAATTTCAAAAGTAATAATCCGGAAGCACGAGCTCCAACTTGTTCAAACTTGCAGGTTTGATGTTTTATGTACTTGTGCATGTAATTTTTATTTAAATTCGGTAATCCGAACAAATCCCTAATCAGGACAAACAAGTATATGTTTAAACTCTGGAAAACTGATTCAAAGTCGAATCAAAAAATATCTTATGGAACACCTTCTGTTTTATTATATATTTAGATTCTCTATTATATTTTAACTATATAATATACCCTATTCTTATTTTACTTAGTTATCAAGTTAATGACAAAAATGTGTTTTTTCGTTTAATAAGCTAATATACTCATAAGTATTAAGACATAATTGCAATAAATTCAAAATTATGAATTAATACCTATACACTGAGGTTCAAAACTCTGGAACGCCCCAAATAACTTTCAAAATATTGTTTTTTTGCAAAAATGCTCAGACACGTCAATTTTTGATTCTACTTTTCTGTATTTTTGAGGTATTGATTTATTTGTACAAGGACGTATCACTGAGGTGCAAAAAAAATTTTTTTTTTAAATGGCAACCCCAATTTTTTATTCGGAATTCATGGAAAAACACATTTTTTACGTATCTTTGACTAAAACTTTACAGAAAAAAACCTTTATAGGGTTACAGAAGAAATTTTTCGATATAAATGCAATGCAATTTATTGAAACAGAATATCAAAAATTAGGTTACTTACAATAATATTACAATTAAATCAAATGCTCAAATTGTTGTCCATTGACTGCCTGACAATGAGCTATACAAGAGATGAATTCATTTTAAACATCATTGATAAAATCAGGTGGAATGTCTTCTATTACTTGCTGAATTCTGTTTTTTAATTCATCAATATTTTCTGGCCTACTCTCATACACTAGACCTTTAACGTAGCCCCATAAAAAATAATCGAGTGGGATCAGGTCTGGGGAGCGAGCAGGCCACTCTATTGCACCACGTCGACCTATCCACCTATTAGGAAAAACTTCATTTAGGTAAGTACGAACAGGAAGAGCATAGTGAGGTGGAGCACCATCTTGCTGAAACCATATCTGGTCATCAATTGAATTTGGATCATTCGCATTTGGAAATAAACCAATTAAAGTCGGGAATAACTCCATTCTTAGGAATTCCAAATATCTTTCCCCATTTAAATTTCCATCAAAAAAGTATGGTCCAAAATTCTGTTTTTACTATTCCCGCCCAAACATTAACTTTTCTAGGGAATTGCGTGTAGGATTCCTGCATCCACCGTGGGTTCTGTGTTGCCCAATAGTGGCAATTTTGTCTGTTGACGGACCCATTAAGACAAAAAATGGCGTCATCAGAAAAAATAATATTTTTTACTGAGATGGTATTGTTATTGCAACGTTCCTGCATGATTTCACAAAATTGTACTCTACAATCAAAATTGTCTTCTGAAAGCTCATGAACCAGTGTTACCTTGTACGGATGATATTTATGTTTAAGTAAAATTCTGAGAACAGAACTTTTACTTATGTCCATAGTTGCGGCAACTTGGCGGGTACAAACATGGGGATTTTCTTGAACTAATAATAAAACGTCAAGTTGAGTATTTTCATCAATCTTGGTACGACCTGTTCTTGGTAAATCACGAGCGTGACCATATTCTCTGTATTTACTAATAATTTTACTCACTGTTGAACGCACAATTGGTGGTCGATCTTGATGAGTATTATTAAACAGCTCACACACTTCTGTTGCAGTTCTCCTTCTATCCCCGTAACCAACCATCATAAGTATCTCAATCCGTTCTTTCTCCGAAACAGACATTATTAGATGAATAATACGAGATAAACAATAAAATAATAACAATGAAATACCAAAATTATGGATTTAAATTTTGCTACGTATTAAACAAATTAAAATTTTGACATTAGATGAAGCAATGATATTGTTTGGTTTCAATAAATTCCAGAACCTACTTGGTTTAAATTTAGAGAACATTTGTAGGTTTTTTAACTGTAAATTGCATTTATATCGAAAAATTTCTTCTGTAACCCTATAAAGGTTTTTTTTCTGTAAAGTTTTAGTCAAAGATACGTAAAAAAATGTGTTTTTCATGAATTCCGAATAAAAAATTGGGGTTGCCATTTAAAAATAATTTTTTTTTTGCACCTCAGTGATACGTCACTGTACAAATAAATCAATACCTCAAAAATACAGAAAAGTAGAATAAAAAATTGACGTGTCTGAGCGTTTTTGCAAAAAAACAATATTTTGAAAGTTATTTGGGGCGTTCCAGAGTTTTGAACCTCACTATATATAATATATAATAATATACAGGGTGTCCACCTAGTGCGCGTAAGTCCAATATCTGGGTTAATAAAAGAGATAACTTAATTTTTTTTTCTACAGGGTTGTCTAATATGCTGCACAAAATGAAAATATATTTACATATTCAGGGTGTTCAGTTTTTCCTGGACAGGTACCAACTTCGTTTTTCTAAATGGAAATATATATTTTTTATTGCTTTTTCGAACTAAACCCTTGATTTTAGTAGGACTTTCATCAGCCTTCCCTATACCTAACTTAAACTGTTTTTGAAATATTGACGGGTGAATATTGACATTTTTGCAACTTTGACACCCTGTAAAATCTAAACGGTTTGAGATCAAGCAAAACGGTTTGCACATTCCTATCTTAACTTTTCATAAGCTATCGTTTGATACTAATTTCAAATTTATACAGGAATAAAAAATTTTCAAAATTTTCAGAAAATTTTAAATTTTTGGATAATTCTGAAATTAGTACCAAACGATAGCTTATGAAAAGTTAAGATAGGAATGTGCAAACCGTTTTGCTTGATCTCAAACCGTTTAGATTTTACAGGGTGTCAAAGTTGCAAAAATGTCAATATTCACCCGTCAATATTTCAAAAACAGTTTAAGTTAGGTATAGGGAAGGCTGATGAAAGTCCTACTAAAATCAAGGGTTTAGTTCGAAAAAGCAATAAAAAATATATATTTCCATTTAGAAAAACGAAGTTGGTACCTGTCCAGGGAAAACTGAACACCCTGAATATGTAAATATATTTTCATTTTGTGCAGCTCGGGATATTAGACAACCCTGTAGAAAAAAAAAATAAGTTATCTCTTTTATTAACCCAGATATTGGACTTACGCGCACTAGGTGGACACCCTGTATACATACTAAGTAACCACTGAGCAATAATCTTTTGTTTTCTTATTATGAAAAATATTTTTTTCAATATGTTCTTCATAGGAACAATTCATGTATCAAAAAACCTCTGCCAGATGCTTTTGGATTGGTTTTTGGGGATTAAGCATTCCATTTTAAAATTTCCGGATTAGCTAATTTTATCTATTATTAATGAACCATACCTGGTGTTCTAATACCGATATGGATCTAAGTTAGTGGCATGTTATTTATTTTCATAACTCTAGATTGACCCGATATTATTCACTTACTGGATCAAATATTTTGAACAAATAACCTAATAGGTTTTATTTTTTTAAGATTTAAAAAAGCCGATAAATAATGATAAACAAATGCCAAACTTGTAAGTCCTTCGCACCGGTTTCTTTACAATCTTAAGAGAAAACAAAAGGGTATAAAATTTACAACACTTTACACTTAAAATTTACATTTTCATCACTCCTCATTTCAATAGATTTTTTATATAGTAAAAAGAATTAACTTAAATGGAATATGTTAAGATAATATATTAATTTAACTGATAGCACTGCTACTGTACAATACCAATTGGTGAGGAGCAAATATTTATTTGTATAGCTCCTATAGCTAGACAACCCAAAGAAAAAAAGTGAGAAAAACAAATAGTTGTACTTACCAACTACACTTTCTACAGTATCACTTCCACTAAAAAATGAGCCACCTAAACTGCTGTAAGCAAAACATAAAGTTTGTTTTCTTTGTTCTCTTTCAATAGCATCTGAAAGTTACCAAAGTAATTAGTAATTAGTAAATAAACTGACAACATATATTACCTAAGGTAGGGTCTTTTTCAATTGCTAATAACTTATTAGTTAATTCTAAACCTATCGTGGGATGTCTTTGGAAAGGAATTGGTTTATGTGTTAATTGAGATCCTGGTGCTTTACTTGTACCTGCTGAACTGGTTGCATTTATTAAATTACTACTTAAATTTGTAATTGAATTGCCTATCTCTGAAGATGTTGAAGAAGATTCGCTAACTTCACTACAACCATTCTAAAAAATAAAAGGTCATATTGATTAATTTACAATCAGGTCAATAGTATATTTTTAAAAATAAAGAGAATTCTTGATTTTTATATCTTTAGATAGAATGTTAACTAAACAATACATTGATATAAAAGTAATTGGTGTAACACATTAAGATTCTTATTGTCAACTCTTTTAGACATATAAAGTGTTTTCCAGACATCATTCCCTAGTCAAATATCTCGGTTAGTTTTAAAGGAAAGTATAAACATTATATTTTTAAACTGGAGGAAATCCTCTATAAATAATGAAAAACTGATAATTTGTTTAATGGCATAGGAACACCATTAGTAGTTAATAAGCATAACTTTTTTCTTATGATAGAGTATGACATACATTTTTCATTATTTCAATAGAGAATTTTTTCTCTTTTCATCAGTATAACATGCCTTAGTTTTTATACCAACCAAGAAAAAACAAAACCAAATTTCAATTGTATCACAATGATAATTTCATTGAAACTAAAAACATGAGAATATAGTAGGCTTAAGTCAACTAAAAAACTGAACATTAGAATATGTATTATAGTGACAAGTCATTTTTGTTGTAAGTAGTCAAACAAACAAGAAGTGGAAAAAAGAAGACTTGAATTTTGAGCCTGGATTCACCTTCTTATAATGACAATCCAATTATTATTAATAGAATATTGTGGATGGATGGAAGCATATTCTATAACAAGGACCACATTCAGCGTCATCATCACATTCACGTTACTGGAACACAGAATAGCTAAAAACTGGATGTGACATAATACATTGTAAAACATACATATTTTTTTTATTTTCCTGTACTTGCGAAATAAGTTTACAATAATCTGCTACTAAATGATACAAAAAAAAAATACAAAAGAAAACAATATTTAGCAAGATTAATTCGTTTCAACTTAAATTTGAATGAATTCAAGAATAAATTAAAAATATTAATTTCGGAACAATACCTATTATACATCGTCACCATTCTGCAGATCGGTGAGTTTCTTACTAAATCTGTCGTAAATGGTACTATAAATAAGTCATTTGACCTTAGATTTCGAGAGGGTATTTGAAATAAAATTTTTTGTAGAAGATCTGAAAGTGAAACTAAATCAGTTATATTTAACTCTTCTCTTAAAATTGTTGTAATTTTAAAATATTCCCGAACTGGTTCTATGGTGGTTATGGAACTGGTGGTTATGATCTATTACTTCAATGTGATTTTTTCACAATAAAAATTTATACTTTACTGTATATAGATCAATAGTATAACAAATCTTTACTTGTTCGAATAATAAAACCAAGCATTTTCTTACAATTAATTTACAAGCGGATCTACAGGTCTATCAAATAACTACTTTGAATCTAAAGTTACACAAGTCTTTGATAACTTTAACCTTATTAATATTATAAGAGAATTCGACAATTCCTCTATTGATGAATTGTGTTGCATTCGGAATAATAAACTATATAGACTATTTGTTAAACAGTACCGGTATAGTCATAGTTGATATACAGGGTGAGTTTTTTTCGATGTTTAGTGTAGGGATCTGGGAAAGTATAAGAGATACAAAAAAGCTTAAATGAGGAAAGATGTGCAGTTTTATGATCCTTATTAAATGTTACTTTTATTTTTTGAAAAAACGTCATGGTTGACTAGATATTTGGAAAAATCCGAATTCGGCCAATTCCTTCAGATGCGTGTAGCTTCGTTGCTATTTATTTTACAAATAAACTTTAAATTACAAAGTTTCAGGTTTTTGCAGTGTTAATAAGACAGGGTGATCGAATTATTCGTGTAAACTTCGGTTTTCAAGTTATAACATAAACTTCAAGTTTTTTAAATGTAAACCATAGTTAGCTATGAGCTAGAAAAAAATGTCTTTTTTATGCTTTCCAACGATATAATATTTGGTATTGTTATTTTGAAAAATGGTGAACTGCAGCCGTTTTTAACTTTTCAATTGCTCGTTGACGTAGATGGCTGTGAAAACAATCGAAATGTTTACTGACAACGCTTTTAGTTACTGTAGCATTATTTGACAGTTAACTTTTCTCTCTTAAAAGTCGTTTCAATTGCCAAAGACAATGAATTTTTCAAACGAGGAAAAGCGTGATATTATTGAGTGTTATATTCGTTGTGATAAAAACTCCGTTCGAGCTGCACAGCAATACTTCGAACAATATTTCGATCGTCGACAGCCTAGTCTACCTACATTCAGAAGACTGTATGACAATTTGGGACAATATGGTTCTTTCTGTAAACCCAAAAATAGAGAAAATAACATAAATGAAGCTGCAGAAATAAATGTACTAGCTTGTATTACACAAAATCCCTCAATTTCAACACGGCAAATTGCATTAGAGGCAGGTACGTCACAGAGAACTGTCGTAAGAGTACTAAGGAAACATAAATTTCACCCATACAAACTATCAGTATCACAGACGTTGCACCATGGTGACTCTGAAAGGCGCTTAGAGTTTTGTACATGGTTTACAAATATGTGTAGGGTTGATCAACAATTTAAATATAAAGTACTGTGGACTGATGAAACCCGTTTCACAAATTGTGGAATTTTCAACCGACACAATGAGCACCTTTGGATGCAAGAAAATCCGCATCATGTTGTACAAAGGAGGCCGCAAATTAAGTTTGGATTTAATGTTTGGTGTGGTGTTATTGGATCAAGAATACTCGGACCGTATTTTTACCAAGGCACTTTAACTGGTGCAGTTTACTTGCACTTTCTCCAAAACGAGTTTGAGAATATGTTAGATGAATTAAACCTAGAGGATCGTGCTATGCTTCAATGGTTTCAGCACGATGGTGCATCCCCACATAATCATCTCCCTGTGCGAACTCATTTAAATGAAGTTTTTCCCAATTCATGGATTGGAAGAAATGGACCAGTCGCATGGCCTCCTCGGTGCCCTGCTCTTTCAGTTTTAGATTTTTTCTTGTGGGGGACAATAAAAGATAACGTTTATCGGACAACCTATGCGACACTAGAGGATCTTATGGAAGCTGTCCAGGAAGCTTTTAACAATATTGATAGGCGTTCTGTGAGAAAAGCCTCAAATTCTGTTTCAAAAAGATGTATCTTGTGCATTAATAATAACGGTGGACTTTTTGAACAATTTCTTTAATATCCTTAAAATAAATAATGGTTTGTTCATAAAATTTTTTGCATCTTTGTTAAGTATTTCAATCACTTATCACAAATGACTTCCATCAGTATAATTTTAAATTCTTTCTGATAATAAATCCGGTTGTTGTTATTATTATTGTTTTATTTAAAATATGCCAGTCGCACACTGCTCCGGTGCTCTGAACCATACAGAGGTGCGCACGCAATGCCGACCAATCGTTCTGATCTTATCCGTTGAATTGCGTATAATTTTCACAGCCATCTACGTCAACGAGCATTTGAAAAGTTAAAAACGGCTGCAGTTCACCATTTTTCAAAATAACAATACCAAATATTATATCGTTGGAAAGCATAAAAAAAAACATTTTTTTCTAGCTCATAGCTAACTATGGTTTATATTTAAAAAACTTGAAGTTTATGTTATAACTTGAAAACGAAAGTGTACACGAACAATTTGATCACCCTGTCTTATTAGCACTGCAAAAACCTGAAACTTTGTAATTTAAAGTTTTTTTGTAAAATAAATAGCAACGGAGCTACACGCATCTGATGGAATTGGCCGAATTCGGATTTTTCCAAATATCTAGTCAACCATGACGTTTTTTCAAAAAATAAAAATAACATTTAATAAGGATCATAAAACTGCACATCTTTCCTCATTTAAGCTTTTTTGTATCTCTTATACTTTCCCAGATCCATACACTAAACATCGAAAAAAACTCACCCTGTATATTGGGATAATAACATATGGTATGGTCTAGTAGGAAAATATTTGGAGACCATATTTCTATGATGGCAAATTTGAAATTGAATGTCTAAAAGTACATTGAAAATGTGCTTTTAGACATAAAACATACAATATTTTAGTAAGGCAGCCCCCTATGATAGTTTAGTGGTTAAAAACCACTTGGATTTAAACTATGGCAGTAGATCAGTAGCTGCCAATGGATAAATGCTTTGGCCACCCTGTTCAGTGAGCCTCACACCCTTGTACAATTTTTTTATAGGGTTATTTTAAAACTAAGGTTTATGCTATGTCATTTTGAAAATGTGGAAAAATTATAAGAAATTATTTGTGCAATATGTATGACAATCACTCCAGAATTATTAACAAAAATGACATGAGTATACAGTTAAGTAAATGTGAGCATTGTGTAGCTGTAAATGATGAACATTTTGAAAATCATAAATTATGCTAACTGTGATTAGTCTTTCAACGAAAACTTGAACCCCCCCCCCTATAATTATAAAGCCGAAAAAATTAGAATTTGCCGAGATCCAACGATTTCTGTTCTTGGGGGAGCATTTTTGACAGTCAAGTCAACTTGATATGTTGATCCCCTTAACCCCCACCAATGCCAAGCAATAAATAATAAGCTTTTTATCTATCACACAACCACTATACTTTTTTTGATGTCGATCAGTGGATCAGTCGATTTACAAAAAAAAAAGTCTCAAATTAAAAAAGCTGAAGCAAAACAAAAATAAGTTTTATTAAATGTATTGCTCAAAATGACTCCCCTTAACTTGCAAACAATAATACAGTCTGGTTTCAAATTCTGTTCGAACATTACTAAAGACATCCGGTGTTATTAATTGGCATTCTTTCACAATTCTTTGATGCAACACCTTTAGTGTTTCGAGCTGTGTGGCATTCACTCACGATTTCAAATGGGCCCACAGGAAAAAGTCCAATGGTGATAGATCAGGTGATCTTGGTACCTCTTCTACCAATCCAATGCCCTGGGAAATGGTCATCCAAAAATTGCCGCATAGCAACAGCATAGTGAGGGAGTGCGTCATATTGTCGGGAAATTATTTCATTTTCTATTAAATCGTCATCACTCTCTAAAATTTCTGTTATCATATCTTCCAATAATTGGTGTTCCCATCAAGATTTCCTTGAATAAAAAACTGTCCAACAAAATGGTTGCCTAAAATTCCGGCCCAAACAATCAATTGTTGAGGGGCTGAGTATGCCATTCTCTGATTAAATAAGGATTAGTATCACTCCAATTGCGACAATTGTATCTATTCACTTCGCCATTCAACATAAATGTACATTCGTCTGAAAAATACATATTGTAGAGAAGATTTGGGTTCAGAAGAAGTCGCTCACTAAAATATTATCAAAATTGGGTACGACGATCAAAATCATCTTCATGTAACTCTTGAACCAGCAACACCTTAAATGGATGAAACTTGTATTTTTAATAAATTCAATGAACACTTCAACTGGATACACCAGAAGCTTCATTATTACGCCGATGACACGCAATTATATTTATCTTTTAAGTCTAATGAAATTAATCCTGCCGTTGAAAATCTTAATGATGATATCACTAGTTTAGTAACTTTATCTCAAAAGCACTGTAAGGCCTCATATAGACAATTTAAACATCTGGGATGCTAAAGAATTTATGAGGAGATTTCGTGTATCAAAAATAACGGTGTTAAATGATTTAGGAAAAAATCGAGCAACATTTACGACATCACATTAACAGGTTAATAATAAAAAAGAAATGATATCTACGTATTTGTTAGATTTTATGACATGTTTTATTGAACCATATTTTGAAATGAGGACTGAATTGCTACGATTTGTACTAGTAAGGGCCTGAAATTCTTGGGCAATTTGGTTCCAAGTTTTTTACTGTATCATCCTGGGAATACATTTTTACACTTCTGAATATTAAATTTTTAAACTAGAGATCCCAGAAACCACTAGAACTTAAAAAAAGTTATAGTTGGTTATAGCCACAGTAAGTTCTAGCTAGGTAATGTTCTCATAATTGACATATTTTGTTGATTATGGTTGACACATTTCATCTGTCTTACTTTATTATATACTTTCTTATTTAATTAGTATTGCCAATATCATTAAACAGCCTTTTTACAAAAGAGCAGTTAAATTGTGTTGAAAAGACGCAATTTTTTAACTGCCAGATAAATTCACTTGTTAACTTGAAGTTTCTTTTAGTTAAAAGCAACTTTATAAAGAGATGGAAAGCCCGGCCCTTAGTCAGCTATTTTACTATTTGGCACCAAAAATAATAGAAGGCTTATTTTAGAAAATACTGACTTTTCTATACAGGGTAGAACATTGCCCATAGTGAATTATGTAAAAAACTTTGGGTTATTTATTGACCAAAATTTTCGTTTTGCTCATCATGTTAATAATATAATAAACTGCCTGACTCCCTATACACAGCTGCTGCTTGCTAGGGGAGTCGACCCAACTATAAGTGACTGGATTCGGGATATGTTAGAAAACAGAACTACAACTGTTTACTAACTGAATTCATTTTCCCTTCACTTCGTAAAAGACGTGAGTTCTTAGGTATATGCTTTCTATATAAAATTATTCACAACTATGTGATATTATAACAAATTTATTTCAGTATACCTAGGCTAATATCGCGGAACAACTCTACATTTTATTTTCCCATACCTTATTCTCAACATCAATTGTTTTAGAAACAAAATTTTTAGATCACTCTCAAATTAAATGCCGTTTGCTTAGTTTTGATTGATATATGGCATAATATGTTATATTTGGTTGTTAATTGTAAATCTATATGTTATGAAATGATGTTTCTTTTTGATATGCTTGATTTACTGTATTATACTAGTATTTATATTTAGCTTATACTCCTGTAATTTGGCTCTGCCTGCTGGATGTATTTTTCATAAATAAGTAACATAAATAAACAAATAACGACGTTCCTTCAGGAAGAAACGGTCAGATTTAGGGCCTCAAGAGGGTGTCCACAAGGTGGGTTTCTTTCCCCACTACTTTAGTCACTGCTTGTGGATGACCTGTTGGCCATACTTTCTGTGTGGGAGGTTGAGGTTCAAGCATATGCGGACGATCTAGTCATTTTAGTCAGAGGAAACTCTGAAGAGGGAATTTGCTTCACCCTCCAAGAGGTACTAGAGATAGTACTCAGTTGGTGTAAGAGGGAGCAGATGTCTGTAAACCCTTCCACCATACGGCTCCATAGGTTGGTGATCCAAAGGACTACAACAAAGGACCAAAATCAAACTTTCTGGTTTACAGAGACAAGCCTGCCTGGGCATAACTGGAGCAATTAGCTCTACACCGTCAGCAGCTCTGGAAGTCCTACTGGACCTACCTCCTCTTCACATATATTTGGAGAGAGAGGCCAGACGGGCAACATACAGACTAAAGCAGGCAGCTATTAACATGCCGAAGTCTGACATTATGAAGCAGAATAGGCTGCTGGATGACATGGAAAGTCACAGCATGCTGGAGATGATTTCAGATGTCATGCCTACAACGACCAACCATGAACTGCCCTTTAATATTCTCTTCCCAGGGAGAGATAAATAGGATCGGAATAAAGCTGCAGATAGTTGTTGGTTTACACTTGGGTCTAAAACATTTATTGGTGTTGGAGCCAGAGTGTATAGTTGCAACCCAACTTTAAAAATATCCTCATCCCTTGCAACTATATTTTAGGCAGAAATCTATGCCATCAAATTGTGTATATAGAGGCTGGATCAAACGCAACTTACACGCAAATCAATAAAAATCTTTTCAGACAGCCAAACAACCCTTAAAGCTCTTGGTTCCTACCGTTGTAACTCAAAAACAGTATGGAGTTATCAGCAGGCGCTCGCTCATTTGAGTAGAAAAAATAGAGCAAGTCTGGTCTAAGTCCCAGGCCATGAAGGGAATGAAGCAGCCGACTCTTTAGCCAGGGAGGGTGCTGCTTCTGAATTTGTCGGACCAGAACCGGTGCTTGGCATATCCTCGAGTACTGCCAAAGCAACTGCCTTGACCTGGGGTGAGGGGCAAATCCTCCAGTACTGGCAAGAACTACTAAGATTAATTCATTCAAAGGTGTTTCATAAGTTCATAATAAATCTTTCAAAAAAAAAACAAGAATTAAAAATTTTTAGCAGCTTGCACCTACGAACTTTAATTGGCCTATATACTGGTACTGTCATTTAAAATATCATCTGTACAAATTCGGCCTAGCAGAAGATGCTAAGTGCCGCTTGTGCTTAGAAGATGATGAAATGGCAGAACACACATTATACACCTGCCCCGCTGGAGAAAGGATCAGATACTCATTATTTAGCAAAGGACAACTTCTGCCAGAGGATCTGAATAAGTTCTTACCCAATAAGATGATCAGATTCATTTAAAATATAAGTAGGTGTGAGCCACAATAGACCACTTGGTCACGGTGGAGGATCTAATTTTTGACCCACTCACTTTTGAACCTAACCTAACCTACTGTACGCATAAATACCAATGCTGCTGGAACTTTAGCACTCCCAATGATAATTTTTAGATATAAAAGAATCCCGTCACAACTTTCAACAAGAGTTCGAAAGCATTGGGGCATAGGGATTTCAGAAAATGGATGGATGACATCAGACACGTATTATAGCTATATAGCCAATGTCTTCTATCCCTGGACTAAGGAAAATGTATCATTTCCTATCATTTTCTTTGTTGACGGCCAGGTCTCACATTCAAGTTACAACTTAAGGAAATTTTGAATAGAAAAAGGAATTATTTTTGGAATGACTAACTTCACCTAGAAAGTCCCTAGATATCACCTAGATAGAAAGCTGTTAGAAGTAATACTGAGATGGAAAATAAAAATAAAGAAACCCCCAATAAAAATAACCAGTCATAATATGGAAATAGAATCATACAAAGGTATCAAAAACAATACGCAGGAGACAGACGTTGAAGATTCAAGTGTTTCTAGCCCATTTAAACGAGCGCTTTTTTGGCCAGAAATAAAGTTGGAAAATGGTAGTAAAAGAAAAATGGAAAAAAGTACCTAACGAGTGAAATGTGGCAGGAATATAGCAGAAAAAAGATGGAGAAAAACCAAACTTGAAAGGAAAAGAAAATTACAGTCTAAAAGAATGCAAAAGAATAGAAATCTTAAAAAAGGGAAGCCAGCAAAGAAATTTTTGTCACTGTCAAAATCAGAAGGCTCAGAATCTGTTAAAGAAAACGAAAACCTTAGTGTAGAAGTTACAAAATATAAGAAAATAAATATGAAAATATCATCACCCAAATAAAAAAAATTACATTGTGGTACTTTACGATGGAAAATATTTTCCAGGCCAAGTTATTACTACCAAAAATAAGGAGTACTTTGTAAGCGCTATGTATACAGGTGGTAGATTGTGGTGGCGCTGGCCTGATGTAAAAGTCAATATGGTATAATGAAAATGATGTTATCGAGATTATAGCTCCCCCAAAGGCTGTAAACTCGAGAGAAAAAATTAATAGAAGAGATGCAAAAGTATGTGGTGTGACCCAGGGCGGATGTTTTTAAAATACTTCCTTCTCATGCGATTTTTAACTTAGGTAACAGTTATGAGGAACTTTTTCAAATCAAAGTGATAATTAGTACAACAAGAATTACATTGAAATAAAATTGTACTGTCCAGTCCCTTCCCCCTACGAATCTCTCCTTTTGTGGAACGTTTTGCTAGAGTGCATTTTTATAAATAAAAATTTACTTTTCCTATGTGAATTATTTTTTAATTGAGTGCACTGTTAATTAAATAGCTACTGTTGTTTAGACTGCCCCGTTGGAGACAGATAGACAGAAAGACTGTATCCAAGAGTATATTCATAATGAAAATGAAGGGCATACAAAATTCGAAATCTTGAAAACTATGAGACCTAACAAACTGAATCTTTGTTTGAAAACTTTTCTATAGTCTTGTCTATATTTGATCCCATATATTCAATAATTAACATAGCTCCTCGCATGCTGAAGTTTCTAATGCACAAAGTTGAGAGTGGTGACTTTGAAAATGAAGCCTAACTTCATTTTCTAGAAAAGTATTTAAATATTCAAATTTCAAGTATGCCATTAGAAGCACTCTAGTTTTTTGAATAAGTTTGCAAAAATTCATAATTTTAGCTCAAACTGTTTAATTAAGAAAACGATGAATGTATTCAAAAACACATTTTTCGAATTACTTCACAGACATGAAAAAAAAAATTTTGCAAAATTTGGTACTACTAAAAAAAGTTATGAAATTCCATTTCGATGAGCAAAAGTGTATTCTACAAGATGGTAAGAGTTCCATTTAATTATACCTTAAAAAAAACTACCAGAAATAAGTGAGATAGAGGAGCGATAATACTCCACTATAATATGTCTAGCGACACTTCTAACCATTACTTTCAATAAATAACACAAATACGTAGTAAATAAGACAATCGGCATCGCCGTTGGTGTTGCATCTCTCTGGATCTCTCTAATTCAAAGAGGGGAATGCAAGATGAAAAGCCGGGCAGCGATCCAAATTCCGGCCTTCCGACAAACGGGAAAAACAGTTTAGGTTAGTGGGTATTTTAATTTATGCATAAAATCTGTACTCAAATCAAATTATTTTCCTTTCAAATTTTAAGTTAGTTATTTTATTTCAATGTTCAGTTAATTACCAAATATATAAAATACCAAATTTTATTATTAAATTTTTACCAGAAACTGATATTTCCCAGATATATTTCATTATTTCCGACATTCGTAAATTATTTTAACTAAAGCTCTTTACTGTTTTACCGTATCGTAGTCGGCAGTGGGGAATAAATTTCTAACTACTTACGTGCATGCATTTCATTATTTGGGACATTGTTATAAATATAATATACACCGCCTAGTATTAGCGCCATTTAATTGTAATTAGTATTACTTGCTTGGGAACTAATCATACTTAGATCATACGGAAATCTACTTAGTCTCTAAAAATGTATTCTAAATAAATACAAAATATACACTCGACCTCATGTGGCCATTTGAGTAAGTAGAGCTTTCCAATCCTGATCTTAAGCATATTGTTATTTAATAAAACTTAAATTCCTAAACCAACCTTGTACTTTTATCTTGAATGCAAAATTTCTTAAGGCTCTTAATTTTCAATAATATATTTTTAATAATAGTAAAAAATAAAAATAAATAATCTTTAATGTAAACTTTTGTAAAATAAATAATCTACTTACAGAACTATCACTGCTTTTTTCTTTGATTTTAATGTCTGTAGATTGAGGAAGAACATTTGATAAAATTTCAGCTAGGTTGGTTCCACTCTCACCAGTATCTCTTGAAACGCCTAGTTCTTCTAAAAAATAAATTAATTAATCAGTGCTATCAAAGTACTTGAGGATACCCTAAAATTATCATAACAGGACTTAATATAGATATAATTTGGCATACAGTGTATATAAAATAAATAACCTAACAAAGAAATTTCAAACAAAGGATCCTGGGAAAACACAAAAGAAGTTTCAACGATAGAAAAAAAGACTCTACATATGCAAATCATTTGATAGAAGAAAATCATAATTTTATTGAAAATTTTGAAGTTTTACACATAGAAAATAAAGGATTAGGTACCTTTACACTTACGCTCAATCGTGAGCGACTGGAGCGCCCCGTTCCAATCACACGCGAAAGCTTGTTAGTGTAAATGTATATAATCGCGCGGTTCTTAGACGTGTCAAATCCTGCATTACTTCGCCAGTTGTTTTCATGCGGAAATTTCACGTAGGGTAAAGTTTACTTCGATTTTCACGCGGTCTTGTGGAGTTTACTCTTAAAAGGCAGTAAGTACTTTTTTAAATTTTTTAATATAAACGTAGCTACCTACCTAGGATTCGCATATATGTAAGCGTTTTTGTATTTTTTTATAGACTTAAGGTCTTCGCAAACCAGAGCGGTACGCGGCAGCGGTAGAGGTACAGCGGTCGGTGTTTACACGGCGGTAAATGTACGTGTTCAAACCGGCAGCGATATACCGCGAAGACGCTGCGGTATTACAGCGATACAATTGTGTATCGCTGTAGACACAGTTGACCGCCGTGTACCGCGTACCGTACATAAAAATGCCAATCAAAAAATTAATTGAATTCGTCAAAATACATCCTATTTTATTTGATTTAAGCCACCCTGAATATAAGAATATTAGAAAAAAGGATAAACTCTGGCAAGAGATAGGAGAAGCTTTAAATGAAGACAATAAGTACTAAATAAAAGTTAACCAAGTCATCTCTTATTTGGAATGCCATTTGTACTGCTCTTCTGGGGTAATTTCGCATAGGAGTAAATGGTGAGATTTCAGTGTCAGGTGGTTCTAGAAATTCAGTAGGTAGATTGGGCATCATTATTTATTTTTTATTTACATAAGCTAAATGTAATTCATTTCTCTACCTCATACATTATCTTCTATTATCGCCAGCAATAGTAAATCTTCTTCATCAGAAGAATTCAACCCACTGTCTCCTAACAATATTTAGTTAATACAATAATACCACCCAAAAGACTGCCCAAGGAACCGCTCTGGTTTGACTAACAGAGTGATATCCCGCTACCGCGTTTTTACCGGTACCTCTACCGCTACCGTTTACCGCTCTGGTTTGCGAAGCCCTTATGGCAGATGAACGATATAGGTCAAAAGAAACAATTACAAATTTTATTGAGCTATATAAATCCTATCCATGTTTATGGAAGATTAAATCTAAAGATATCTAAAGATAATATTTGACATATCAAGATAAGCCATAACGCACAAAGCCACTTTTAATTTTCTTTTTTTGTTTATAATTTGCTCCATTTCAGAACAAACCGTCTATAAAACTGTTGAAATTTTTAACACTCCACGAGCCACGACTATCGCGCGAGAAACTTGACACTTTTCAATTTACACTAGCCGTGTTGTCATGTCACATTTCACCGCGCAGGCAATACCGTGCGATTGGAGCGTGTCAATTTTTAACAACAAAGTTTTAGAACGCGACACTCAGGGTTGCGCGAAAATACGCGCGATTGGAACGGGGCGCTCCAGTCGCTCACGATTGAGCGTAAGTGTAAAGGTACCTATTAAAACTAACCCTATTAGAGTCAATAGAAATAAATAAACTGAAAAATTCTGATAAAATTTTAAACGATCAATTAGACTAATTCGTGACCATTATTAAATATTTTTTAAAAAACTTATTAAATAAAATAGGTATCCTTCCATTGGTACTAATTTAAATAATTTTATACAAAGGGCATCTGTGAAAATACTTCCAGAAATACTTGACCTGAGATTTTAGATTTTATATTCTTACTAGCTGATTACTTTACTACTTTACAACCTATATTTATACCCTATTTTAACATTGTAACATTAGTCTAGTACTCTGAAGTACATCTGAAGAAGCCAATGTGTTGGCGAAACAATTGTCATGGTTTTATATATTTAAAGTTAATATATAAATAAAAATTTGTGAAAATCATAAAACTGTACTTGTTTTAATTCAAGAGTTAAACATGGATTTTCATCAAGTAAAGGTGGAATCAATCAACTAACATAAATAGTACAATATATGAGCATTGCGGGCAATCTCAACAAAGTAATTACAAAAAATCAAGTTTTTAATATATCATACATTGATAAGTCACGCAGAATGGGTTATCGGAACAGCCTAGCTAAACGCACCCTAGCTAAATCGTACAGTCCCAACAACTAAGTTAAAAGCATTTTCATCTGACGAGAATTTTATTGAGTTCTTGAAATCATACCTAGTGAACAGAAGTCAGTTCGTTAAATTCAACAATCAGATGTCGGATAGATATGTTGCAACTTCTGGAGTACCTCAGGGTTCAATATTGGGACCTCTTTTATTCGATATGTTTATATTAATTACATCTCAAAGGATATATATATATTTTTCCTCAGACTTAAATGTAAATTTAACGACCATATCATAAATTTGTCATTATGTTTTAGAAGACTTGGTCTTTACAATGAAAGGCATGAGATTTTGAGAGCATAAAAACAGTTTTAAATCTATTACATTCTTTAATCAGACCAAAGATAGAATATGCTGTACCTTTCTGGAGTTCTAGTACTATCACTTACACCGATATGTTAGAAGAGGTAGAAAAACCATTCTTAAGATTTTTGTATTTCAAAAAACATGACATATATCCTGCATATGCAGTATTGGTGACCTATCGGTCACACTTAGAATAATTCAAAGTTGTGAGTCGTCAATGAAGAAGGGAAAACCCCAAATATTATATAAGTATATACAATATATCAAATTACAGAAATTTAAATGTACATTTAAGATGAAGATAACATGATCATGATAGTTTGATAATTGAAATAAAAAAACAAACATCCTCTCTACAAATATTTTTTGACAGTTTGTAATTTATTTATAAGGAATATGATGTAGACTTCTTTCAGTATTAGTAAGGTTGCATTATTAAAATGTATAGCATAATGCCATACTCCGGTACTTCTGCTGTACAACAAACTGGATATTCTACTGTTTTTATGTCGTCACCAAGATTCACTCACATTGTTCTCCAGATGAACAAGAGATGAGCAGAAAAACATTTTAGTATTGAATTTGGTTGATATATATGTATCTACACTGTGTGTACTGCTCCAATAGTACTTATGACACCAACTCTATTTAAAATATGCCACAAATTCTTTACCAAATTCGCAAATTATATAAAAATAATATACGCATCTAATATAAATATAAAAACTGCATTTATCTACTAAATTATGTAAATTTGAAATAAGCTTATCAAACATGTGTGCACTTAACAATGAATTTATAAGGATATACTTTACTTACGTTCCACATGTGCAAAGGCGCAGAAAACACCTCTAGGACAATATCCTGATTGTTGAACATCATTACACTTTGTACTTTTGTAAATCTCAGGATGAAATTGTTGCTCTGTTCTTGTATGACAATAAGAACACATATCACCTGCATCACAATTCCCTGGTTCACCCCACTCCTCACCATGTTTTACGTTTGGACAAGGTGTTGATCTAAAATAAAAATTTACAGTTAATATTATCAAAATATGATTAGAACCGCAAATTATAATACCTATATTTAAATTTCCGAGGACTTCTTCTTTTGTCTTTGCTATTATGATATTGAGGGCAAGCATATCCTTGTCTACATAATCTTGGAGGTCGTTTGCATGGTTCTGTTTTATAATTGGATAATACGAAATTTGTGTCTGAAATATAAACATTTCTTTAGGTTATAATTTAGTGACTCGAAAGCATAAACCTTACTGCATATAGAAACTCTATATAGTATTCCAATATAGACAATCTTTTTACATATTTTAAATGTACATACTGACAAAAGAAAAGAAAATAACTGGTGTTCATGTTCTAAAAAATTGTACATATATTTTAATGAGGGGTATACTTCGATATAATTACCACTAATATGGCAGTTTTTTTTTTAAATGAGAAATTTTAAAAAATATAAAAATGTATATTTGACGTAACAAATTGGTCCACATTTTGACTGTCACTGATTAGACAAGAATTTCATATTAGCTGATCGTTTTTGCTGAAGATTACTTATTAAATATTAGGCTCAATAATATTTCTTATTCGTATTATTCTTCTTTCTTTCTTCTTCTTATTCTTTCAACAATCTTATTCATCTCGCTTGTTCACATTCATTATCAAAATGATGGGGCCTAAAACTTTCGAAATCCTGCAGTCATTGTAATACTATTACAAATATTGGTTCTTTTGCGAGTTCCCTATTTGGATACCACTCGGCATACAGTCTCCTTGCTCCATAAGCACTGAATGAATTTAAAAAATTTAAATTTAAAAAATAGGGTTAAAAAACAACGCTTCCACTGAAGTTGTGAATAGTGAAAATCTCGCTATTTCAGTTATGTCGAAATAAGTACCTACTTCACTTCAGTTAAGTGATTTTTTTAGTGAATTTGTATGTTTTGAAGATTTATTTATATACTAAGTGTTAAAAAACAATGGTTTTCTGATCTCAATGTAGCTATAATAGGAGATGGTGTCAATAAGAAAAAAACAAGTGAATAACAGTTCACAGGTTTGCACTGTAAATAAGTAAACATTATGCAGGACTGGTTTTGGAAAATTATAAGTTATTATTTATTAATTTTTAATTAATTTCTTAAACGGTAGGTACCTAGTAGTGTAATAAATTGTTGATCCAGCACATCAGAAAGTCTAGGTTCAATTTATAAAATGCTTGAAAACCTATGAAGTGATCATGCATATTTGTATGAATTAATATTAAAAACCTAATGCCACTAATGTCAGTGTATATATCACATGAACCGTAACATCTGTCCTTTTCTAATAGCGGATATTAATTACAGTTAATCATGTACTTTGTCGTTGATAATGTCACACAGTCATACATCATCTTTATATATCTTTTCTCAGTTAATTGGAATACACAACTCCAACTCTAAATATACTTTTAATACCAATTCAGACTACCAGAATTATAATACAATAACAGCTATATTAGGTTACAAAGGTAGGTATAAATTTACAAAATCCTCATAAAATAGTTTGAATATTAAACTCTATATTAATTTACCAACAAACATTAAACAATCAAACATAACATCTTTTAAGAGATGTATTGAAGAATAATTGCTTGGTAATTGTTTTTACTCTCCACCTATAATTTAGATTGTTTTTATTTTATCTTATTATTTTAGTTTTTAGATAATTTGATGATTAAAAATATTTTATAGTTTGTATATGTTGTAAAATTGTCATCATATACAGGGTCATTCACAGTGACCACCTGTTAGACGTATCTCCAAAACTAGTAGGGATATAAATTTGACATTTTTCTACTTCCAGTTATACCGGACGTCTATGTTAACTTGCTTATCTTAAATGAAACACCCTATATATTTTTGCATTTCCGAAAATATCATAAAATTATTTTATTTATTTATTTATTTATTTATTTATTTATTTATTTATCCAGTGCGTACGAACAGACAAAATCCAATTATACATACGCACTACCTATTCCTATTGCAATACAATACAGAAACACAAAAATTCAATAAAACATAAAAACACATGGTTAATGCAATAAAATACAGATTAAAAAGGAAATAATCAAATGTATAAAACACACACAGATACCATACACACAAATATCAGTGAACATCACAGGCAAGAAAGTAGCCTATTTTTACTTATATTAAAAATGTCAACATCATGATTTCCGAGAAGATTATTAACAGCCGACAAACAGCTTTCGATGGGAGAATCTATATTAGTTATCTTAAAAATATTATTTCTAATTCTCAATCTAATATCGGGTACATTAATATTTATAGCCAACAGTATGTCAGGTACCACCATTCGATTATGCAATATATTAAAAATAAATAAAATTTGAGCATTTTCACGACGCTTGCTTAAAGGACATATATTAAAATCAGTTCTTTGGTACTCATATGATATTAAAAATGGATAAGTCCCATGTCGCTTCAAGTACAAAGATCTTAGAAATCTTTTCTGGATTTTTTCCAACATTTCAGTGTATATCAGAGTTCTAGGGTTCCATATAACACAACAGTATTCAAGTTTAGAACGTACATATGAATTAAATAGAGTTACAGTTATGTCAGGTCTAAAATCATGACTGGCTCTTAAAACAAAACCAAGTTTTCTATAACACTCTGCTGTTAACTGCAAGATGTGTTGATTGAATGAAAAGTGCTTTGTAAAGAGCACACCAAGGTCTTTAATTTCATTCAGTACCTCAATTTCGACACCATTTACAGTATATGCTCCTACCAAAGCACTTTTCCTTCTGTTGTATGATACCACTTTACATTTTGTTTCATTCAGGGCCAGATCATTATCCTCACAAAAATCAGAAATGGCTTCAACATCAGTCTTCAGCTTATCAATATCGTGATTTGATCTTATTGAAAGATAGATTTTTAAGTCATCTGCATAAAGCAGGAATTTAGCATACTTAATGTAATCGGATATATTGTTAATAAACATTACAAATAGCAATGGCCCGAGTATAGAACCCTGGGGAACCCCTGAAGTAGTAACAAAGGTATCTGACTTGCTATTATTAAATTTGACAAAATTAGATCGATTGGTGAGATAGGATCTTAAAAACTGTATCAAGTTGTCATTAAAGGAAAAGGAATGCAATTTTTCCAACATGATATTGTGGTTAACTCTATCGAACGCCTTTGCTAGGTCGGTGTATACAGTATCAATCTGAGAGTTGTTTATATTTTTTGCAATGTAGTCACTGAAAACACACAAATTTGTTAAGGTAGATTTTTTATTCACAAAACCGTGTTGCTCCTCTAAAAGAATTGGCGAAACATGGAAATATATTCTATTGTAGATCACTCGCTCAAGAATCTTAGATAATGATGGTAAAACCGTAATTGGTCGATAGTTTATGATATAACTAGTATTCCCCGATTTTGGTATAGGAGTTATTCGTCCAATTTTTAGTTTTTCTGGAAAAATGTTAGTTTCCAATGCTTTATTGAATACAATTTGCAGAGGTAAAGCAAGCACATCAGCATAAGCTTTATATAGATAGGAAGGTAGTCCATCTACTCCGACCGCAGCTTGCGGCTTCAATGATTTAATTGCATTTATAATTTCATCTAAATTAATGTTTTGAATTTTAAAATTTTCCAAATTGTTGTGTTTATATTTAGGGTTTTGTTGAGATGGAACACTTGGAGTATAAACAGATCTGAAGTAATCTGAAAATGCGTTGGCAATGTCTTTTTCATGTTCTAGGGACTCGCCATTATAAGAAAATCTTGGTGCAATCCTTGAGTTACGTCTTTCATTTCTAATATACTCCCAGAACCTTTTTGGATTCCTATTTATATCATTTTCGATGTTTCTAATATAATTTACATGACAGGCATTAATTAAACATTTAACTTCCCTCCTTAGCTGATGATATCTTTCAGTATACTCGGGGTCCTTTTTTGACTTTTTTAAGTAACGGTGTTTAATTTTTATTTTTTTAATAAGTTCGGCTGTGAACCAAGTAGGATATTTTCCAAGTTTGTGTGTTTTTTTTTGAGGAATACATTGATCAAGTAAGTTATATAGTACACTATAAAACCGCTCAGCACATACATTTGGATCTTCAGGTTCATTCAAGTTTTCCCAAGTGCACTGACTGAGCAAATGATACAATGTGATATAATCACCTTTTCCAAAATTATAGTTATGAACATTTTCTTTGGGAACTTCGATGTTATTCAGAGTTTTGTTAATAGTAATACCGAAATAAATCTCTAAAGGGGGATGATACCTATCAACACCGACCAAGGACGTTCTAGATAGAGATACCTCAGCCTCGGTTATATTTGTAATTACTAAGTCAAGTGTGTTATTAACATGGTTTAACACATTATTAATTGTATATAGGTCATACCTGTCTAAAATTGTCTGAACTATTTTTGCTTTGCTGGAACCACCTCTGAAATTGTAGGAGATACCAGTTATTTCAGGAATATTGAAATCGCCCACAATAAATAAATTTCCTGAGCTATGATCATCACTTACTTCTAAAGAATCCAAAAATCTCTCATACACTGAAACATTAGATCCAGATTTTATATATAAACAACATATTGTAATAACAATTTCCCTAATCTTCAACTTAACGCAAAGCCATTGAAAGTCAATATCTTCACTTTGACCCACGGACAATATTTTAAACTTCTTCTTAACACAGCACAACACACCACCTCCTCGTTGGACGCCAGCTGTTTCGTACATTTTATCATTTCTGAGTATTAAATATCTTCTATCACATAATTCTCCGTCATATATTGAGTCATTAAGCCTAGTTTCTGTAATACATATTACATCAAAATTATTGGATAGTATATTTTCATAGAAAGGTTTAACTTTTGATCTTAAGCCCCGAACATTTTGATAAAAGATGGAAAAATGTTTTAATTGTTTTTGACTTTGTTCAATTTCTTCTGGACTTTGGCATCGTGTCATCTAGAAATTCGTGGTGATCCACTTCATTTCCAGATTGGAAATCTTCTAAATGTGTTCTTGCCTTTTCTTCTACATCCTTTGGACCCCTAAAAAAGGACTAGCCATTTCCAGTGGTTTGTGTTTATCCACAATAACATTAGTTCTCTTAAAGTCAAACCTTGAGAAAGCAACATTTTTGGGCCAGAATTCTATGTTGTAAACAGCATCCATGAAACTGTAATCTATCCCCACTTGAAAACACTTACTGTTTGATCGCTCCTCTTCTATTCCTGTTGGTATATGTTTAATAATGATATCTTGATCGTCTGTAATATTTGTTTTACGCTTTATATAACTCCTTACCATGCCTTCATCCACATCTTCAGAAACTCGAGAAATAAAAAGCCAAACTTTCTTTCCCTGAGTTTTTCTACCAGTAAATGACTCATTATCATTAGTTGCTCCAGAGCCTATGTATATTTTCCTTCGGTGTTTGTATTTAGTTTCATTATTTGAATTAGCCTTTTCTGTTTGTGGACTCAACTGGACTTTCTTGGCTGTTATTACTTGCATTATTTGTATTTTGTACTACCTGCGTCCATGTAGGGGCAGGCTGTGCAACACTAACTGCAATTTCTGGCTGATTACGCGGTGATTTTATTACTGGCAACTTCTGCTGATTCTGTTGTGTGGTAGGCTTAGAATTAATTACTTTTTGTGACTTTACATTTTTGGTATAATCTGGTGTTAGTTTATTTTCGTTTTTTTGTATCTGTAATTCATTCATCGGTTGTTGTGTTACTTTGTATAATTTTTCTTCTAATAAAAGTTTATTTTCTTTTAATAATGAATTGCAGTTTTTTAATTCTTCTATAATTTGTTTTAAGTAAGTGTTTTCCATCTTTAGTGGCTCATTCATATTTTTAGTTTGACTCTCTTTTCCCGCTATTATTTTGGGAGATTCAAAAGATTTTATTTGCGTTTTCAGAGCCCTTTTTTCTGTTTCCACTGATTCCAAGTTTTTTGTCAAATTATCATTTTTAAGAGTTATTCGCTGGATCTTAAAGTTTAATTCTTGAATATCATTTTTAAATTTGATAAGTTCTTCTTGATGTTTTTGAGTCTGTTCTTGAATTTTGTTTTTCTCTGTTTGCAGTTTTTCTTGCATTAGTTCAGCTTTGTATTTATGTTCCTCTATTTCCTTTCTATAATTTCCCTCTATCTCCAATACATCATCCTCAAAAACTTGAGATGTTCTTCTTTGTTTTGTAATAAATTCATCTTTTTGATCTAATTCAATTCTAAGTTTCTTAATTTCTTCCTTCAGTGGATTTAGATCTTCTTTATTATCATACTGTTCTTCACAGTCTTTGGAGCATAATATTAGGCCTTTACCTACTGCCGTATCATATTATGGATCAAAAATATATATTTTTGCTATCCTTGTCTTTTTTAATGTCTCCCTTTGTGTTTTGCATAATATATTTTTGGATGTACTGTACTTGGGATGATATTTTATTCTTACTCTACAATCTATTTTATCCATTTGTTAATGTAGTATATGTTTATCCTACTACGTTATTTTGGCCATGAGCGAGGGAACACCTTAGCACTTAATATGCGACTTAAATAGCGTCTCCTTACAAAACTACCTCAAATGACTGAACTCAACTTTTTAATTTCAAATATAACAACCTATACAGTGTGCCCACAATTAGTGATGCATGTATTGGGATCTCGGAAACTATAAGAGATAGAAAAACGGTCAAAGGGGGAAAGTTTTAGACAATTTTGTTTGTAATCGAATGCCGTTTTTTTGCAATTTTATCTCTTTTGGTTTTGAGATATTTTGAAAAAACTAAAATGATGCATTTTCGAAAATACCCTGTAATTTCTTTATTTAAAACAATTTTTAGATTCTGTAAAAACTTTCTTAGGGCAAGTTTTTACGTAAAAAACGCCTGTGTAGTCCTATTTTATTTGCAACGTTTCGGTTTTTTGGAACCATCATCAACTCTGTTTTTTCATACGGGCGCCATATTGGATTTTTACGGTTTTGGAAAGCCTCTTTTCTTAGCTTTCTAATGATGTATCACAATTAGTAAAAAAAAGTTAGGTTATGGTTAAAAAATCAAAAATTAATATTTTGTTATAAATTTGGCAACGTCGCACAGTAAAACACTGAAATTCTAGGTCATATTAAATTTAATCTCTATCACAATAAAACATTAAAATATTTGTTGAAAGTTTTTACCATGTAACAAAAAATAAATTTACAAAAGCCGTAAGTTTGGATAAATACATCAACTAATAGTTTTCAGAACACCTGTCACCTAAAAATCATTTAATTATTATGTATAAACAGAAATTCAGTACATAATTTAACGCAATAAATTTTTTGCTAATACATCAGTTCCCTAGTAGATCATTTTCGGTTTAAACTCTAAGCTACAAATAATAACAAAATATCAACACAAATTAAAACATAATTAAACTATAAAGACTAATAACCGAAATAAAATATCTAAAGTTCAAAGTGTCGCCCATTTGCTTCCATACATTTTTGACATTTTTTTATTATGGATCTGAATTTCTGTTTATACATAATAATTAAATGATTTTTAGGTGACAGGTTTTCTGAAAACTATTAGTTGATGTATTTATCCAAACTTACGGCTTTTGTAAATTTATTTTTTGTTACATGGTAAAAACTTTCAACAAATATTTTAATGTTTTATTGTGATAGAGATTAAATTGAATATGACCTAGAATTTCAGTGTTTTACTGTGCGACGTTGCCAAATTTATAACAAAATATTCATTTTTGATTTTTTAACCATAACCTAACTTTTTTTTACTAATTGTGATACATCATTAGAAAGCTAAGAAAAGAGGCTTTCCAAAACCGAAAAAATACAATATGGCGCCCGTATGAAAAAACAAAGTTGATGATGGTTCCAAAAAACCTAAACGTTGCAAATAAAATCGGACTACACAGGCGTTTTCTACGTAAAAAGTTGCCCTAAGAAAGTTTTTACAGAATCTAAAAATTGTTTTAAATAAAGAAATTACAGGGTATTTTCGAAAATGCATCATTTTAGTTTTTTCAAAATATCTCAAAAACCAAGAGATAAAATCTCAAAAAAAACGGAGTTTGATTACAAACAAAATTGTCTAAAACTTTCCCCCTTTGACCGTTTTTCTATCTCTTATAGTTTCCGAGATCCCAATACATGCATCACCAATTGTGGGCACACTGTATATTATTTTATATTCAAGTAATCCATTAAGTTTTAGTAATAATCTATGTAGCAATATCTATTCCCAAAAACTCAACCTCAAAACAATCTATCTTACTTGATTTTACACAATAAAAAGCTACATTTGTACACAAACAGCTAATGCCTTATTTATCATTTTACTTTGTGTAAAAAAAAAACTCATCATTTACAGGGTCATTCACGGTCACCACCTATGTATTAGACGTATCTCCAAAACTAATAGGGATATAAATTTCACATTTTGACAGATGGTATATTTTTTGTTGTTTTCTACTTCCAGTTATACAGGAAGTCTATGTCAACTTGCTTATCTCTTAAATCCAACACCCTATATATTTTTGCATTTCCAAAATATCATAAAATGCTAGGACAAAAATATATAACATACCCTATAGCTAAACCCAGCTGTACGAAGATATTTGACATTTTATAAAAAATTTCAACAGCTGCAAGGGTTCGCAAGTTCCTTCATAACTTTTTTCGTTTAGCATGGATTTATTGGATTCTTGGCAAAAGGAAAAAGCCAAAGGTTGTAGTCATAGACATAATAAAGTATTATATGTCTATGGTAGTAGTAGTAGTAGTAGAGAAGAGAGCGGCTGAAGCCTGGCAAGAAGGCTACGAGCGGCCCTGTTTGCCTACCCTACCGTCCCGTCACGTACTCTATTCTTTGACTCTCCTCGAATCTACTTGGATTTGAGTCCATGTGAGGGACCTCACCTCCTCTCTTCTGTGGAGCGTTCTGGCATCAAAGACATCATATTGCAGCCTCCCGAATGCCCTACATTGACCCAGAAAGTGAAGGAGTGTGGTTCCTCCCCTACACTTCTCGGACACATCAGGTCCTCTTGTACTCCTAGGTTAGGTTAGGTTCAAAAGTGAGTGGGCCGAAAACCAGACCCTCCACTGCTACCATATGGTCTATTGCGGATTTTCTACTCCTATCAGAAATAGGTGTCTCCTAAGCCTGGAGTGCTCAGTTAGGATTCTCAGTTAAGATATTTTTTGTAGTACACTTTAGACCAAAGACAAATTCAATAACGCTATACCAAATATTCTATATCTGCCGTTATATTTTCGGAAATTCAAGTAGTGAAAAGTTTTTTAAGTCAAATGGAATAGCCTTATGTTTTACATCATATTATTTAAAATTAAATTCTCTCTCTTCCAGTAATATTCATTGTAGGGGTTAAAACATTTTACAGACCCCGAACCAGTGCTTGGGCTTCCGCCTAGTTATGTAACAAGGTCTATTGAAAACTGGATCAGGAAGAGATCAGAGAAAGAATGGTCAAACGGGACTGGGATGCGACAAGCCAGGCTCTTAATTGAAGGATCTTGGTTGAACGCAACTCGATCAATACTTGTGCTAAGTCGTAACAGCCTAGGGATTGTCACAGAATTGGCGCGAACATCTCAACAAGCACTAATACTATTGGCCTTAGAGACACTAGAAGGTGCAGGTTTTACGGATATGATGAAGAGGACTCCATTCACACCCTCTGTCGCTGTGCCTGCCTCATGGTCAAGAGACACAAATATCTGGGTGCAGCGTTTCCCCTGCCCCAGGACATCAGAGAGCTTCCACCAGAACTAGTGTTGGTCTATGCGCATAGCACGGGTCTCTTCCAATAGCTAGCGGCAGGCACGACGGGTAGACAGACCCGAGTGCTGTGGGTAAAACCACAGCCTTCCTCCAACAACAACAACAGGGGTTAAAACTACAACTTTCTAAGATATCTATATTTTCTTTAATTTTATAAAATTGTTCCATCTTCAATTTAATATTTTTTTTAGGTAGTCATGTTAATTTCATCCAAAGTTGCTGGACTGATTATTTCCTTGGCGCTATTTATTTTCCAAACTTCAAAAAATTGGATTCGATTCTCCTAAAGTTTTTTCCGTCATAGGTACCAGCAGGGTAGAGCAGCTGGTTGAAAGTTCTACAGATTCTTCCAATTATTTTTTGACATTCTCCATCAATATAAAATAAGTTCATCTCTTCATTTGAGTATTCCATTGCAACACACTTTACAAGAGAAATATGGAAGATAACATTAAATAATGTGAGCAAAATTTCTATGCAAAATAGAAATGTTAATAAATGATTCGTTTGTTCCAACCTATAGTTTAGATCATGACCCTCTTTACAAAAAATTAATAGATATAAATAAATAAAATGTAAATAGAGATAATATATCAAATAGTTGTAGTTTTAACCCTTAGAATGTATATACTAGAAGCAAATTTAATTTTAAACAAAACATGATGTAAAAAAATACAGGGCGTTCCATTTGGCTTAAAAAGTTTTTGCTATTTGAATTTCCCAAAATGTAACAGGAGATATACAACATTTAGTATAGCCCTATTGAATTTTTCTATACTCTGAAGTGTAGCACGACTCTTTAATTTTTTCAAGAATTAAATAAACCCATGGTAAACGAAAAAAATTATGCAAGGTTCTCGCGAACCCTTGCAGCTGTCTAATATTTTATAAAACTTCAAATATCTCCGAAACGGCTGGGTTTAGCTATAGGGTATGTTACATATTTTTGACACAGAATTTTATGCTATTTTCGAAAATACAAAAATATATAGGGTGTTTCATTTAAAATAAGCAGGTTGACATAGGCTTCCGGTATAACCAGAAGTAGACTACAACCAAAAATATTTAAAAAGAATAGATCTCCTGCCGAAATGGCATCTGTCAAAATTTCAAATTTATATCCATATTAGTTTAGGAGAAATGTCTAACAGGCGGTCCGAGAGGCGGACACTTTGAATGACCCTGTATAGCGCATTTCCTTTCCAAGGTGTAGGCTGTAGAAAATTTTACTTTAAATATCTTAATTTTTTTTAAACACAACACTCTGTATATTTATGTATGATGTTCTATTGCTCATAAATAGATCTACAGATCTACAGTTTTTATACAATTTATAGTATTATAATAAATTAATTATATAATTTCAAGCAGAATACCTAGTACTGATTAGTTTTTATTTTAGGATTTAGAAGTATTTACTTTCAAGTTATGGCTATCTCAGACAAAGCAAACCTGTCGTTTTCCTAACTTCCTTCTCTCATCTGACAAATTAAAGGATCCCTCAAACCAGAGCGGTAGGGCAGGAGCGGAAGCGGGAGCGACTGCAACGCGGGACCAAAGCATGTGGCGGGATATCTAAGGGCCTACACCTAAGCGATGTCCCACTTAGATATCCCGCCGAAATCGAATATTGAAAATATTTTTTTTTTAATTTTTAATTATTAAGTTTTATCAAATTAATATTTACACGTTAGGTGCATCAAAGGTAACATGATTATATATTTAAGTACCTATCCAGGTACCTATCCAGTTTAACCACAACATGAAAATATCACGAAACTTATAATATTTATCATCATATCCCTTTCATTCTTCTTTAATAAAAGCAGGAAATTAACATTTTTATAGCATCAATGGATTTAAATCAGAATATCTAATACTCATACACAGGTTCTGAAAATTTATGATTATTTTTCCAAAACTGGCTAAATTATGTTATATTTGAAACCACTCACCTTGCCATTTAGGATCCTCATTCATTAAATTTCTTTCTTTATCTAAAGCATTGGGTCCATTAGAAGAACTACTACCTTCAGCCTCTGCCACTTCTAATGCTTGAATTTCTTTAATATCATACACAGGTGGTCTATGATCATGACTTCCATGGGCAAAAGCACAATGTAAACCATTTTTTACACAATATCCTCTAGAATCTGTATCATGTACACACATACATGTCTTGTAATATCTTAAATGGTAACGTCTTTCTGTATCACCAGCAGTTCTGTGAAGATATGGACAACTGAAATAAAAAGTATACTTAAAGGTAAGCACCCATTTGTTCCCATCGTACACAATGGATGCATCAAATGAATCATATTACTTTTACCAACATAACACATTACGTTCAGATTTGCTTAACGTATTTCTAAAGTAGGTCATTCGGTTTTCTTTTACCTTTTGGCTACATTTTTTTCATCAATATCTTCCCAAATATTTTGTTGTCTCCTCTGTTGGTTGGATGCTTACGTTGCTTATGTTGCTTGGTGGGTAAATTATAAAGTTCTGCATACTGATGTACCAACGTAATTAATAAACCATCATCCATCTTAATATCTGGAGTTAGTAACCTATTTATTATGGTAGTCATCATTGTATTTATTATAATATAAATTACGACTGTTGCTTCCTGTGTAGACCTGTAGACCATTCACATGGATTTCCGAATGTCGTCATCGACACGCATTGCATAGACGGATTTGATTCTCTCTGGAGGATCCTAAATGGAATTCCTCTTATGCCTTGCGGCCGATGCGAACAAATATACCTTGTTCCATTTAAAATAAAGAATTTAATCATTTTCATCCGATTCGTCCGTCCGATGCAAACAAATGGGCGCTTACCTTTACTCTACATTTTTTAAACTTATGTTGTGTCAGAATAATACTATTATGGATTCACAATTACTTCATAGAAATATTAAGTTGTTAAACTTTGTAAAAAAGAACATGGTTTAATATTTTTTTACCTGTTTAGATGAATAGTTTCTTGTTTATTATTAACAATTGACTTGTGGAATAATAATAATAATAATAATAATAATAATAATAATAATATTAATAACAATAATAATAATAATAATAATAATAATAATGATAGCGATGATGACAACAATAATGATAATAATAATAATAATAATAATAATAATAATAATTATAATCTGATTGCAATCTGATTTGGATTGTTTATCAGAATGGTGCGGCAACAATTGTATGACTTTAAATATTAATAAATGCTACAAAATAACATTTGCAAAAATTAATGAGCCAGTATTCTTTAATTATAATATAAATAATAGACCGTTGACCGACACAAAAGATATAAGAGACCTAGGCGTGACTTTTGATAGCAAATTAAATTTCAATACACACATAAATAATACATGCTCCAAATCTTTAAAAATGCTAGGGTTTATTAAACGTTTATCTTCAGACTTTTCATCAAACACCTTTAAGATTCTCTATTGTTCCTTAGTTCGTTCCATCTTAGAATTTGCTTCCTCGGTATGGTGTCCACAATATAACTCATCTATTACTCAAATTGAAAGAGTTCAACATAGATTCCTAAAGCATTGTGCTTTTAAAATGGGATTTTTCCGAGATACTTATAATTATGATGATTTACTCGCTATACTTTCTATGCAAACGTTACAGCAAAGACGGTTAATTTCAGATATGTGTTTCTTTTATAAAATATTAAATAGTCAAGTCGATTGTCCAAATCTTTTGAGTTTGTTCTCACTTAACATCACTAATAGACGAACGCGTAACTCTGAATTATTTTTTGTGCCGTTTCATCCTACCAATTATGGGCTAAATGAACCGTGTACCAGATTTTTAAGGCAGGCTAATGAATATGCTCATAATTTGAATTACTTTTCATCTACCTTTAGTACCTTTAAAGCTCAACTTAAAAATTTGTAAATTATTTCGTATTATTATGCTTATGTGAAAATGTTTATATATTGTATATGTCTATTGATTAATATAATTACTGTTAAATTTTAGATTATAAGATTAGTACTTACGATTTTTTTTCTCTTATATTGGATTGTATATAATTATACTTTGGGTTTCCCGTAAATAAATAAATAAAATAAAATAATTATAATTACATACATCAATCTCTCAGGGTGGTACAGTACACGCAGGCGGTCGGGATGGAATTTGGGTTGAACAAATGCGCACTGATCGATCTCAAGAGAGGACAATGCAGTGACTATGGCGAAGACAAGCAGCTCATAGACGGAAGCATCCTACATCATTTGGATGTCGGAGAGACATATCCCTACTTGGACGCTCCATCCAAGGGCCTGCCGCCGTAAAAAAGGCTCTCCGCGGCAAGTATAGACATCGCCTCCAGCAGATCTGGTCTTCAAAACTGTCGGGTAAGAACAAGGTGAATGCTACTAATATGCTTGCCGTTCCGATCCTCCTCTACTCCTTCGGGGAAGATCCACAGTAGAATGGTACTGGATGGAGCCTGGAAAGTAATCGGGAGTTCGAATCATCCTCCTCCTCTGTATGGTCCAAGACCATAAAAATGCAGGGGTCAAAGCATTTCTATTTAAGGCTGCACGAAGAGCAGCTGGTGAACTAGGTCTCATCTTCAACGCTGAAGAGAGAGACCCAGACTCTGTCACAAAGTTAGGACCCATTCAGTTGAAAGGCCAAGTTAAAGCTGCAGAAAGCGCATGGTGTCTTCTATAAGAGCCTTGAAGACCATGGCTTATCAGAAAGGCTGACCTTTGCTTTTTTAAGGTCGGCAAATCATCTGACCGGAAGAATGCAGAAGGCCGACATTCTGGGTTCATTACGTCTACCCAGAGTACACCATTGCCAGACTCAGTAGTTATTCACCCCACGGATATGGGAAATAGCTACTGATAAACACCAGCAGCCGACCCTGAGAATCGAAGCCAGGGAACCGGTTGAATGGATTTTAATAATAATAATAATGACAATAATAATCATAATAGGATTCTTACAAAAGCTAAATGTCTGGTCGTACAAAACATTACAAAGCAGATATTATAATGGTGTAAACCAAGAACATACAAACAAAGAACTTTCATATAATTTCTTACATACAGGTCAATTATACCCTGAAACAGAGGGATTTATACTTGCATCACAAGACTAAGTTAAAACGACAAATACCTATAAAAAATATGTTTTAAAGGATATTTCGGTTAAGAGTGAAAGGTGCAGAAGATGCCACCAATTTTGTGAAACAATAGAACATATTATATCATCCGGATGTAAATTACTAGTAGGTGTGCAATACACCAATAGAGATAATGTATATTGACAAAAATTATTCACCAGGCAATAACCCTGCGATATAATCTGCAATCAGAGCGTCAGGTGTATCAATATTCACCATCAACTATAATTATTACTAGAATGTATTATAAATTATTATACTGGGACTTAATTATATAAACTGATAAAAAGGTAGCTCTTAATATACTTGGAAGTAAACCGCCTACAAAAAAATAAACCAGTGAAGAACTGAGAAGCGCATGATATGCAAAAATAAGAATAATAATAATAAAGCGTGAGGCTAATGATTATGAGCAAATTAGCCATTACATAATTATGATTATGACCCATCTATCTCTCCGGCAGCAGTCTCTCTGCAAGTCTTAAACATGACTTGCAATTTAATTGAAAATTGTTGAGGCTGCCCAAGATCGAACCTATTACTTATATAGGTCATTCACGTTAAGTTTAAAGAGACATCATCCTGTCAAAAAATGCCCTATAACGTTATAATATATTTAGTTATATATATAATGTTATATAAAAATTATATAACATGGTAATTAAAGTTATGTATTAAATTTCACAGAACTTGTGTATAGTCAGATTCGAATATTGTACTTTGATGAGGGTACATTTCATAAAAATGGATTAAAATGGTTGTGTTAACAGGCACAATTTTCATTATTAAGCTACGGAAAACCCTTACATTGTTTCAACAGATTGTCTAATAAATCAGCTCAATAGTAGTATGTACATTCGGTTGTGTATTTTATAGCTCTTGTATTCAGTTACAGTTTTAGTGATAAATAGTTGATGAAAATTATAAGAAACTATAGCCTGCAGTAGTTAGTTGCTTGTTGTACACATTATACAAGTGTTCCTGCCCGGAATTCAAGCCACAGGTTTCTTTTTCATCTTTTTATATTAGTCTATATTCTTTATAGCATAGCAACTACAAATTGCCATATATTCTTAACCATGAGCGCATGCGTTAACTGTGGGAATGTTAAATCAAATCGTCCAGCTATTCAGTGTGACGGATGTAATGGTACTTTGCATATCGCCTGTGCTGGGCTCAGCGAGGACGAAGCCAGAGTTACCCGGTCTACCTCTCGCAAATTAAAACTTTTTTGTAACAACTGTAACTCTACCATTAATCAATTTTCTCAAATCAAGGAGATGATTACTACATTTGAATCAAACTTTAACGAAAAAATTGCTGCTCTGGAAAATGAAATGTCAAAAAAATCTGAATCGGGTTTAGGCCCTCAGCAGTTTGAAGAAATTATCTCTGAAGTTCACGATAGACAAGTCCGCGCGAATAATGTAATTATATACGGTCTTGCTGAGCAAACGGGTTCCTCTGTTGATTGTCCTGCCAAGGATCGGGCATCTGTTGGCGACATAATGCAAACCATATTGCAAGATGAGGATGCCGCTATAGTTAACGTTTATCGTATTGGCCGTACCCCTAGTGGTGATAGTGTTAGACCCAGACCTGTAAAAGTAACATTTTCCAGTAACATAATCGCTAAAAAGATACTTAGACTGCAAAAGAACCTGCTTAATAGCACTTTTAGTACAATAAAAATTGCCAACGATAAAACAAAAAGGGAAATGGAATACCTTCGTTACATGCGTAATGAGTTGAAATTACGTCAGGATAATGGTGAACTTAATTTAACTATCAAATACAAAGATGGATTACCAACTATTGTTAAATTACAAAAAAACTAAATCAGCGCTGTGTATATGACTGGCCTATTTTTTATACTAATATAGCATCCCTTCTAGCTAAGCTTCCAGATTTACTCTTAGTTATTCAAAACTCTAAACCTGCTCTCATAATGCTCACAGAGACCTGGTTATCTCCTTGTATAAATGACTCTGTTGTAAATATTGACGGTTATTCCTTGCATCGATCTGACAGAGTCGGCAAGAAAGGGGGTGGTTCATGTATATACACTAATAATGACATCTTTTCCAGTGCTACTATCACAATGCTCAATCACCAACAGTGCCCCAACATAGATATAGTTTGCCTCAAATTTCAAATATCAAAATATCTATTTATTTTATGCTGCATCTATAGACCTCCACAATCTACACTAGAGCAAGATACTATTCTATGCGAAATACTTACGGAATTATGTGAAAAATACGAAAACGTCCTCATATTTGGTGATTTTAATTTTCCAGATATAGTTTGGCCCCAGGCAGAACTTCCTAATGCAATGAATTCGACGTATATATTTCTGGATATGATTAATAGAAATAACTTAATTCAGCTCATAACTCAGTGTACTAGATACAGAGTGAATCTAAATCCATCTCTTTTAGACCTTATTCTTGTTTCAAGTGAGTCTCTTCTTACTGACCCTAATTACGATGCCCCTATTGGTAAATCTGATCATGCAACAATAACATGCAATCTGCAATTTATAAACGATGTCAACATCAATTACAAAAATAACTATTTTACGAAAATAAATTTTCCTGAAGTGGACCGATACTTGAATGAGGTGGAGTGGTCAGGCACACTCGATGCATTAGATGTATCAGAACAATGGTCACGTTTTGTACGTATTTGTGAAAATGCCATATCTTCCCATAAATCGTCAAGAACCTATGTTACTAATAAACTTAAACCATGGATAAATGGCAGTCTCATTCAGCAGCTAAAATTTAAAAAAACACTATGGCGCAGATATAAGCGCTCTCAAAATCAAAATGATTTTCTTACTCATAGAATATACTCTAATAAACTATCCTTTACACTACGTACAGCAAAGAGTAACTTTGAGAATAGACTAATTCACAGTAATAATAGAAAATCTTTTCATCGATATGTGCGTAACTCGTTATCTACCACTATTCATACTCCTAAAATCAATGATATCGACGGTAATTTGTGTGCCACTAGTGTTGAATGTGCTAAGGTATTTTCTAATTTTTTTGCTTCTACATATATCGAAGAACCTGCTGGAGAATTACCTGCACTTAATCTTGCAATCAACCCTAATTCACTGGAACTAATAGAATTTGACGAAAACAAAATATTTCAAAAGCTGTCGCAACTTAACAGTTCCAGTTCGCCTGGTCCTGATGGCTTGACTGCAATCTTTTTAAAATCATGTTCTAGGTCGATCTGTAAACCTCTATCCATTATATTCCAAAACTCTTTTAACACATGTTCACTTCCGCCTTCTTGGCTTGAAGCATCTGTCATTCCTGTTTTCAAAAAGGGGAATAAAATGTCCGCTGAAAATTATAGGCAGATAAGTTTAACATCTATTTCCCTTAAAACTATGGAAAGAATAATTGTGGATGCACTAGCACCATTCTGTATATCCAACAATATAATTCCAGACGAACAACACGGATTTTTGCCCGGCCGATCTATCACCACTAATCTTCTACGATGTCTAGACGATTGGACCAAAGCATATGATAAGAGAGAATCAGTGGATGTTATATACTTAGATTTTGCCAAAGCATTCGACCGAGTTCCGAAAAATCGTCTGTTGTTTAAACTACATCATTTTGGTATCCGTGGCCTCTTATTGACTTGGATTTCAGAGTATCTCTCTAACAGATCATTCAGAGTAAATGTCGGCGGAGAATATTCTCCTTCTCATCCAGTAGTTAGCGGAGTTCCTCAGGGATCTGTATTAGGACCCATACTCTTCTTGATTTATACGTCGGATATTCCAAGATTACTGTGCTGTAAATCATCATTATATGCTGATGACACAAAAGTCTACTGCAACCCTCTTACAGAACATGATAGTCTCCAATCAGACCTGGATACAATTGGCGCGTGGTGCGAAAATTGGCTTATTCCATTAAACTCAAACAAGTGCGTAGTGCTCCATATTGGAAAAACCAATCCGAGGTTCCCTTACACTATCAACTCTACTGCCATCCAAAGTGTGCATTCTCAGCGCGATTTGGGTATCTTGATTACTGAAAACCTCACCTGGTCGGATCATATAGTTAATTCCTGCAAAAAAGCTAACAGTTTATTGCATACGTTTCGTAGAGTTTTTAATAATCCGAATCCTAAAACTGCTTGTGCTTTGTATAAAACATATGTGCGTCCCATCGTCGAGTTCGGTTCAGCAATATGGTCACCATGTTTAGTGCGCGATAAAACAGCCATTGAAAATGTCCAACATAAGGCGACACGGCTGCCCTATGGTTTCCATAGACCCTCCTACGAAGACAGGCTACGTCTATTTGGCTTAACTTTTGCAATAGACCGATTGACTCGCGGTGATCTCATTACAACCTACCGAGTGCTTAATAATACTTTCTCGTTGGATCTATCTGACATCTTTCCATTAAATAATGATACCCGTCTGAGAGGTCATAACTACAAGTTGCTTCATGAATTATACAACACGAGATCTCGAGAATTTTTCTTAAGCAATCGTATATTTGATATTTGGAATTCTCTTCCTAATGAAGTTGTTAACGCACCCACAGTAAATAGTTTTAAGAATAGACTGGACACATTTTTGTATACCGCGTAATTGAATGTTAAGTCTTTGTTACTGAGTATACCTATATGTTATTTCATTGATTTTGATTTGTATTTATTTGTATTTAATGTTATATGTATGTACCTACATTAAGTTTAATTTCTTTGAGCTTAAAAGGGTTTTACCCTCTGCTCTTATCCATTGTAATAATAATAATAAAAAAAATGTTTTGGGAGGAACTATTGGATTATTATACGAACTATTTTTTAAAAGAGGATATAAAAAATAATAAATAATAAGTAGTGAATGTTAACAAATAGTCTAGAAAAAATTAACTTTTTAAACTAAATTAAAGCAATGTTCAAAATGTCTTCCGTTCTGTTCGAGGCATGCATTGATCCTCTGATGAAAATTCCGCCCTATATTTCGCAGCATTCCCTCAGTTACTGTACGAAAAGCATTTTGAATTCACATCATCATGTCCTCCTGCGTTGTAGGTTGAATTTTGTAGACTTAATTTTTTACGTAACCCCAACTAGAAGAGATCCATGTTTGTAAGATCTGGACATCTGGCAGGCCAAGCTGTAGGACCACCTTTTCCTATCCATTTGTCTGCATATTCAATGGTTAACGCTTCCCTCACTTGTCTACTATAATGGGGTGGTGCTCCATCATGCTGGAATCACATATTCCTTCTTAGTGCTAGGGGTATTACAGTCAGATAGTTTTAGAATTAGTTTCGTAAAAATTCTAAATAGATATCACTGGTCAGGTTTTCATTAAAAAAATGTGGACCAATTAGGTATCTTCCAATAATTCCCCAAACATTTAAAAATCATCTGTGTCAGTAATCTATGGTTGAAACAATGAAAGGGTTTTTCTTGGGATAGTAATGAAAATTGTGCTTATTAACGCAACCATTTTTATGAAATGTAGCCTCATCAGTGAATAAAACCTTGTTGAAAAAATCTGGTTCTTCTCGAGTCTTATAAGTGCCCACTGGCAAAATCGCATTCAGTTATTAATATTTTATTTACTGACACATGACTAATTCCAAATTCTTGTGCTAAAGATCTAGTACTACTATGTGGATTTTCTTGAATTGTCAATAGTACTTTTAATTCGTTTTCATCATTGGTCGCTGTTTTTGTTCTTTTTTTCTTTTGATAATTAATATTTACAGTTTCTTCAAATCTAGTCTTTATTGATTTCTGCTGATAACGGATGACATCTTTCAGGATACATCTGGCCATAAATTCTCGACGCTAACAAAATTATTTCTTCCTCTTTCTCCCAACATGTAGACAACTCTTGCTTAGTAAACTTAATTTTTTTAAACTTATACCCACTTCTGGAGGATCAATAATTACCAAGTTAGGTGTACTGATTAACAAAATTACTAATTCATTGACACTTTGAAATTGTCAAAATAATTATCTGAAGCCCGCCTTCTTCGCAAATTAAGTAGATTAAGAAAAGTTTTAATCGGCTCCAATAATAATAATTATCACGTGAAATAATCAAAATATCAAATTATTCGAAAACTGTTAAGTTTAAGCACACATTGTGATACATGCAGAGAAAGGTCTTTTTAATGGCTTTTCAGATATAGAATCAAATATGGATCGTGCATTTAAAAAAATCGGGTTACGTGCGTTCTAAGTTTACAAGATTTATTTCTATTTTATAACACCCTGTATGAAATGAAATGAAATGGTTTAATCATAGAAGTATACACAGTTATTTGTGCACAAAAAATTTTCTTGAAATCCCAAAAACTTAACCGTAATTACAGCTGAAATTGATGTTTGCTTCTGTATTTTTTTTTTACAAAATACTAAATATCTTAAAAACGACTGCATGAAAGTACATACATATTGGTATCTATGAGTAAAGAATTTTGCGTAGATTTTGAATATGCAAAAATATACAGGTCGTTCCATTTAAAAAACTATAAGTTAGATCTGCCACCTTAACATGAAACACCCTGTAGAATCCAAAATATTTTTAAAAGGAGCTCCAAATGGGACAGGATAATGGTGTCACGTGAAATTTCTCCAAGGTTCGTGCCTGTCGAGTTATGGAACAATTCTCCACTAAATTTACACCCCAGTGTGTCTACCTAGTGCGCGGAATTTCAATATCTGGATTAGCAAAGGAGATATTTTAAATTTTTTTTCTACACCGTTGCCTAATTTCTCGAGTTCCACAAAATAAAAATAAATTCGGCTGTACAGGGTGTTCAGTTTATTCTGTACAGGCACTTGTCACGGTTTTATTTTTGATTATCGCCGTACTGCTTTGACATTTTAAAATATAAAACAAAATAGATTCTCCTGTAGTTAGACCACCAGTTTTACATCTCCCACTAATTTGGCAGGCGTAGCATATTGTCCTTGATATATTTCGTTACTTTTTCGTTAAAATAGTTTTTTTTTGTGATTGCATTTTTGTGTGGCTTCTTCCAACTGGCATTAAAAGAACGATAGTGGTGATCAGTGTCTGGACAAAGGAAAAGTGATATTTGTAAATCATCCTACGGGGATATATCCATTTGCCACAGACTTGAAATATTTTTAATGAAGTACTTTTTGAAGTTTTGCTGTGGTTGTATTTTCATGAAAATCTATCCCGAAAGGGGATTTTGATTGACCATTATCTTGGAGTTGCTAGAAACAATCTTGGCCACTGATATTGTTGTTATTACTTCAAATCTACCAATTTGAATGGTTCGAGAATATTTTAAACCTTCCCTCAGGCGAGGTAGCTGATATAAAATTTTTTTTTTAATTATAATTTTTTTAAATACACTGTTTATTGTAGGGAGCAAGTTTTAGATCGCATGTTTTAGATCGCAAGTTTTAGATTGCATGTTTTAGATTGCAAGTTTTATATTGCAAGTGTTAGATTGCGAGTGTTAAATTGCAAGTATTACATGATAAATGTCAGTTTACAAGTATTAAATTGAAAATACTAGGTTGCAAGTATTGGGTTGCAACTACATAAGTAATTTGGAGATAGCCATATTAGGAGACCTGAGCCGTTTTGAGAGTGGCCAGCTAAGTCGAGTGAAAAGGACATCATCGAGTGATACACAAACATTATACACAAAAAAATATATACATATATATACTTGTGGTCAGTATAAGGTCAGTTATTTATATAGTTTTACTGAATAATTCTGGAGACGCGATTCATTCATCGTAATTTTATTACCTCAAATTCCACCTTGTTGATGTTATACAGGGTGTCCACCTAGTGCGCGTAAGTCCAATATCTGGGTTAATAAAAGAGATAACTTAATTTTTTTTTCTACAGGGTTGTCTAATATCCCGAGCTGCACAAAATAAAAATATATTTACATATTCAGGGTGTTCAGTTTTTCCTGGACAGGTACCAACTTCATTTTTTTAAATGGAAACCTATATTTTTTATGGCATTATCGAATTCTACGTAAAAAATTAGTGGGACTTTGTGCATAACACTGCTATTGAAATATTGATAGTTTTCGAGATATTTGACTTTTAATTTTTTTTTCTTATGTTTCGTCACTTCTAATAGTTGACATAATTATGGTTGTATGACAGCTAGAAATAATTTTTTTTCAGAAACTGTAGAGTGAAAATGGCTCTTTCGAAAAACGTATCAAAAGTTGACCTGCGATATACAGGGGGCAACAGAAATCGTGCCAAACCTGATGGTTTAAAATTTAAAAAATCTCGACTTTTTCAAATGGAACACCCTGTGTTTTATGATTTCATTAGATGCCTTTCTGTAGACTCTACAATTTTATAATAGCTTTCCCTATACCTAAGTTGCGTAGTTTTTGCAAAAAACCCACTTTTATGAAAAATACCCGATTTGCGCACTCCTTTGACGGAAAAAATATTGTAAGGCTATTTATTTTTATAAAATGTATTAGTTTACACTTCTTAAAATAAAAATAACTGAAAAATTTAGATAATTTCAGTTTAATAAACAAGTTTTTATGGAAAGTTACCATTTATTTGTAAATAAAAGTAAAAAATCATAAAAGCTCTACATGTAATTAAGAATTAGCAAAACTGGCGTATGCTTTAGAAGAAGTTCATGGGAATTATTTGCTAGCAGCACGTATTTATAGAGATTCCCACGTGCTGACTGTTTTGAAAATGTGAAAGAAAGATTTGAAAGAACAGCAAATGGGAATTATGAGAAAACTACCAGGAGACATGGGAGTAACAACGATAATATTTAGTTTAATGTTGTGGTTTCTGCTGTTGAAAATCCAAAAATATTAGTATCAGAAAATCAGTAGAAATCTTGGAGTTTTCAAAAGCTCGACAAATAAGATATTGAAGAAGAAGTTTCATATGTATCATATTCAAAACCAAACGATGTTACCGTAGTTAGAAAAATTATTAGTGAAATGGATGAATATACATAGAGTATTGAAAAAAGAATACGCAATACTCATACAAGCAAGCTAACCTAAAGTAAATGCTCAAAATGTCCACCGTTGTTTTCAACACAAAGCATTAATCTACGACGAAAATGAATGTAAACATTTCTTAACATTTCGGGCGTTATGGTTAGAAACTCATTTTGGATCTTTTCTTTCAAGTCTTGCATATCCGTTGGTGGTACTTCGTATACTCGCTCCTTGATATAACCCCACAAGAAAACGTCCAGAATATTCAAATCAGGCGAACGTGCAGGCCAAGGAACTGGACCACCACGGCCTAACCACTTATTTGGATATACGTGGTTTAGGTGTTCTCTAATCTGAAATATGAATAGATAATAGGAAAAGTACTACAACAATAAAATAATCACAGTACCGCCAAAGTGGAATGTGGAGGGGCACCATCATGCTGAAACCATTGTTGAACCAAATAATCAGCGGGCATATTCTGTAGCTGTAGAAGGGGAAGTTCGTTTTGCAAAAAATGCAAATACACATTGGCATTTAAATTGCCTTCAAAAAAGTACGGTCCAACAATATGTTCTCCACAAATTCCAGCCCACACGTTCACTTTGAAACGATGCTGATTATCTAGTACCCTCAATAATCTTGGATTATTGTCAGCGTAGTGATGAAAGTTGCGACGATTGGGTAAGCATGTGTTTGAAAATGTTAATTCGTCAGTAAACAAGACATTCATAAAAAAGTTTGGACTTTCCTGAATTTTATCCAATGCCCAGTGGCAAAATTGCAGGCGGTTTAGGTGATCTTGAGGTAACAGTGCTTGATGGTTTTTAATATGATACGGATGAAAATTATTCTTCTTCAGTATCTTGTTTGTCAAGCTTTTGGAAACTCCAAGATTATTACTGATTTTCCTGACACTAATATTTGGATTTTCAACAGCAGACGCCACAACATTAAACTGAATATCGTCATGTCTCCTGGTAGTTTTCTCATAATTCGCATTTGCTGTTCTTTCAAATCTTTCTTTCACATTTTCAAAACAGTCAGCACGTGGAAATCTCTGTAAATCTGGATTATTTGCTTTGTAAATACGTGCTGCTAGCAAACAATTTCCATGAGCTTCTCCTAAGGCATAAACCATTTTCACTAATTCTTCTTTTGAATAGTTCATTGTATGCACGCTTAGTACTTACTCTAAACTCGTACGTGAATATTCAGTAAAAGAAGAAATGACATGTAAACTGATTGTCACAAATTTTATTGCGTGACAGACGCTCACTGCGTTTTTCCCGAGAAAGGAACGTGCGCAAATCGGGTATTTTTCATAAAAGTGGGTTTTTTGCAAAAACTACGCAACTTAGGTATAGGGAAAGCTATTATAAAATTGTAGAGTCTACAGAAAGGCATCTAATGAAATCATAAAACACAGGGTGTTCCATTTGAAAAAGTCGAGATTTTTTAAATTTTAAACCATCAGGTTTGGCACGATTTCTGTTGCCCCCTGTATATCGCAGGTCAACTTTTGATACGTTTTTCGAAAGAGCCATCTTCACTCTACAGTTTCTGAAAAAAAATAATTTCTAGCTGTCATACAACCATAATTATGTCAACTATTAGAAGTGATGAAACATAAGAAAAAAAAATTAAAAGTCAAATATCTCGAAAACTATCAATATTTCAATAGCAGTGTTATGCACAAAGTCCCACTAATTTTTTACGTAGAATTCGATAATGCCATAAAAAATATAGGTTTCCATTTAAAAAAATTAAGTTGGTACCTGTCCAGGAAAAACTGAACACCCTGAATATGTAAATATATTTTCATTTTGTGCAGCTCGGGATATTAGACAACCCTGTAGAAAAAAAAATTAAGTTATCTCTTTTATTAACCCAGATATTGAACTTACGCGCACTAGGTGGACACCCTGTATAAACATTTATATTTTTTTTTGTATTAGAAAAATTATTAAGGGTGGAATATAAGTTATATATATTAAGGTTTTTCTTGTAAACAAGAATACAGCTGTATACTTGGGTAGACACCATACCTGTTATTCAGTTACTTACCTCTGATATAATATCATATATACTTGATGTGTATATCCGTATGTTTCCTTTTTTTTGTTTGTGATAAAAATTACATTTACAGTCTTTAAAATTTTATTATAGGTATTATAAACCATATTTCAAATTTCAACTCGGCTCAGCAATAACTGTTGCTACTAGTGAATTATTATTGTTAAGTATTGTTATATATTAAGTATTTAGCTTACTGGAAGTAAATGAATGATTCTCTTTTTTGGGTTTATACTTACGTGGCAGTCTGAATGTAAAAGTAAAAAGTGAATAGAAAATTCACTTAGAATTCGTGCAAGATAAGTATTTGCTCCTTTGCTTATAAGTACTCAGTTTTGTTTCATGCCAGAAATTTTATGACTTGTGAAAATGTTTTTAAAAGTAATGTACAGTTTTTAGGTTCATTTGTATCAGTTGTACCAGTTAAAAGTGGTATCTTACCATTTTTAACATAATGTATGCCACGGATTTTTGATAAAATACGTGGCATAAATTGGCGCCCAACGTAAAAATATTCGGAATATTTTTTTATATAAACGTGGTTTTCTAAATAGTCTCCTTTTATAGTTCCTACGTTTTATTATTCCTTTTATTTCGTTAGGTTTTATGTTAGATTTTATTTCATATGTTTGATAAGTAACATTTGCGGCTTGTATAGGTACCTGTTGGTATATATTTATATTAACGTAGTTTTTGCATGATAGTAATTTCTTTTTATTTGAATATTAGAAATAAAATAACAAGGAAAAAGAGACGGTGTATTCTAGTGTAAGTTGAAATAAAATACATACACAGGTTTCATTTTATTCAAAATTGCCTTATTTTAATGTGGATTCTTTTTTCTTAACCATTTTTTTATACATCTCTTTTTTAAAATAAAAGGTTATCATTAATATCGCAAAAATATAACTTGAGTTTTATAGTTTCACCAGTTAAAACTGATAGTATTTTACCATCGATACTTTTACTATTTAGGTGTACAATATAAACTATAAATCATACTGTGTTGTGGTATTTAATTTTAATTTGCAACATTGGCGTATATTAACTAGACAGATAATTTGATAGCTTGGAATATCTAGGCGTTATTGTTTTTAGTTTAGCAGCTTAGGAAATTCCATCCATCAAATACTTGTTAATTTTGTGCTGACGATTGAAAAAAAAAATATTTAAACCGAATTGATAATATTGATCGAATTGTGGCTAGTAAAACCTTTATTTAATTTACTTATGACCTCAGCCAAATATATATGTCGGTATTAGACTTAAAATATACGCATTTTCGTTTGCTACTTGAGGTGGTATTCTTTGTTAGCGACTTTTTTCTATTTCTTTCTTCGAAGGAGGGGAGGAGGTTTGTTATAGCTTAATTAGTACACAGTATTATTATTTTGTAAATCATTATCCTTTAATTAGAGCACAAGTTTAACATAACTAAAGAGATTCAACTTTAACTTTTATTAATATTATTGAATTTTCTCATATAGATATAAAATAGATATCTTAGGTGTTTGCATTTTTTATTATTTTTTTCTTAAATAATATGGAGATCAATCGATTGACGTCAGATGAACTTTCTTACGAACTTGTCATTAGAGATGTACCTGCGGAAGGAAATGTACATGAAAAACGCTATGCCTTACAGCGATTCGCGACGGTCGTGTGCCTTTACTCATAAACTTAGATCCCTTATTGGAACTCGATATATGTGATCGAAAGCTTATCAATCTATGCGACGAGTTGGTGAATTTTGATTTTTCCAATAAAGATAACGAGTATCAACGTATTTATTCGCGACTCACACATGTTAGCAGGCGGTTAAATAGAATAATGAAGCAAAACGGAGAACAGAAACAAAGTAAATCAAAACTATCATCATATGCCCAACAGTTACTAGATACTTTGAAAACAACTATGGAGTTACCGCGGCCTCATATAAATATACAAGAGCCTTCCGTTGAATTAACAGTGGCAAATTTAAGTCGGATGACAGATGGGGACGATAATCACATTACTTGTATAAAGGTCGTACCCAGTTCTTCTCAAAGGCATACCAATTTAATTGAACTGCAATCTGCCGTAACAAATAGTATAAACGTTTCGGATTTTTTCTCGGAACCCATCGTTACCCCTAGCTTCTTCTAGTGGTATATATTCACATGTGCCCCTTAGCCAACCAGGAGCATGTTCGCATACCATTTCCCATGTTAGGCTCGTTCCTTCCTTTCAGACTACTGATTTCCCTGTATCAAATATGCGTACTATTCCCGACTCTTATAGGCATATTTATCCTCATTTTTCAGTTACGCCACAAAATCCCATGGAGCTACCAAATTGTGTAAGCACCCAACAAAATTATACTCAACCTATTACTTACCGTCCCTTAAGGTCTCAAGTACATTCAACTGAAAATTTTGGTGAACGGCTTCAGAATTTGCGGCTATCTGAAACTTCGGCTCAAGATTATAGTTACCCCCACCAAAATAATTATTTTCACAGATTTGATATTTCAAAATGGCAATTAAAATTTGATGGCCAAACCAGTGTCACTACCTTTTTGGAGGATATTGAAGAGTTGCGAATTTCTCGCGGAATTTCAAAACAACAATTATTTAGGTCAGCTGCTGAGTTATTTGTAGGTAATGCGAAAGCGTGGTTTCGTTATGCAGCTGCCCACGTTTCTACCTGGGACAAACTAGTTTCAGAATTAAAAACTTCATTTCAAAAAAATTACTATGATAGGGATTTGTTAGATGAAATTAAGAAACGTTCTCAAGGTGCGGAGGAAAGTGTTGTCATATACATAGCAAAAATGGAAAATTTATTTAATAAACTCACGCGAATTCTACAGGAATCGGAAAGGGTTCAAATCATTAGAGGTTTAGTTTTACCAAACATACAGCGTAGATTACCTCTTTCTACAATAGTTACTATTTGGGAACTTATCGAAGTTTCCAGTGGGAACATCTCCCACTAATTCGGCAGGCGTAGCATATTGTCCTTGATATATTTCGTTACTTTTTCGTTAAAATAGTTTTTTTTTGGTGATAACATTTTTGTGTGGCTTCTTCCAACTGGCATTAAAAGAACGATAGTGGTGATCAGTGTCTGGGCAAAGGAGGGGTCAAGGAGGCCAGTTACAAGCCACTGACTCCAGGAGAATAGCTGAGTGGGTTGTGGCAACCCCACTAGGAAGCTTTTCTCAAGACCGTCCGTGCGTGGTGAAGAGCCACATCCTGCTCGAGGTGGCCCTGCTGACGACTAAACACGGCGGATCTAGACGAGGAAGGTCGATAAACTCCCCCAAGCTAGGATGTTGTGCGACCCGTGTCTTTAGCTGAATGGCACCGGGGTGATAGGTGTCTCTAACGGGGCCTCTGGAAAACCGGGCAACCTTCTGGAGTACATTTGCCTTACCACGGTATGCCGGGCTCTGCTGTGGTGGACTACTTTTCCCTTGCTACTCGTGGGACTTTTATGGAGAACATAGTAGCCAACAAAAAACAACCTAACGAGGGAGGTCAAACCCTCGACCCTCCCCAGGCAACTGGGGAACCCATGGAGATCGGGATTAATCCGACTCCCATTGAAAGCCCGATCCCACCGGATCAGGAAAGGAGGCTGTTACAGTCTCCGACACCTGAAACGGGAGGGGAAGGCAATTTAGGGGATGAGACATCTACATCTGTAGACAAACTCTCCCTTAAAAGAAGACGGCTAGGAGGAGCTGCAAGGAAGCGCCTAAGTCGTTTGCTTAAGAGCGGAGTGCCTTACCAAACCGCCTTAAGTAATGTGCTGAACCAGCCGAAACTTGATCCTCAGCAGGAGGTAGGTAACCAGTCCTCCTCTCTGCCAGTGGGAAAGAGTAAACGCATGCGTTCGGATGGTAGTTCACCGGATCTGGGTGCCAAGAGAGCCCGGGAAGGTGAATATACCAAACCATCATTCAAGGCTGTAACAGAGGGAATTAGGGTGGGAATTATCCACCCTGCGTACCCCGAAACGACCTTGACCAACAACCAATTAGGAACTCTGCAGAGGGCGATAATGTCAGCTGTAGATGAACTACCAGATGATGGACCTCAGGTGAGATTCCAGGGCTGTACACATCGACCCGGATGGCTTCTCACCACCTGTGTGGACCAGACGAGCGTCTCGTGGTTGGAGAGCACAATAAAGCATCTTCAGCCGTGGGAAGGAGCTCGTCTTCAAACCGTACAGGGTGAGGATTTACCTAAACCACATATATATGTGGCCTATATACCGGATGAAGCCGACAAACGGCTCACATCGGATATAGTTCTCAGCAGGCTGAGAAAAATGAACCATGGCTTGAATACCCGGGAGTGGAAAATACTACACCGGGAAGAGTCTGGCCCAGGGCAGGTCTGGACATTCTCGACTGACGAGGGGTCTAAGGCAGCTCTGGAAGGGCTGAACAATCAGCCCTACTTTGGTTTTGGGCAGGTGCAATTCCGCCCAAAAACCTACAAAATCAAAGGGGTAAAGGGGAAAGAACCCGCCCCAACAACTAAAAGATCGGAGGATGAACCACCAACCTCGAGGGGCAAATCTAAAATGCACTCCACTGGTGGTAAATTTCCCCGACTCAAACCACTTGGGAAAGGAAAATCCATCCCAAACAAACCTCCTCTTCGGAAGAGTGGATCAAAACCGCCATCCGGAAAGAAGGGTAAACCGCCCTCCCCCAAACCCAAACCAAACACCTAAACCCCGTTTCCTATCCTAGTTTCCCCTCTTTATAACCTTCTTTCCATCCAATAACCTATCCCCTCCCCCTGATGTCTACTACTACTACAAACATCAGGTGCCTACAGGCGAACATTCAACATGCCAAGGCTGCGACGTATGTCCTTGGAAAAAGATTCCAGGACGAGCAAATTGACATTGCTCTCATTCAAGAACCCTGGACCAGTAATACAGGCCGAGTAACCGGACTAGGTAACACTTCTGGAAAGGTAATAGTGATGGGATCTGAAGCCAGACCCAGAGCTTGTATCTGGATCAGAAACAATATTAACTATTTTGTACTTACAGGTTACTGCACCCCGGATGTCGTAGCCATCCAAATATCTATCCGAATGGGGGAGAGCAGGGGGAATATAATCCTCTGCTCGGCCTACTTTCCGGGCGATAGGGATGCTGGTCAACCTCCTCCATCTGCAGTGCGGGATTTAGTCGCCTTCAGTAGGAGAAACAATGTCCACCTGGTCATCGGATGTGATGCGAATTCCCACCACACGGCTTGGGGCAGCACAGGCATTAACCAAAGAGGTGAGTCACTATTTGATTATATACTAGGTGAAGGGCTAATGGTAAACAACATTGGTTCAGAACCAACCTTTATCACTAGAAATAGGAGAGAGGTACTAGATCTCACCATCAGCTCAAATCTTTTGAGCAATAAGATAACTGACTGGAAGGTATCTTCTGAACCATCATGTTCAGACCATAAACACATTCTATTTAATATAGAAACGGGGCCTAGGCCCATGGTGAAATATAGGGACCCGAGAAGCACAGACTGGGGCGAGTACAAACGATCGGTCCAGTCACGACTTCAAGGTACCCTGACCACTATAAATAATCGTGACGAGATAGAGATTGCGACGGAACAAATTCGGAACGCTCTTATAGCAGCTTATCACGAAAACTGTCCACTTAAGACCAAAAAAGATAATAGAGGCACATCTTGGTGGAACAAAAAACTGGAAAAAATGAGGAAAGAAGTTCGACGCCTCTTTAATCGAGCTAAAGTTTCGGGCGCCTGGGCTCCATATAGATCTGCATTAACAGACTATAATAAAGAAATAAGAAGGGCAAAAAGGGAATCTTGGAGGAAGTTCTGCGAGAGTATATCTGATTTACCTAGCAGTACGAGAATCCACAAGATCCTTTCTAGAGATCCGGCAAGGGAATTTGGGTCGATAAAACGACCTGATGGAACCTTCACGAACTCTGGAAGGGAAACCTTGGAGCTTTTGTTACAAAACCACTTCCCAGGTAGTTCGATTTTGGATAACCAGCAACTACCACTACCAGAAGGCCGATTTAAACGACCTAACCAAAATGACTGGATGGTGGCCAGGAAGGTTATCACAAGACCAGCTATTGAGTGGGCTATCAAATCTTTTCAGCCATTCAAATCACCCGGTGAGGATGGTGTGTTTCCGGCTCTGCTCCAAAACGGACTGGAAATCATCATACCGTTTCTTATTAGACTATTCAGAGCTAGTCTGGCATGGAGCTATATACCATCCAGTTGGTCCGCAGTGAGGGTGGTATACATACCTAAAATAGGTCGAATAGACCTATGCCCCAAATCGCTCAGACCCATTAGCCTGACATCATTTCTGTTGAAAAGTCTGGAAAAGGTACTGGACGGACACATTAGGACGAGTGTGTTAAGCATTCATCCTCTTAATACCCACCAGTATGCCTATCAAACCGGCAAGTCAACAGAACTAGCCCTCAACAACTTAGTCGCTAAAATCACCCAATCTCTGCAGAGTAGGCAAATTGCAGTGGCGGCCTTTCTTGACATTGAGGGAGCGTTTAACAATGCACTGCCTGACTCCCTATATACAGCTGTCACTGCTAGGGGAGTCGACCCAACCATAAGTGGCTGGATTCGGGCTATGTTAGAAAATAGAACTATAACGACGTCCCTTCAGGAAGAAACGGTCAGATTTAGGGCCGCAAGAGGGTGTCCACAAGGGGGGGTTCTTTCCCCCCTACTTTGGTCACTGCTTGTGGATGACCTGCTGGCCATACTTTCTGTGTGGGAGGTTGAGGTTCAAGCATATGCGGACGATCTAGTCATTTTAATCAGAGGAAACTCTGAAGAGGGAATTTCCCTCACCCTCCAAGAGGTACTAGAGACAGTACTGAGTTGGTGTAAGAGGGAGCAGATGTCTGTAAACCCTCACAAAACGGTAATTGTACCGTTTACCAAGAAAAGGAAGCTGGACAACTTAAGACCTCCCTCCTTACTTGGTGAAATAATTCCATTTGCGGAGGAAGCGAAGTATCTGGGTGTAGTACTGGATAAGTCGCTTAATTGGAACTCCCATCTGGAAAAAATGATCCACAAGGCACGACTGTCCTTATGGACTTGTCGAAGAATTTGTGGGAAATCTTGGGGCACTGGACCCAAACAAATATATTGGCTGTATGTGACGGTCATACGACCCATGATCGCATACGGCTCCATAGTTTGGTGGTCCAAAGGACTACAACAAAGGACCAAACTCAAACTCTCTGGTTTACAGAGACAAGCCTGCCTGGCCATAACTGGAGCAATTAGCTCCACACCGTCAGCAGCTCTGGAAATCCTACTGGACCTACCTCCTCTTCATATATATTTGGAGAGAGAGGCCAGATGGGCAACATACAGACTAAAGCAGGCAGCTTTTAACATGCCGCAGTCTGACACCATGGAGCGCAATAGGCTGCTGGATGACATGGAAAGTCACAGTATCCTGGAGATGATTTCAGATGTCATGCCTGCAAAGACCAACCTTGAACTGCCCTTTCACATTCTCTTCCCAGGAAGAGATGAGTGGGATCGGAATAAGGCTGACCTATTAAGGGCAGATAGTTGTTGGTTTACAGACGGATCCAAAACACCCATGGGAGTTGGAGCCGGAGTATATAGTTGCAACCCAACGGTGAAAATATCTTCATCCCTTGGCAGTTATGCAACTATATTTCAGGCAGAAATTTATGCCATCGAATTGTGTGTACAGAGGCTGGAACAAAGGCAACTTACACGCAAATCGATAAAAATCTTCTCAGACAGCCAAGCAGCTCTTAAAGCTCTTGGTTCCTACCGTTGCAACTCAAAAACGGTATGGAGCTGCCAGCAGGCACTTGCTCAATTGAGCAGGAAAAATAGAGTAACTCTGGTCTGGGTCCCAGGCCATTCTGGCCATGAAGGGAATGAGGCAGCCGACTCTCTAGCTAGGGAGGGTGCTGCTTCTGAATTTGTCGGACCAGAACCGGTGCTTGGCATATCCTCAAGTACTGCCAAAGCAACGCTCCTGACCCGGGCTGAGGAGCAAATCCTCCAGTACTGGCAGGAACTACCACGATTAGTTCATTCGAAGGCGTTTATAATAAACCCTTCAAAAACAAGAACTAAAAAACTTCTAGAGTTAAGCAGGTTTCACCTACGAACTCTAATTGGCCTATATACGGGCCACTGCCGTTTAAAATATCATCTGTGCAAATTCGGCCTAGCAGAAGATGCTGAGTGCCGCCTATGCTTAGAAGATGACGAAACGGCAGAACACATATTGTGCACCTGCCCCGCTGGGGAAAGGATCAGATACTCATTATTTGGCAAAGGACAACTTCTGCCAGAGGATCTGAACAAATTCTCACCCAATAAGGTGATCAGCTACATTAAGAAGCTGGACCTGTTGGGTGAAATATAAGTAGGTGTGAGCCACAATAGACCACATGGTCGCGGTGGAGGGTCTGGTTTTCGGCCCACTCACTTTTGAACCTAACCTAACCTAACCTGGGCAAAGGAAAAGTGATATTTGTAAATCATCCTACGGGGATATATCCATTTGCCACAGACTTGAAAGATTTTTAATGAAGTACTTTTTGGAGTATTGTTGTGGTTGTATTTTCATGAAAATCTATCCCGAAAGGGGATTTTGATTGACCATTATCTTGGAGTTCCTAGAGACAATCTTGGCCACTGATATTGTTGTTATTGCTTCAAGTCTACCGATTTGAATGGTTCGAGGATATTTTAAACCTTCCCTCAGGCGAGGTAACTGATATATAATTTTTTTTTTAATTATAATTTTTTTAAATACACTGTTTATTGTAGGGAGCAAGTTTTAGATCGCATGTTTTAGATCGCAAGTTTTAGATCGCAAGTTTTAGATTGCATGTTTTAGATTGCAAGTTTTATATTGCAAGTGTTAGATTGCGAGTGTTAAATTGCAAGTATTACATGATAAATGTCAGTTTACAAGTATTAGATTGGAAATACTAGGTTGCAAGTATTGGGTTGCAACTACATAAGTAATTTGGAGATAGCCATATTAGGAGACCTGAGCCGTTTTGAGAGTGGCCAGCTAAGTCGAGTGAAAAGGACATCATCGAGTGATACACAAACATTATACACAAAAAAATATATACATATATATACTTGTGGTCAGTATAAGGTCAGTTATTTATATAGTTTTACTGAATAATTCTGGAGACGCGATTCATTCATCGTAATTTTATTACCTCAAATTCCACCTTGTTGATGTTACATAAACATTTATATTTTTTTTTGTATTAGAAAAATTATTATGGGTGGAATATAAGTTATATATATTAAGGTTTTTCTTGTAAACAAGAATACAGCTGTATACTTGGGTAGACACATTACCTGTTATTCAGTTACTTACCTCTGATATAATATCATATATACTTGATGTGTATATCCGTATGTTTCCTTTTTTTTGTTTGTGATAAAAATTACATTTACAGTCTTTAAAATTTTATTATAGGTATTATAAACCATATTTCAAATTTCAACTCGGCTCAGCAATAACTGTTGCTACTAGTGAATTATTATTGTTAAGTATTGTTATATATTAAGTATTTAGCTTACTGGAAGTAAATGAATGATTCTCTTTCTTTGGGTTTATACTTACGTGGCAGTCTGAATGTAAAAGTAAAAAGTGAATAGAAAATTCACTTAGAATACGTGCAAGATAAGTATTTGCTCCTTTGCGTATAAGTACTCAGTTTTGTTTCATGCCAGAAATTTTATGACTTGTGAAAATGTTTTTAAAAGTAATGTACAGTTTTTAGGTTCATTTGTGTAACCCAAGTTAAATCCGTGTTAAAGTGGTATCTTACCATTTTTAACATAATGTATGCCACGGATTTTTGATAAAATACGTGGCACACTCACTTTGCTATTTTAAATAACAACCTGTTTTTTATTATTTTATCCAATTCTACGTGATAAATAAAGGACAGTTTGTCTAATGCACCCCTATCAAAATATTGATAGTTTTCGAAATATCTGACTTGAATTTTTTTTTTTTCCTTAAAATTAGTCACTTTTTATACATGAAGCATTTTGGTTGTGTGAGAAGCTAGAAACCATTTTTTTTGAGATACTGTAGAGGGAGGATAGCTCTTTCAAAAGATTTATCAAAAGTTGAACTGCAATATAATAGTGCAAAAAAAAATTGTGTCAAATATGACAAACGAAAATTTCCAAAATCTCCACTAATTCAAATGGAACACCCTGTATTTTATTAAACCATGTAATGCTCTTCGACAGACCCTACAATTTTGTTATAGCTTTCCCTATACCTAAGTTGTGTAGTTTTTGCAAAAAACGCATTTTTTATGGATAATATCGGAATTGCCTGCGTTTCTTTATCGAAATAAACGTAATAAGCGCCAGTCAGGATGGCCAACTGTCATAATAGTTTTACCAGTCTTGTCACAGTAAATTTACATGTCATTTCTTCTACAACAAACGTTCACGTACAAAACTACAGTAATTAAAAATAATGAATTATTCAAAGGAAGAGTTGGTAAATATGGTATACGCTCTAGGACAAGTTCATGGCAATTGTTTGCTAGCAAGTCGTCTTTACAAGGGAAATCATCCAGATTTACAACGATTCCCTCGTACTGACTGCTTTGTAAGTTTGAAGGACAGATTTGAAAGAACAGGAAATCCAAATTATGAGAAAACTACCAGGAGATATGAAAGTAGCAAGAAGGAAAATCAATTCAATATTGTGGCGTCTGTTATTGAAAATCTAAATATTAGTGTCAGGAAAATTAGTAATGACATCGGAGTTTCCAAAAGTTTAACAAATAAAATATTGAAAAAATTTAAGTTTCTTCCTTATCACAGTGAATACCACCAATCATTGATGCATCAGGATTTTAAAAACCGTTTACAGTTTTGCCGTTGGGCGCAGCAAAAAGTTTAAGAAAATCCAAACTTTTTGCTGAATGTTTTGTGCACTGATGAAAATCCACATTTTCAAATACTTGTATACCCAATCGTCGTAATTTTCATCACTACGCTGACAGTAATCCCAGGTTATTGCGAGTGGTAGACCGCCAGCATTGTTTCAAAGTGAACGTGTGGGCTGGAATATGTGGAGAACATATTGTTGGACCATACTTTTTTGAAGGCAATTTAAACACGAACGTTTTTTGCAAAATGAATTTCCCATTCTCCTGAGACATAATATGCCTCCCAATGATTTGGTTCAATAGTGGTTGCAGCATGATGGTGCCCCTCCACATTCCAGTTTGATGGTAATTTGATTATTTTATTTTTCGATTATATGTTTGCTACTATTTTATTTTGAATTTACTTTTTCAGATTAGAGAACATTTAAATCAAATATATCCAAACATGCGGATAGGTCGTGGAGGTCCAGGTCCAGTAGGTGCGGAGCCCGCACGTTCACCAGACTTCAATAGCCTGAATTTTTTCCTGTGGGGGTATATTAAAGAACGCGTATATGAAGTACCACCAACGGATATTGAAAATTTAAAACGAAAAATTACAGACGTATTTGTTACTATAACTCCCCTAATGTTGAGAAATATTCAAATAAATTTTCAACGTAGAATTGTGCTTTGTGTAGAAAACAACGGCGGACATTTTGAACATTTAATTTAAGATAAATTAAAAAGTGAATGAACTGATATTTATTTCTTCCACTTTAGTTAGTTACCACAATATTCAATTGATTATCCTCTTTGCTAACTTGAAGTCTTCTCATAATCCACATTTACTGTTCTTTCAAATCTATCCTTCAAGCCTACAAAGCAGTCAATACGAAAAAATATTTGTAAATCTGGATGATATCCTTGAAAAAATAAGCTGTTGATAAATAACTTATAATAATCTGGAACTATAGTTTCAAAATGCGTTTTTTGCTTAAACTACATAACTTAGGTATAGGGAAAGCTATTGTAAAATTGTAGGGTCTGTCGAAGTGCATTTCATGGTTTAATAAAATACAGGGAGAATTAGTTTCCCACCATTTGAATTAGTGGAGATTTTGGAAATTTTCGTTTGTTATATTTGACACGATTTTTTTTTGCACTCTGTATATTGCAGTTCAACTTTTGATACATCTTTCAAAAGAGCCATCCTCCCTCTACAGTATCCCAAAAAAAAAATGTTTCTAGCTACTTACACAACCATAATGTTTCATGTACAAAAAGTAACTAATTTCAAGGAAAAAAAATTTCAAGTCAGATATCTTGAAAACTATCAATATTTTGATAAGAGTGCATTAGACAAACTATACATAATTTATCACAGAATTCGATAGAATAATAAAAACATAGGTTGCCATTTAACATAACAAAGTTGAGTGCCTCTACAGAATAAAATGAACACCCTGTACATCCGAATTTATTTTTATTTTGTGGAGCTCGAGAAATTAAGCAATGCTGTTGAAAAAAAATTTAAAATATCTCCTTTGCTAACCTAGATATTGGACTTCCGTGCATTAGGTGGACACCCTGTATATATATATTTTTGAACAAAACAAGAAAAATTTTAGAAAATGTGTTTTTTTCTTGAAATACTTAATTACTTAATAAATAAATGACAAAGAATTCAGTGCCATATTTGTATAAATTTGAATATCTTGAAAACTATTAAGAGTTAGATTTAGCAAACCATATATCATTTGAGAGCTTATTTAATACTCGTTTGTCTGGTGTTATAATATACAGGGGGTTCAAAAAAAACGAGTTTTTACACAATATATTCACTCTACTTCAGTTGCTTAGAAAAAACACCCTGTACAATAAATACACCCTGCAAATAATTTTGCGATGATATCAGTTTATAGTATTACACCCGTATGCATAGTCGATCGCCAGCGACTCGCCAGAGATTCGCCGTTCGCTGGATGAAATTTCCAATGCAGTCGTTCGCCGGCAAGATCAAGCGTGCGCATTAGTCTACCTTTTGGCGAAACGCCGGAAAATCGCCGGAGATCGCAAGTAGCATCTCTAGCGATTCTCCAGAAAGCAAGTAATCTATTTTAATTGTGTTTTTGAGATTGTTTCAACAATGGATCGTGATTTAGATATATTCTATAATGCAAACAGAGATATTTTTTATTTAGAAATACATATGCCACGTCGATAAGTAATTAAATCTTACAGGCACATTTGAGAAGAAATTAATATTGTTAATTATTCCAGATATGTCGGAGATATGGAGAACCCTATGGTAAAATTTAATCTTTTCTGTTTAGAAAAGAAATAGTTCGTGTTGTTTCGTGATATTTTATTACCAATGGTAGTAGATCAAGCATGAATTACTAATAGAGGGTTACCTGTTCCTTTTTTAGTCAGTTTTGTTTTAACATTGCCTTAATTTTTTGTTTTTGTATATTTTTTTGCTGTTTTGTATATTTTCTTATTGTTTAGTTTTATTTAGTGGGTCATACGGAGTCTTTGTTACTTTTTTGCACTGCAATTATTATTGTAATATTATACTTGTCCTATAATTTAGCTTTAACCTGTAGAATATTATACCTACTTAAAAAAGTGAAAATGAAAATGTTCACTAATCTTTACATTTCAGTGCCGTATTATATGCATGTAAGAAGGTAAATAATTTTCGTATAATAATTTTGACTGCACAATAATAATTGTACTTTGTTATAACAATATATTATAATATGTTTATTTTTCTGAAAGCTTACATTAAAATAAAGTTTAATTAACTATATTCTATAATTTTTTTTAGTTTTCGCCTCCTCTTGTGGCATTGTTAGCCCAGCAGCTTCTGTTTTATACATTGCTTCTTCCACTCACACCTTATGAAGCTCTTCCATTTGTGCCTCTTTTTTTTAATTAATTTTAATCTTGCCCGTGTTAAAGCAGTTAAATGATTTTTATGAGGGCTTTTCTTTGTCTTCGGATGGGTGCTTTTTTGGTACTTGCTGTCTCTGAAATTAACTTTAACGATAATTTACGTAATACAAACAACTAAATATCAGAGATGCTCAGAGAAATATATTTCAACCTAATAGGTATTAAATTATAACAGCTGTAATAATATATTTATATTTACATACCTTTATTTCTCTCTAATCTATGTACAGGGTGGCGCAGATGGATCGGGTGGTTTTAAAATACTTGTCAAACTGTCAATTTTAAAGGTATTGGATTGAAATAAAGTGCAAAACGTGTAGTTACAATGGAAGTTTATTAACAAAAAATTAGTAAAGTTAGTTTTTAAAAATTACATCCATCAAATGCCCTCCTTCTCGAGCGACGCATTCTTGGAGTCGGTCCTTAACGTTCCACATTGCCCGCTCAAGCACATCACCAGGAATTAATGTGATTTCGTTGTGAATTGCTGCCTTCAACTCCTGAATGGTCCGGGGATTGTTCATGTACACCCTTGCTTTTAAATAGCCCCATAAGAAGAAGTCACATACCGTGAGGTCCGGTGAGCGAGGGGGCCAATGGAGATCTCCATTACGGGAAATCAAACGGCCAGGGAACAGAGCGCGTACAGCTTGCATTGATATCCTAGCGACCTAGCGACCTAGGTATGTGACTTCTTCTTATGGGGCTATTTAAAAGCAAGGGTGTACATGAACAATCCCCGGACCATTCAGGAGTTGAAGGCAGCAATTCACAACGAAATCACATTAATTCCTGGTGATGTGCTTGAGCGGGCAATGCGGAACGTTAAGGACTGACTCCAAGAATGCGTCGCTCGAGAAGGAGGGCATTTGATGGATGTAATTTTTAAAAACTAACTTTACTAATTTTTTGTTAATAAACTTCCATTGTAACTACACGTTTTGCACTTTATTTCAATCCAATACCTTTAAAATTGAGTTTGACAAGTATTTTAAAACCACCCGATCCATCTGCGCCACCCTGTATATCAAAATAACCATTACACACAATATCTCTTTTAAAAATGTTTATGCTCTGCAAGTAGGTATTTCATTAGTATGTCAAGGGTTTAACTTTTTAAGAATTTTTATTACAAACAGACCCTTATTTAATATAAACAGCTTTTAAAACCACACATGAATATGTCTTCTTATCACTTATCACTGTTACTTTATCGGAATCGGTTAGGAGAGTACATGTGGTGTTTGGTGTAAAACAACTGCATTGCGCATGATTAACCCCCTGTAGTTGAGACTATAACTCATCTGGCGATTCACCAACAGAGAGATCGCCGGGCGAACGTCTATGCATTGAAAATTACCCTCCATCCTTTCGCCAGCGACTCCTCGGCGTTGCTCTAGGGCAGGGGTTCCCAAAGTTTTTCTTAGGCGGGCCAATTTAATATTACCGAAATTTTTGGCGGGCCAAAAAAACGGAATAAAATCAAAACAATAACCACAATTTTTTTTTGTTTTAAATATATTTACCTATTTCTTATTTTTTCTTTTATTTTTTTATTAGTATACTAAATTTAATATAAATATAAATCTTTATTTATAAAAATATATTTTAACGTTTTATTTAAACGCCATGCATTAGATGCGCCAGAAAAGGTTACAGTTCTGTATCTATTCGAGACTACTATATTATTTTTCTGTATAAATGCGTAATAACTAGACTAGACAATACTACAATAATTTTTTTATATAAACTAATCAATATTTTATTAATACAAACGCTTATGGTAAAAGTTCTGTAAGAATTTATTAAAATTATTCAAAATATTTTATTGTATTTTATTTGTAATATTTATTATTTATTTTACAATTTACTTATTTATTTTTGAATAAAAATATAATATATCGTATCGACATTGGGGGCCGCATTTAGCCCGCGGGCCGCACTTTGGAAACCCCTGCTCTAGGGTATAACTTCAGCGAGTCGTTGGCGAATGACTATGTATACGGGTGTTAGTGTTTGATCATTTAAATATCGAATCTCAACCTTTAATTATCAGATACAAGGCTACTATGATATTTTTACAAGGTTGTTTTTCTCAAAATTTTTAGAAAAACTAAAATAACTTGGGAAGCCCGCATAGAAGACCAGCAAGCGGGGCACTAATGTATGGGGAATTTTAAGCCCGTATTAAAGCCCGTAATAAAATCTCGTATAAAATATAGGGTGTTCTATATAAAAACAAATGTTCCATGCTGTAAACACTCAACGGTGCACCCTGTATATCTAAAAATAATTTTGGATTGTGGAGAAACGAGATGAAACAACTTCCCTTTTAAAAATGTTAGACTATCTCCTTTATTCAAGGAGCTACTAAAGAATTCGTTCTTATTGACTCTTGCTGTATATGGAATCAAATGTAGACAATAGTATAGAAAAGTTTCTAAACAAAGATTCAGTTCGCTAGGTCCCATACTCGGTCTCATAGTTTTCAAGAAATAGATTTTTTTATTAAGTGAACAGCTTCATACCAGAAGTAGGTTCCGATTGATTTGATATATCTGCATAGAATGTTTCTTTTGTAAGAGTGGAAAAGAAGAAACAAGAAAAATTAACTTCTATACAAACTGGTACTTGCAGGGCGTTTCAGAGACCCTGAAAAAAAAAAAAAATTGGCGGTAGATCTCGAAGAATAAGTCACTCTATTTCTGATTACAAGGGATTGAAAATAGCCTCCGAATGACAAACAAATCTTAAACTAATGTAAGAAATCTTAAAATTTATTCTCGGAGAAATTAATGTGAAGTTATAGTGCTTTCTAAACTTCCAATACAAAACATAAAATAATGTGTTGAATTGAAATTGTGTTTATGGCTTTTAAAGAATTTTACTAAATTTTTAATAAAAAAACTTTTTGATTTTTTAAAGTCTATTAATCTACTAGTGTTTTCTATTAGTCTCTGAAATACAATGCATTACGTATATGTTTTTTTCAATAATGTGTAAAATAAATTAATATTTTCGTATTAGGCACAGGACAATCAACGCGGATAAAAATTTTAAACACTGTTAGCAAAACTTGTGATGAGAAATGATTTCATGACTTTCAAATTATAATGTTTGCTTATGACGCCAAATATCATAAAACATGCTACAACAAATATATATCATATAAAAATGTTAACAGAAAAATTAGAGAAAAATCTGGTAAAAGCTGTGCTTCAGACAAAATTTGTGATAATACTGATAATAATGTTACACTCGGTAGTTCAGATGGGGAATAGGTATACATAGGATACTTTTTCAAACCTCTCTGATAATCAAATCTTCCATAGAGCTGTGGAAATTTTACAGAAAGCAATATGTGATCATAAAACAACAAAAAACGTCTGTGATAATAGATAAAAGAGGCCTGCTCCCGTGGTAAAACAGAATGACACTGCTAGTACCAGAGTAGGCATGGCATTCAAAAAACTTGGAACATATAAAAACACATAAACACAGTAAACCTAGGTTCATAATCTCTCTACATTACAAATGCATTTCCCTGCCTTAAGAGAATAGCCAAAGATCTATTTTAAAGTCAAGTTTCTGAAATTCTATAGACATTTATTCGGCTTAAAGTATACATCACATGGGAACATTTTTTTTATTATAAAATTTTAATAAATACCATATATAAGAAAATTTCCGCCAAACCATAAAAACAAACAGCAGTGACAAATGCTTAATGTATAAAGAATAGAAACTCTGTGCATTATGGAGTAAAGGCGCTGATAAGCATTTTTGGAAATCGACCATTAATACTTTGAATCCAGATTTTTCCTTAGAGTTATTTTAACTCATATCATTTTTGTGCTTCTGACAAATTTTCATCATACTGTTCTTGTAAGTTATTTCGTTCCTGAGGATTAGCTTCCTTTAATTTCAATATAAATTCATCACACAGATCGCAGGTGTCAGTTGCCGGCGGTTTAAACGAAATTCAATTCTTTGTTGAAAATATCTGCAGAAATCCATTGTTTTGGAATATCCATTTCAAGAATGTTGTTTTCTATACACTCATCTTTGAAAAGGGAATACATTTTAGATACATTCAACTCGGCTCCCAGATATTTTTTCTGCAATCTGTTTCTGGTAAAATAAGACCCTAGACACGGAAATTTTTTAATGTGATTTCGAACAGCAGTTCTCATTTCATAGCTAAGCTTATTTGTGGGAACATGTTTTCCTCTTTTATCACTTTCGACCATACCACCATCATGCAGTTTTAGTAAAGCATTATAAACTGTAGGTTGTGATATATCTAACGTATTCAAAAAATACTTTTGGCATACTCTTTATTTGACTCTCTTTGCTGTAAAGAAGTAATAAAGTGTAGTTTTTCTCTTATCAGTACGAGCTCCTGTTGTCTCTCTTCTCCTTTTTATTGGAAGCTCTTCAACAGATGAAGCGATAAATTGTCTCTTCTGATCAATGTTAAAATCGGAATTCCAGTAACTTTTATGAATTGTAAGTCTTTGCTGTGCTGTAATATTCTCTGTGCATTTAAGTTTACATTTTTCTTTATTGCATTCTTCCCTCATTTCTCTCTTCTTTATTATAATACCTTTTCTAGACCAGTGTTCCTCAACACCTGCAATTTTTTCCTTTCTAACATTTTTCTTCCATAGTTTAATATTCCTTGTTCTTTTCCTTCCTCTTTTCATTTCTTTGCAATCTGCATACACTTCTCTGTGATTTTCATTTTTTTCAAGTTATTCCTCAGGTGCCTGATACTCTCGAGGGGTAAACCGCGCTGGAATTGTGGTGTACAGCTCCCTGGAATTAGTGGAATTAGTAGTGGAATTAGAACTGGAATTAGCGGAATTAGTGAAATCAGTACTGGAATTAGTGGAATTAATAGTGGAATTAGTCTGGAATTAGTACTGGAATTAGTGGAATTAAGTCTGGAATTAGTTCTGCAATTAGTGGAAATAGTACTGGAATTGGCGGTATTAAAATGGTTTTCTTCTGTGATCTGGCAACCATGTTTCTGCAAATAAATATCCCCGTAGAACAACCGGCAGCAAAGCATCGTCTGCTTGTTCGCTTTTTTGTCTACGTTTACATATTGCACGTGGTCAATCGGCAACACACCACCTTCGAGCAGCATTTCATTTAGCGGTTGACTCTCACGTTGATTGGCGTGGTGAATGTGTGTTTAGTGTAACACAAAGAGAACTATTTAAATATTAATTTTAATAGTAATTAACATTTTTAAATATTTTAACAATTTGATAGGAATAGAGGTGTGGATTCTCTACTTAACTGAAGCAGTTTCTAAAGATCTATCTATTTCTACCTATCAAATACAATTTAGTTCCGGAAGAAATTACCTCAAAAAATGAAATTATAATTGCATTCTAAGTACCTAGTAAAGAAAAAGATATATCAAAAATATTAATTATGTTCGTCATTAGGTTCGTCATAATATACGGAATTAGTGGTATTACTGGTGGAATTAGTAAAATTTGTCATGGAATTGGTAGAATTAGTAGTGGAATTAGTGGAATTAGTAGTGGAATTAGCGGAATTGGTGGAATTAGTAGTGGTATTAGTGGAAATAGTAGTTGTATTGGTGGAATTACTAACGGAATTAGTGGTATTATCTGAAATAGTTGGAATTAGTGTACATGATTTTAATCCGCGGTTTACCCCTCGGATACTCGTTACTCTCTTCATCAGTGGTTTCCATATCCTGTCCAAGATCATAATAGTGATCATCACTAATTGCGTCGTTTTTTTCGTTCTCAGAAACACACAGATTCACTGGAGCTATCTTCAATACAATTCTTATCTATGCTTTGCTAAGAAAGTTCTTGACACTTGTAGCCCAGCCTTGTATATTTTCTGTACTTGTAGATGGTTTCTAATCTTTATTTTGTTTAGTGTCTACCTTAGTTTATTTAGTTTAGTATTAATATTATTTTAGTAATAGTATCTTATTACGGTGTCACCGAATATACTTTAAATATTTTTCCCACTACCTATTTCCAATCAGTTGCCTTGTTAATAAAATAAGTGTTCTCAAACATTAGAACTACCGATTTAAGAGTGATGTGATCGGGTTCTTTGGCCCCGCTGACCCTTTGACGTTATTGAAGCTTATTGAAGTCTGCAGTTTGATAAGTCGTACCTCGAATTTTCGACTTATCATTATATCACATAATACAGTTCACTGCATGTCAATTAAGAAACATTCCACTTCGGTCACTTCGGCCAGAGATATGCTAGTTATTTTTAAGTTTCAATTGTTGAAGGGTAGATTTGGTGATTTAATATATTGGAAATATAATCTCAATAAATTATTTTCTGTATTGAATGGTTAGAACACTCCAAGGTCAAGTTTATAAGTACCAGGTGACATTTTTTGAAGCACACTATCTCCACTTTTGTTCAGTCGCTCGCAATATGATTTACCGATTTGTTTACAAACATTGTAAACAAAACAGTAGGTATGTCGCTTGTTTCTATTAATCAGTTGATGCTTTAGTTAATTGCTAATTACTTTGGAAAAAATTAAAAAAGTAAAAGCTTTACGCCAGATGGAAATTGTTAAATTAAATTATTTGCAAGGTTTGCTGATATCGACAAAATTAAAGTCGGATTTAATAAACAACAGAGTACTCTTGTTACTTTAGTCAATCAGGATGAGGCAGAAATGCAGGAGGCCATTAAGGTATCTAGAGATTTTGATTCAGAATTTTATAAGATTAAAGCACGTTTTCATGACTTGTTTGTAAAATCAGAGAAAAGGGTTACTGGTAGTGGCGTCAAAGATTAATTTTCTGAAATCAAGATAATGTAGTAAAACTTGAACGACTTAACGTAATTTTTTTTTTAATTTCTCTATACATGAAAACATGTCGTTATACGTAATTGCTAAATTTTGCTATTTGATTTCATCTTTGGAAGGACCACCACGTAAAATTGTCACTGGCTTTCCTATGACGAGTACAAATTATATAACTGCATATAATTCATTGGTAAAAAGATATAAAAACAAGAAATTATTATCAGTCTTATTTTTCCTTAACCTTAAATGGCACACATTTTGAACATTTAATTTGATTTGTTCTGTTTTTTTTTTAATAAACAGGTCTTACTTATTGATATGTTCAATCGTAATTTTTTCGATAACTGTTGAGTACATCAGTCACACGTAAAGTTTTGATAACAAAAACGGTAAATTTTTCGAAACGTGATGTGTTTAATATATATTGTTAATCTGCTTTTTAGTGGGAGATTTCTTTATTAAGCAAACATATTTTTCAAAAAACCAACCTTTGACTGATCCGTCGGAGCAGAGGTTGATTAATAATTTTTTGTATTTTTCAGTGGTGGCATAATACCCAAATAATTAATTAATTAATTCATTACTTGAACAAAAGAAACAATATAATTTAAAATACATCTATAGAGACCCTTACAGAGGTAAGTATTACAAACAAATACATATATCTACATATAATAACCAAGCATACATACACAAAACACTCGCCCATATACGCATATTTAAAGATATATGTATGTACATAGATATAAATACAAATATATAAATTATTTTTTATACATATACATAAACAAACATATACACATAACACATCCACAAATTCATACTTATTTTTCCAATTTTTTAAAATTTATTTTGCCATTTTCAAGTGTTTTTTGCATCTATCAACACATGAATTTTTAATGTGATGTTGCTTGAATTCACTTTTTAATCTCAAATTTAAATTTCTTCACAATCCGTTTAATGTTTTAATCCAATTCCCTGCAGATTGATCATCCTATCCTATATGTTTAATTTAACTTAGGTATACTACATATTCCTAAATACAATTTGATGTAGCATTGTTATATGTATAAACAATCTCTTAGCATATACCTAGTTATTTTAATGAATTTGCAGCTAATCGGTACAAATCGACTACAGTTGAATTACAAGTCGAAATTGATTTTTACCACTGGAATTTGTTTTTATGATATTTCGATTATAATCGGTTGAATTTAATTTATTAACAATTCTTGGACAAGATTCATCCCAATACCTATGTCTAATATATCAAGAAAACACATATTTAAAAAATAGGAGTTTGTGTATTTCACATCTATGTTCAAAAATTATCATATAAGTAATTTATATAAACCGTCGCACTGTTTCCTACTCATTAAAAAAAAAAAAGTCAAATTAATAATATTTGTTGTATTTCAAATTTGTGTATGTACATGTACATATTAACGTAAATTAAGGAAGATAGGGTAGTAATATAGTAATACCTAATAGTAGTAACCTTCATTTAAAATGGAGAATAAATAAAATATTGGGATAGGTTGTTGTTTGTTGTTTTGGTATACATTTTAATAAGTTGGGTTATGATTTGCTGGAATGAATGCCAAATAACTATTTTAGTGGAAAATATCTATTTTTGTTCTAGGGACACCTGTTTGAATATATAACCGTAAGAACAAGTAACAGAAAAAACAAATTATAACTTGGTAATATAAATTATATTATTTTGTAATTGCGCCACAAACACAAAACTGTCACACCCACAAAGCGTAAAAATGACAGGAAAGTTAACCCAAAAAAGATGTACTTACTCGTCTCCATCTGGGCAAATACCCGTTGTTTCATCGTATTTTGTGCAATAATTATCTGCGCTATAATTAAAAGTTCCATCTCTACGTCGCACAGGCCTTCGTCGCCGTTGATTCATAAAATGCCAATGAAAACAGGTGAATGGTCTATGCTGTGTACATTTATGTTGTAAGAAGAGCGGGCATTGCTCAACGCGAAATTCCTTCAAATATCTACAAAACAACACAATATTTCAACTTAAGCCCACATCAAATAGCACAAAATTAATGGTTAATTACATAGTAACAATCAACACGCACTAAATATGCACTTACGAGTAATGATTTGGTTTTTCCGTCTGGGCTGTCAACAAAGGTTTAGACTCTGACGGCATTTTGTAATCACTAACCGCGGAGCGCATCCAATCCGCGCAGGGCACGCTCAAAAATCACCAATTAAATTTAATATTTTCATCACGTGAAATTAGAGATTTATGGTAAGTCTCCACGAGCGTATTTTACGACGACGTAATTTACGTCATTTTTTACGGAACATCCCACCAAGCCAGCGAAAGGACTCTGTAGCGCAAGGATTGTAACTGTTTCCGTACCGTATCTATATTTGCTTTGCATAGCTTCTGGCGCATAGAAATAATAGTCTTTTATTTCTGTGGTCTGGCGTAAACCATAATCTTAAATTTTAATATTTATTAAATCATAAAAGTGTATTAATTTATTACTTACCTACAGTGATAGGTTTTTAGCCGCTAATTATATATTTAGCCAATGCTAATTATATAATTAGTATTTAACCGGCTAAAAATATTATAATTAGCCGTTAGCAGAATATTCAGTTTTTTAATTTTTCACATATCAGAATAACTTCTTCGCAATTACCAATAAAATATCTATTTATTCTTACCTACTAGGTATGTATTATTAGGTCATCATATTATAAGTCATAGATAAGGAGAAATTAAATCTAGAGATAGGGATTATTTTGTATTTTATTTTATAATACCGCAATTCTCATCATTTAATTAAGTCATCGAATTAAGTACATCTAAAAATAAAAATAATCGTACAAATTAAATAAAAAATAAGAGAAACTAAATTAAATTAAAAAATAAATAAAAGTTCCAATATACCTCCCTATGAGGCCATTTTTACCACTGACACTATAATAATTAGCCTGCTAATTTTGAAAGGATTTTTACCCGACGAATAATTATCAATAATTATCCGGTGAATTATAAATGGATAATTATCCGTCACATCACTGCTTACCTAATCGTTAAAATTCAAAATAAAATCTAAAACCCTGAACCCTGTTAATCATCATGAACGCTGTAGCTGTAAAACACAAGAAGTGCCCATTAGGTTTTAAAAAGCCCTCACAATTGATTAAAATAATTATACCAATTAGGGTTCTTGCCTCTCGCGAATTTTTCCACAGCTACTTTTCTTGATTCTGAAGAGCCCATGATACAACTGCTGCGTCCGTAGTATGCACATACCTCATACCTGTATGGCATACTTTAAGCACAGCATATAAAACAATTATATGCTGTGCTTTAAATCTATGTACCTAGGTCACGTATTCTGTGGTCACATATTATTTACATCAAGAGAGTTGGAATAAAATTTTATCCTGTTTACTTTTGTTTTTATAATTTTGGCTGACAGTTATTTACAAATGGTGGTTACAATTTGAAGAACTTATATTTTGTGTGTAAAACATTCCTATTGTCTCGGAAAAAGTTTTTACTAAACATGCCTTGTTATACAGAAAAAAACGAAATATGTGAGGATAATATAGTAAACTTGAAAAAAATTTGTTCAAAAATACAGAGTCAAGACCGGCGAACTAGAAAACAAACTTATACTGATTTAAAAGAATTTATGTCAAATAAAGACTTGAGTAATCAAGAACTTCGTTTAATATTTAGTGAGATACATATGTACATTTTGAATGGGTTAAGAGATAAAATTGAAGCTGTTCGAGGAGAAGCAATTGAATTTCTGAATTATTTCATTATAGACAAATTACCCTTAAATGATTTCTATCTCACATATATATTTCCTGTATTAGTGGAACGAATAGGGAGTGTAGAGCTAATAGAAGAGTCTGAGGAAATTAGACTTCAGTTGCTGCAACTTCTTTATGCGATAATTTCAAAATATTCAAATACAAGTCAGTTAAAGCCATTTTTAAATGATTGTATTACAATTCTTGCAGAAACTGTCAAGGATAAATATCCAGCAATTAAGGAATTAAGTTGTGTTACTATCGTAATGTTAGCAAGAGCTCTACCAAATGATTTTCATATGCAAGCAGAAACTTTAATAAAACCTGTGTTATCCTGTTTGGTTCATCAACGATATAAAGTGCGTCTAGAGTCGATTAATGCTATAGGTGAGATTATAATGCATAGTAGTTATAAAGGCTTAGATGAAGTTGTTGGACCCTTAGCAGAAAAATTGTTCGATCAAATACCAGTAGTAAGATGTGCAATAGGAAAAATTGCTGCGAGATGGCTTTTAGAATATCGAGATCGTTACTCTTACTTTCACAAAATTTTACCATTACTTCTTACTGGTTTAAGTGATGAAATAGATGAGACCAGAATAGAATCTATAGCTTTATGGGAAAAAGTTGGTATTCAATATCAAGAAGAAAATGAAAAAGATTTAAAAGATGAATTAGGTAAGTAAATTTAGTGAAATAATATAAAATATAAAAACTGCCAAAAGTGTGCAAGGTGAGTTCAACATGTATCAACCTTTGCTGGTTTTCCAGAATTTTAACATAAAACTAAGGAATAATGTGTATCTTTTGCATTTCTGCATAATATACCTATGTAGGTATGCCCCTTTTGATGCAGTCTTCCTCTGTCTTAATACACTCCGCCAATAAATTAGAGGAAAATTAAGAAAAATAGTAATTTTCTTTATAGTTTTATAAAAGCAGTGGAATATAGTAGGCTGTATTTTATCGTTAATTTATCGTACGATTAATGAAATTACATAAACATAAAATATAGAAAACAGTTCAGAGAGAAAATCACTATCTTAGATTCAATAGCTTAATTCACAAAAAATAAGTCAAATCCCATGTGCGGATGCCAGTTATTTGGCATTAGAATGTTTGGTACTAAAATCTTCTATGCATGAGGCACCTAAGTGAAGTTTAAGTTGCAAGATCCGTAACATAAATCGAGGGGAGATATAGTTTACGTTACATTGCAAGATAACTTAATGTGTGCCGTTCTGTAAGATAGATACAGGGTGTAGAATCGGTATTTGGTATCATCAGCCGACTAGATTTTATAGCTTTTATAAAACTATAAAGAAAATTACAAATATTTTTTTGTGTTCCTCTAATTTATTGGCGGTGTATAAGTTTATATTCAATAATAATTTTTGTCCAATGTTTCTGTATTAATTTAATTATGTCATCATAAACTTTTTACCATCATTAAGTTTCAGTTCTGAAAGATAGTTCAGGCAATTTCGTCTTTACGTATTTGGAACCAAGTTTAAAACAATACACTAATAGGTTTCAAGTACCTATGTATGTAAATAAAAGCATAATTAATCCAGAAGATATATTCACGAAAAAACATATTTAAATACAATAATTCTCAATTATCACTTATATTATTTTCACCATCACCATACCAGTGAAGTTTTTTTTTAAGTTACCAGTGAAGTTAGATAAGAAGTATCGTAAAATCATGAAAATAAAAAAAATCATATTTACATAATTTGTCTTTGACTGTCGGTTAAACTTGCAATTATTAGGGAGACTAGGAACTCATCCTGAACACAATTCATATGCAAAAATATTTGTACCCGGTAATAAAACAACCTTTATTACTTTAGGATTTATTTTACAAAAACTTGCACTTATTTAGAATTGTGAAAGATATTGGCATATACCTACTCACAAGGGAAAATATACAGGGTGTCCAACTAGTGCGCGTAAGTCCAATATCTGGGTTAATAAAAGAGATAACTTAATTTTTTTTTCTACAGGGTTGTCTAATATCCCGAGCTGCACAAAATGAAAATATATTTACATATTCAGGGTGTTCAGTTTTTCCTGGACAGGTACCAACTTCGTTTTTCTAAATGGAAATATATATTTTTTATTGCTATTTCGAAGTAAACCCTTGATTTTAGTAGGACTTTCATCAGCCTTCCCTATACCTAACTTAAACTGTTTTTGAAATATTGACGGGTGAATATTGACATTTTTGCAACTTTGACACCCTGTAAAATCTAAACGGTTTGAGATCAAGCAAAACGGTTTGCACATTCCTATCTTAACTTTTCATAAGCTATCGTTTGGTACTAATTTCAGAATTATCCAAAAATTTAAAATTTTCTGAAAATTTTGAAAATTTTTTATTCCTGTATAAATTTGAAATTAGTATCAAACGATAGCTTATGAAAAGTTAAGATAGGAATGTGCAAACCGTTTTGCTTGATCTCAAGCCGTTTAGATTTTACAGGGTGTCAAAGTTGCAAAAATGTCAATATTCACCCGTCAATATTTCAAAAACAGTTTAAGTTAGGTATAGGGAAGGCTGATGAAAGTCCTACTAAAATCAAGGGTTTAGTTCGAAAAAGCAATAAAAAATATATATTTCCATTTAGAAAAACGAAGTTGGTACCTGTCCAGGAAAAACTGAACACCCTGAATATGTAAATATATTTTCATTTTGTGCAGCTCGGGATATTAGACAACCCTGTAGAAAAAAAAATTAAGTTATCTCTTTTATTAACCCAGATATTGGACTTACGCGCACTAGGTGGACACCCTGTATTACATTTTTCCCTTGTTTTAAATTTTGTTCATAATAAGAAAAAAATAGCATTTCATTATGAGCGTTAGTTCCATTTGCTGTATTTTATCTTCAGTACTTACCTTGATAAATATTTAATAGAGTATTTTGACCTTGGCGAGTTTCATTATTATCAAATAAATTTTCATCAATGATAACGTTCTATTTTGAATTAAAAGAAGTAGTATATCTCCTAGGGGCAAGATGCTTCAATGAAACTGTTAATTCATTTACATCGTCAGTTCGGATTAATGCATACTCTGGATTAACTTCTACTAAAGAATTATATTTGGTATTTCTAACATGTTTCTTCAGTAAAACTATTTCTGAAGGATACAGCCGTGATGGTATGGAAGTTCCACTGGTTGAGTATCTGATAATTGAATAAGCATTCATATGGTGTGCAATTAGTCGATATACAAAGTAATGTTGATAGATAATGTAATGCGTCTGGCAACACAACTTCCCATTGTGTATGTTTCAACTTTATTTACACACACAAACAACATAGCGCCCTACTAGGCAATTTACTTCAGGTTTAGATGGGGTAGTCCAACTGGAAGCTATTCTTTGAGTTCTACCTCTATCTGAGTGGGTATAAAATGGCATGCCAAATAAATAGAAAAGTTGATTTAAACATTCTGTAATATATGTTGAGGTTACATCCTTACAGGGGAAGGCAATAGGAAATCTAGAAAATTTATCTATTATGGTCAGCATATAATTGCTGTTTGTAGAACTCAGGAAATCAATATGAAGGCATTCAAATGGTGAAGTACCTTTGATTGAATGACTTCTGCTGTTTTTATTAGTTCTTGGTTTCAACACATAATGGACATAGACATTAACATCTTGTTATTCTTGTTATTCCGGGATTACATAAATATTAATAAAATTCACATAATTTGTTATTAAAGCTTACTGAACAAATTCTTGACAAGGAGTCAGCAAAGGTATTCTCACACCAAGTCGATAAATTATTTATAACGAGAGTTCTAAATACCATCTCAATATTTTTTCATTTTTGATTTTGCTTGAATATTTAGCATCGAACATAAAAGATACAGTGCAATAAAAAAATGGTTCCGTTTTCGCACTACCTTTACATATTCATATGCTTCTTTTTCCACTGATGAATATCTATGTTCGGATTGCAAAAGAGTTCTTGAGAAAAACACGACAGGTCTTCTATGTAGACTGACTTAATGAAGAATATTGAATATTTCCAAAAATTTTCAGAAATTTTAATTTTTTTTCCTTTTTTTTTCTTTGGCATTATAATCTACACATGAAGTTTCCAAAAGATTACCAAATATTGGCCACTATACACATAAATGCAGTACCTGCATGTACAGTGTGATTCACTTTCGAGTGTGTAACATGGGTATCTCGCTTATTATAAAAGATAGACTGTAGGTTTAAATTCGGCAAAGTTGCGGAATTTTGTGCTCAATAAGTTGTCGCAAACAAAACCCCCATATCTGCTTTTGTTTTTGAGTAAGAGGCAAAAAAAAATTTTTTCCGGTTTTCGTTTTCTGGCCATAACTTCTATATTTTTCAAAATATTGGCTTATCCTTTTCACATTATTAGGACACTTTCTTGAAACAAATACGATGCCGTTAACCGTTTTTTAAAAAAATGTCACTTCTATTGTAAATCATCCTCAACTTTATTTTTTCTTATGGTCGCCATATTAATTTTTCTCATATTTGAATAAACAGATTTTTTCTGAATACAACAATATAATATATGTTAATATTTGCCTAAAAAATAAGGGCATTATGAAGGAAAATAGGTATTTTTTTGAAAATGTCTAGTTAGCCATGGCTATGACAGTCAGTTCTTGACAAACCACAAATATCACTTAGGTATAATTTTTATAAACTGCATCTGTGGAGTACTTTTTACATTGACTAACGATGTATTCAACCGAAGAGAAACAAGATATTATAGATATTTATTACAGATGGAACAAAAATGTAAACAGAACAATTGAAGAATATTTAAACACATATCCTGAAAGACGACAACCATGCAAGACAATATTACTAAACTGCACTGTAATTTAAGAAATTACGGCAGTCTTTCTAAACCAAGAAATAGGTATGGATCTGCCATAATGTCTTAAATTACACTGCGGTTTAGTAATATATCTCTTGCATGGTTGTCATCTTTCAGGATATGTGTTTAAATATTCTTCAATTGTTCTGTTTAAATTTTTGTTATATCTGTAATAAATATCTATAATATCTTGTTTCTCTTCGGTTTGTATACGAGTACATCGCTAGTCAATGTAAAAAGTACTCCACAGATGCAGTTTATAACAATTATAAGTGACATTTGTGATTTGTCAAGAACTGACTGTCATGGCCATGGCTAACTAGACATTTTCAAAAAAATACCTATTTTCCTTCATAATGCCCTTATTTTTTAGGCAAATATTAACATATATTATATTGTTGTATTCAGAAAAAATCGGTTTATTCAAATATGAGAAAAACTAATATGGTGCCCATAAGAAAAAATAAAGTTGACGATGATTTACAATAGAAGTGACATTTTTTTAAAAAACGGTTTACGGCATCGTATTTGTCTCAAGAAAGTGTCCTAATAATGTGAAAACGATAAACCAATATTTTCAAAAATATAGAAGTTATGGCCAGAAAACGAAAACCGGAAAAAATCTTTTTTTGCCTCTTACTTAAAAACAAAAGCAGATATGGGGGTTTTGTTTACGCCAACTTATTGACCACAAAATTCCGCAACTTTGCCGAATTTAAACCTACAGTCTATCTTTTATAATAAGCGGGATACCCATGTTACACACTCGAAAGTGAATCACCCTGTACATTAATGCATGTACATTTAATTTTATATACAGGATGCCCAATATGTATGAAATAATGTATATAACTTTTTTAAAATACCCAGTATAAAAAAATTATTCAGATAAATTACATCAGTTATGCATTACATCTTTTAGTAACTTTGAATTTGTTTTGGAGCCAGTACTTTCGTTACCATAGCAACCAATTTTGTTTTTTTTTTTAATGACACCATGCTATTTTCTGTTCTTATTTGGAATCAATGCTTTTTTTTTGCGAATGGACATGTAGAATGTGTAACGGGTTGCATTACAAAATTTTTGAAAAAATCTATAATTTCAGTAAAAATGCAAACATTTGTATGACTTATGTTATGTTAACAAATCGACGTTACATGTAAAAGTGTCAAAATTTTCACTAAGCACCGCCCTCTCTTCTACAACGCTCGAATTTAGATTTTTGCAATGCAGTGCAATTGCGTACGGCAATGGAAATTATGTCAGAATTTGTTACTTTAAAAGTACTTTCAGAATCCATAGTCATTTTAGACTAAGTCCATAGAAGAGCAGACTGCAGATTTCTCGCAAACAGGTGCAGGTACAAAATTTATTTTAACGTAACACAGTGATATAGAAAAAGAACAAGATCTACTACTGTTTTTTTTCACAATTTTTTTTAATTAATCTATTTTTTCCCAATATTTTACGAATTTTAAGATTTGAAACTGATGAATCCTGAAATATGAGCATGAATTCTGAAAGTACTGTTAAAGTAACAAATTCTGATATCATTTTCATTGCCGTACGTGAATTAGAGGTCGAGATATCGTGGAGTCTGCTAACTTGAGATTCAAGTTAGCAAGCAGACTGTAGATTTTTCGGAAATGGGTCGAGGTACAAAATTTTTTTCAGTGTAACAAAATAGCAACAAAAAAGTACCTAACAAAATCTCCAATAGTTTTTTTTACAGTCTGCTAAAAGTGGTTTGCTAACTTGATATACGTAAAAAAATGTTTTGTTCTTGGTGTAATAGGATTTATATTTTCTTTATTTTATTTTTTGAACATTGTAAATTATGGTGTACCAGGCAAAGATTATTAAAGATAATTAATTAGTAATCTGTATCAAGGGAACTCACAGTTCATTGTTTAATAGCATAATAGCACATTATGCTCATGGTACACTCTTTTGAGTATTTCTTACCTTGTCAAGTCACATTGTCCTGGTGCCTTCTCAATTTCATTTTTTTTTTCTTATCTCCAAAATTAAGCTATTTTAAATTCTACGTATGCTCTGGTCAAAAACTTTCAAATAACTTACACTATTTTATATTGTCGAAGTATGTATAGTTATGACATATGAAATAAAAATAGTAAAATAATAATTTCAATACTTCAATAACTTTAAAAAATCATTCCGTGGCATAAACTTTTCCATATAATATCCAATTTCGTGAAGAAAAATACTTATTACAGAAAATGTTTAGAAATTTAAACTTTTCACTTTAAGTTATTTTATTTTAGATTATTTGTTTTCGGTCCCAAAATATTACCCAAAAAACATGGAACGTCCCAATCTAGGATGTAGAATTTTGGTAAAAAGGAATGTAAGCAAATTATCGAAAGCTATTTCAACAGAATTGACAAGTTGGCAAGAGGATGTGAGAGTTAGATGCAGTCAGCTGTTATGTGTATTAGCCTTGCACGCAGAAGAAGGAATTACACAAAATCTGCAAGATTTACTACCAGCTATTTATTCTGCAGCTAGAGATGATGATTTTAGAGTAGTTGATAATATTATTCAGGCATGTGAAATTATGGGTCACTTTGTGAAATGCCACATTTGGTCCAAATTAGTTTTCCCAGTGATCGAGGATGGTCTACATTATGGTCATTTAACTGTATTGGCAGGGCTAATTAAGGGATCTCCTAAGGAGCATATAAGTGCTAATATTGAGGAAATTAGTACGATATTGGCTGATGATTTAATATGTTGTAATAGAAAGGTAGGTATATTAGTGGTATATTTTTTATATAACTTATTAGCTTATTACTTCTTATCGAGTTGGAAGTTTAGGGTTTAGTGGTTAGGGCTTACCAACTTAAGTCGGCGCAATTATGGCTTATTGAATAATAATATGCCGCCTCTCTTACACACAACTATCAAACTTTCCGACTAATCCTTGTGATTAGAAAGAGTAGTAAATATCATTATACTGGGTCCGGCAACACGATTGAACGGTTTTGAAAAGCTTGTTATGGAAAAACAAATGAAGTCATGTTTGTCAAAGTGCGATTTCCTGGTTCTGTTAGTTTGGGAATTAAGTGTGTTATGGTTAATTGGGATATAAACCAACGCATTTTTGCGGTAAAGTGTTTTATTACTACGGAATCTGTACTACAGACACAAAAGTGCTTTCGCAATGAATTTCAAGTGAGACGCCCCGGACGCATTCCAACAAGAAACATAATTTTAAGATGTTGGGTAAGATGTTTTGAAGAAACAGGCAGCGTCGTATCAAAATTTCTAGGTGGTACTCGTACAATTCGTACTCCAAAAAATATTGAAAGTGGCAGGCAATTGGTTTGAATATTTCGGATTGAAGCTTAAGACACATTTAACATGAAGACTTAAATGTACTATCGCCCATTTAAAATACAAATTGTTCATAAGCTGAATGACATTGATAAAGAAGCCCGTTTACGTTTCTGCAGACAAATGTTAGAAGTGTTAAATAACGATCCAAATGTTCTCAATGGGCTTATCATGTCGGACGAAACTCATTTTCAACTAACTGGATACGTTAACAAACAGAATTTTCGTTATTGGGCACATGACAATCCAAGGGAGTTGCATGAACGACCTCTTCATGACCAAAAAGTGACAGTATGGTGTGGAGTATCCGCTTTTGGCATAATCGGACCATTATTTTTTAAGGAAAACAAACCGTTACCGGCAATTCTGACCGATATGTTGTGATGTTGGAGATTTATGAAAATTTAGAACTTCATAGAAGTGGAAAATATTGTATGGTTCCAACAAGATGGTGCCACCCCTTATACCAGTAGGCGAAATTTAACTGTTTTATGGCAAATGTTCCCATGTCGCCTAATGGGGTGTTTTCCTATTTTTTTTTACATCGGCAATGGAAAGTAATTGGAAAAAGAAGAGATACGTATTTCTGGAATTTTAATATTGGGTTCATTTAAGTCCATAAATAATTTTTTATTGTGCGCGATATCTATGTGACGTCACTAAGCGAAAATTCAAAATTTGCGCTATTTTTTAGTGATTTCTAGGATATTTTCATTTGTGTGGTTGGTGTCACTGCGTGACAATTTTACTTTTGTTTATGTTTGAATTGTTTGGTTAGGGTAAATAAACATCATGGTAAACATGAGACATTGTTTTTAGTTTATATTTTTACATGTGAATTGTTGTCTCTGCCTGTGACTGATTACAAGTGTATTTATTAGTAATAGAAAAACATCGTAATTTGTAAAGGTAATTTTTGAATATATTTAATCTACTTTGCAGTAATACTGTTAAGTTAAATACTAACCTTACATTTTTCATCCCTTTTATTTCTGAAAGGATCTTTATCATAAAAGGATCTATAACTGGTAAATTGTCGGACTTAGCCTTTACAAAATCTTGCTCCATGTTTAATAAAAGTTTACTTCACAAGAAAACAACAATACATCACGTCAAGTTGTCAAGCCAAACACAAACAGGAAATTTCAAATGTCAATTGTCGAAATGTCGTTTGTTGTCGTTACAAACTGAATCTAGCCACATATTATCAGTGTGGCCTCTTTATAGATACATATTCCCTAGTTTTCGCTTAGTGACGTCACGAATGTAGAATAAAATTTCAAAATTGAATTAAAAATTTTCTGCCGATTCAATCTTAATAATTTTTATCCTAATAAATATAAAAAAATATATATTTTATAAAAATACAGGTTTCCACTTTCATTTCGATTGAAGGAAAATACCCCATTTCACGTTTTGGTGACATTCCATGGCCTTCAAGATCTCCGGGTCTGACAGCACCAGATTATTTTCTTTGGGGTTACTTAAAGGCAAAAGTGTCTGTACATGGTAAAATATTTATTTCTGCTCCGACAGTCAGGCGGTCCTAAAGGCCTTAGCATCTCCAAGCACAAGATCCGCTCTTGTCCAAGAGTGCGGAGATACCCTGAAGGAGCTGACCAGAGGAAAAGAGGTAAAATTGGTATGGGTACCGGGTCATAGCGGAATCCCAGGAAATGAAAGGGCCGATGAACTGGCCCGACTCGGATCTCAGGGACCCAGCCAGGGACCAGAACCGATTTTAGACATTACACGAAGGCAGGTCAACATGGTTCTCAACGATTGGGTTCATGAGACACTAAGTAAACACTGGAGAAGGAGTGGGAGCTGTAGACAAGCTGGGAGCTGTCATGGGAACTCAAACAGCAACACTAACAGAACAAAACAAACAAGAAAAAATGAATCAAACATGAGGTATAATGTAACTTAATTATTTCAAATTAAAGTTAATATTAATTGGATAATTTTCACACCTGTCTGGTTGAAATCAAAAGTCTGGCGACTTATATTTGTAGTTGAAGATGAACACGGTTCTTCATTGTCGAAATGAATTTGTTCGGCAATTTTTTTCTTGTTATTAAACCTGGAATTCGTTTTCCAGATAATCAACTACCTGCTTGCTTATACATAATTTTACAAAATCTTCATAGGTTTTCATAAATTCTACAGGATTTGGGAGGCATTAAATTTGACAGTGTCTCAACTGTTTGTTCATCAATATCTCTTGGATTAGATAATATTTCTTTTTCACGTACATCAACCATTTCTTGATTATAATATTAAGTTTTATTATTACGAGAAACTTTGTGTTAAACAATATGCTAAATGTCAAATAACACTAAACAAAAAGTACCGTCAAAATGACAATTACATACAAAGCTACTTATATGGTACCTACTGGAATAAATTACAAAAATTATTATTCTTCAGTTTTAATTTTTACGTTATTGTTTATAATTAGGGTTGTGCCCATATGTGCAAAAAACGTTATATGCACCGCAAAGTTTATTTTAGTCCATTGTATGAGTAAACATTCCTCATGCCGGAACTAAAACACTAACTTTACTCCCTTGATGCATAAATAACTATTTTTAATTGAATACTTCTTAATTTTGTTACCTCAGCTAATGTTAACGAAAATCATTTGTTAAAAGTCTATTACCTAATCATACATTAGAAGTAGCAAATGACTACGAATAGTAAGGACGTCATTAAGATCATCCTCCATCTGCAAACGCCTTATATTAATTCGCATTCGTAGTTATGCTCACAGGTAGGTAGGCTCGCAGGTCTTCGCATTCGTAGGTATGCTCACTTATATTGTACTGATGAGATCATAAAAAGGTCGAAACTGGTCTGCAATTAGTGGCATCCTACGATGTGTGGTCTGAGTATTTCCTCGTAGTTTTCGTTGCAATCCGAATCCTTGTATTTTTTATTCTAACTGTGTTTAGACCAAAATACGGCAAATGTTGCTTTGTAATTCAGCGCTCGGCACGGCATGTAGCCAGGAGAATAGCTGTTGTGGCTTGATTTGTTTTAGTCCTTATTTAATATAAGGCGTTTGCAGATGGAGGATGATCTTAATGATGTCCTTACTATTCGTAGTTATTTGCTATATGCATGCCGTCTGACAAGTAGTAGAACTAGTTTCTACAACCTATTTATAACTTAACTATCTTACATTTATCATAAGTTGACTTGTCAGAGGACTAAAATCTGTTATGTACTCTTCCAATTTTTATCTATTGTAACTTGAGTGTCAATTCTTCTAAAACTGGGTAGCAACCTTGTGGGTTTTTTACCTCAGCCCTCATTTTTCATTTACTTTGAAAATATTTTCAAAGTAAATGTAAAAATGGCTAACATCTTGGTCTATACTAAATTATTGTATTTCTTTTATGACATTCATAAATAATATAATATACAACTTTTATGTATTGTTTTGTGGAATTTGATATTTTAATTGAATATTGAGAAATTTGAGAATTACATGTGACAACAGCGATTGTTCCTTTAGGCAGTCAGTGAACTTTATATACATTTTATACGGACTGTAGTTCTGTTATGTACAATTATACTCTTCCAATTTTTATCTATTGTAACTTGAGTGTCAATTCTTCTAAAACTGGGTAGCAACCTTGTGGGTTTTTTACCTCAGGCGAAATTAAAGTCAGAAAATAAAAACTAGGTATAGTAATTGTTGCTAAGCAGGTAATAATGCAATGTAAATTAGACTAACAATAATATTACGCAGGTAAATATATTCGTTATTCAGCAAGTATTAATAAAACAGTCAGTAAATACACAAGCAACAATTCATGCCGTATACTAACTTATCTACAAATAAAAGCATTTAATTTCTCCAGTGGCTGAAATAATGGTAGTGGTTTGGCAATATATTAAACCCAAATTATTAGCAGTAAAACAACTTGCTCATTTTAGTCAAACATTTATCGGCAGTGTCAAACTAAGCACTTGTAAAGCCGCATACACATCTGAGCACGAATGTGAATGAGGTAAGTCGAGACCGCACGAGGCAGTCAATGTGGATGTCGATCTGAGGCGCGACAAACAAGCCCGAGGCAACTCCAGTTGTTCCCCGCACAGCCTCGGATCGATTCATCCTCTGTCGGTCCATGAAAGGAATTTGTGCACAGTCTGGGCCGTGTTTTTGAGACGTTCACTGTTTGCTGCATTCGCTATAAAATAAATTAGACTCAAGAGTTACGTTTGCAACTTATTAATGAATGCAGACATAGGGAGGTGTTGTGGAGTCCTCGTGATTCCAATTTATAGTAAATTAAATTAATATTGCGTCTTCTTAAATATAATTGGGAAGACCATTTACATCTAGGTTTGGGTTCTTTATTTCTTGGTAATCTTAAACTAAGAATAAAACTGACACAAGCTACAAACAACAATTTCTCATCCATTTTGCCTCGGTAAAAAACAGTGCATCACTGGCACGGCAAGCTTGTGTGCATCCTCGTGCGGGAAATTTTTTTTACAACACGAGGCATTCGGTACGGCATTTTCATGCCTTGTGTGCATTTGTGGTCAAATGTGTATACGGCTTAATAGTCTAAGAAAAAAAAATTGTCCAACTATTTAACAAATTATGAAAATAAAGAAAATAATTTTGGGGAAAGGGACAAAGTAACTGTTAAAGGAACAAAGAGCCTAATTTATCTATTTAAATACTTATAAATAGTCCAAAACAAACTTGCTCTAATAGTATCAGTACCCAGGTCAGTTTTTTGTTGACAGTTATCAAAATTATTTTTGTTTATCAAAATTATTTTTGTTGATCAAAATTACTTTCTTTTAATATAGCTTATAACTAAGCTATAACATTAGTATCTCCCAATTAAGCTAATTCTATCGTGTTATGAAAATGGCTTTTAGAGTTGTCACATTTGTTTATGTCGCCTCTACCTCTGGCCATGCTTTATTGTCGCCAAAAATTATACAAAGAAAGCAAAACAATGCATTTTTTTTATTAAACCCGCAAATCCATACTATTCTTAAATAAACTTCTCGGTTCAACTGGCGTTTGTATGTTTTCCCTGAGTAACGCCTGCCGTTTCAATACTAATAATAATGTTCGGCAATGGTCTATCTTTATTTTTTAATTCAATGTTTTACTAGTAAGTGTATTTAAAAAATCTCTTCATATAAATTAAATTGTGAACTAAATCCATTGTCAGTATAAATAAATTTATACTGAACAATTTAGGTACACGGAAAAATTATACTCGTGTTCTACGCACACAAATTAACTGCAAGTACTGCAACCGATGGAGCAGCCTAACTTAGCAGTCTAAAATTTGCAATACCTGGGTTGTTTAAGAGGAGGTGAGGGAAAGAGCGCGGGTGTCGAAAGCAGTGCACAGAACTGCTGTATATTATTATATTCAATTTGGACGCTTCTACTAAAGTTATTTCAGTTTCGTTAAGCATTTCGTATATTTTAATCCCCTGCTTACTAAGATACTGTTGTTTTAAAAGCAGAAATTTTTTCCACAGGAAATTATGATAAACGTTTTTTTTACAACTCGTATGTTACAAATTTGTAATAGTGAAAAAACATTGTAGGCCAATCGTATAGTACACTAGAAATCGCTAAAATCGCAAACTAACGGCTAGTTCTTATTTTTTAATATGTTGTTAGGACTACTACCAGTAGTGTATATCCCAGTTTGCAGCTTCGAAAGACCTGTGCTAACTTCGTAGTACTCGAAAAACCACGAAATTTTCGCACTTTTTTCGATGTTTTCACTATATCTCCTAAACTATGCGTTTGTTCATAAAATATGTTCAGAGCATTAAGCAGATTAAATTTGCTACAATTTGAGACCAGAACCAGCTCTGTAGGTATAATAGTTACCAAGATACACTCTTCCAAATATTGGCAATTTTTTACAAAAAAGTGACATTTTAAGATTTGGTCAACTTTCGTCCCCGAAATCAGGGAAAATACTCATTTTACGGGTAAAGTCATAGGGAGAGATGTTGTAACGAGTGTAATTAGCTTTAATTTAAGCATAGAACGACGTCCGTAGGGCTGACAGTTTCCTCACAATGTTTAAAAATCCAAAAAATGGGAAAACTCATTTTTCGCAAATTTGCTCTATTGAGTTCTCACGATGGTTTATATATATATTTAGCCTGTTTATTATATATTTACAATGTAATTAATTCAATATTTTTATTTATTGATATATATGCATATTTACAAGAGATATTGTTGGGTTGGAATAGTTCATTTTGTCCGCTTTGTGGGTGGTTCGAAATATTTTTCAGCTTGAAAAATAGGTAGTGGATTATCGACGTCGTCGTTTTCTCCTCCTTCAGCAATCAGAATTACGCCGACGTTTTGGTAAGAGACGCCGGAGCAAAATTTGCAAAGTGCCCGAGCATTTGTGATCTGCTTTTAGGCAGGTACAGCCGCCGCTGTAGTAGCCGCAGGTACAAGCCGCAGCCGCTGACTGCGACACCGTCAGGCTGGCGCTTGACAAGAGTACCTCTTTTCAGTCAGGATGTGGACCTCCTCGTCCTTCTCAATGGTTTGGGATGGGCGATGAGGAACATTTTTTTTTTTTCAGAAAAGTGACAGAGGTCACGCTGGCCCCTTGCAATATTCGTCAACCTCATTCAATCGTGGAGATTTGGAAGTCCCCCCAGGATTTGAGTTGTTTCTCCTTCACTGGGTGCGACACTACCTCTGCCCTTTTCTGGTATGGGAAAAACAAATTGTGGAGCGCCATCCAGAAACTCAACTCATCACCACAGCTGAAGTGTTCCTCCAACCAACTTCAACCCACCAAGCCATCGTAGATGCCGGAGCGAAGTGTCTAGTAGTATGGAGGACTACATTGAAAATACCCTCCAGAGCCTGCGCTATACAATTTTTATGAAAACAGCCGCCTCCGCTTGCCTTGCTATTTTTCAAGCTGAATCGGACGATTTCGAACCACCTACGAAGCGGGCAAAATGAACTATTCCAATCCAACAATATCTCTTGTAAATATGCATATACATATACCGGGTGTTCCACATAAAAGTCCTCAGCCTCATATCTCGGTAACGGAAAAATATATCTTGTTTTTGAAAAAAAAACAGATAGAGCTCATCTATGGCTTCACCACGAAGTTCAACTTGATTTTTTTCAGAGCAAATTCGAGATGGCGCTGAAGTCGAAAGAAATGTTTCGTTTGCCGGAACTTTGTAACAAGGATTATTCAATACTTTGTTCAATTCTAAACAATTTTAGTCAAATGACTATATTTCAAAAACTTAATAGTTTCAGAGATATCGGGCGTATTTTAGAGTCTCGAATTAGTACCTAGTACCTTATAGAATGAAACAATAATTATCCAAGTCAATTTAATAGCTCTTTTTAAGGAATAGTAAAATAATATGTATTTCTGTAAAATATGGTAAGAGTTTTTTAAATACTTAATTCATTTTGTATAATAATTCATAATTTGTACGCTTGTCCCAAAATAAATGCTGAATGTATGTATGTACAAAATGAATTAGGTATTTAAAAAACTCTTGCATTATTTTACAAAAGTACATATTATTTCACTATTTCTTAAAAAGAGCTATTAAATTGACTTGGATAATTATTATTTCATTGTATAAGGTAATAATTCGAAACTAAAATTGGCTTGAGTTTGGACTTCACTAAATGAAGAGCCCGATATCTCTGAAACTATTAAGTTTTCGAAAAATAGTTATTTGACAAAAATTGTTTAGAATTGAACAATTCTAAACAATTCCATGAATTGGAGCCATAAATGAGCTCTATCATTGTTTTTTTTTCAAAATCAAAATATATCTTTCCGTTGCCGAGATACGAGTCTGAGGACTTTTATGTGGACCGATATATCAATAAATAAAAAAGTTGACGTAATTACATTGTGAATATATTATTAATAGACTAAACATATATATTTCTTGTGGATGTACATGGGTTTTCCTTTCAAACTTACCCTCAAACCATCGTGAGAACTCAATAGAGCAAATTTGCTAAAAATGCAGTTTCCCATTTTTTGGATTTTTAAGCATTGTGAGGAAACTATCAGACCTACGGACGTCGTTCTTTGCTTAAATTAAAGCTAATTACACTCGCTACAACATCTCTCCCTATGACTTTACCCGTAAAATGAGTATTTTCCCCTATTTCGGGGACGAAAGTTGACAAAATCTGAAAATTTCACTTTGTTGGAAAAAATTGCCACTTTTTGGATGACTATGTTGGTAACTATTGTACCTACAGAGCTGGTTCTGGTCTCAAATTGTAGCAAATTTAATTTACTTTAAAAACGTTCTAAACATATTTTATGAATAAACGCATAGTTTAGGAGATATAGTGCAAACACTGAAAAAAGTGCGAAAATTTTGCGGTTTTTCGATTGCTACGAAGTTAGCACAGGTCTTTCGAAGCTGCAAACTTGGATATACGCTGCTGGTAGTAGTCCTAACAACATATTAAAAAATCAGAACTAGCCGTTAGTTTGCGATTTAAATGTACTATATGACTGGCCTATTCTCCTTATATAATTTCAGAAACCTAAAGTTGAAAAACTTCTAGTGTTATTATTTTTGTTTATATTAGTAATTTGTAATTATTATTTATGTATATATATATATATATATATATATATATATATATTTATTTTTTTTTTCAGAAAAAATATCAGGAGGAGCTTTTGCGTTGTGTAAAATTTTTGGCAGAAAAATATGACACTTTGTATGAGAACAACACAGGTTATAATTTATTTAAAATTGTTGTAACGTTAATGTCATTAAGAGATGCAGAGACTAAGGAATATGTTTTTCTTGAAGTTTTGGATGATATTAAAGTTTCATTGGATTTAAATGACAGAAATATATTATGGAAGCTTTATACAGAACCTTTGTTGAAACACATTAATGTTAATCCAACAATATGGACAACTGCCAGCGATAATGCTTGTATATTTTTTACTGTTCTTTGTTACTCTAGAGAAGCATTTGGTGAAAATTTGGAACACATTCAAATAATTTTAAATGAATTATTTCATATTGAAACAGATTCAGAGTTGAAACTAAAGACACTATATATTTTAACAAATATATTTGAGGAAAAAGATGTATTTCTAAAAAATGCTTTAAACTTGGAACTTTTCTTAAGAAATATGCTTGCAGGTGGGTACACAGTATCATAATGAATTTTACCTATTATACAATGCAATCCATATGTAGCAGATAAGTTCATTTTCTTCTATATTGATTTTTAGAAAAATCTTGCACCCCAATTTTAAAAATGTATAATAGCCATATCCCTCAAAAAAATTTAATTCAATAAAAAGAAGTAACATGACACATTACTTTTAAAAGATTGTATCGTCTTTCATTTAACATTATTTTTGTATATTTATAATGTATTTGTACATAAATAAGAAGTATTTTAGACATCCTATTTAAATTACAATAATTATAAAATCAACATGTCTTGGCATTATAATATATATATATATATACAGTGTGTCCATTTAGTACTCCCTCTTTCTGCTATTGCTTTATCATAATCCGGCCAAAAAATCTGGTTGGGGGAATGTCAATGAGGTTGAGGGAGGCACATTTTAAAATTAGTGACACATGTACAGGCTGCCTAAAAAAGTGGGGTGCTGAAAAGTATATATTTTTTAAATGCAACTACCTGTATTTTTCTGTGGCAATTGAAGCCTCCTTAGGTTCTCTTGTCAACCTAAATTTTTTTTTGCGTTTCATTGCAGCATTGCCAAGTTATCATATTTTTAAGATTTTTTTAAACAAAATCATACGTTTATTTAAAGTTCCATATTTACTCCTTCGTTTCTTTGTTTTTAGTAAAAATTTAGGTGGTGCCTAGCTAGGTACTTTACACCAAGCTAGTATTAGAATTGAGATTTTTTATACAGGGTGTTCACAATTGCCTCCTAAAGTTCTACAATTTCAAATGATTTTTTTTAAATACGACACCCTGTATTTTATAAAAGATCTCAGTAGTGTTTTCATTTATCTTTATTTTGTTACCAATAAGTATACCTTTATTTCTGGTAGATTTTAAGATATAGCGAATTAAAGGATATACTGACAGTTTCTTACCCTTTACCTCATCAGAGGTTAGATATAAATGTTATGGGATATTTTTTAAAATGTTGTTCTTCTGGGAGGGGTAGTCTGCACTTAAAACGAAGTAATTTACATCTCAGTTATATAGTAAATGAAAGAAAATATTAGAAGTAGATCAAAAGTATTTTTTTTTTTATTGAAACAGATTTAGTAATATTAGCCGTAATTCTTTGTGTATTTGCACATAAATGAACTGAATTCATTTTATTAAATCATTACTTATTTATTTTTACCTCTACTGAGGTTGATATTATACAACATTTATCGCCATCTCATTTTTCTTAGTAAAATCAGATTTAAAATTCAAGTTTTTGAACATTTTTGTGGATTCCTATAAGGCAGGCATTTGTTTCAAGTTTTACATTTAAATAATTATTTGTAAGGGGGCCGATGATTAATAATAACAGCACTAGAACTACTCTAATTTATTCCATAAAACCATAAGATATTACATAAAGTATACACATAACAATAAGATGTTTTTTTAGCGCCTAATCATAACCATTGAACATAATTAATACAGCACCTCTGAACAGCGAACCATAGGCTAGTTCGGTGGTCACAATGCACTGCAGTGATACCAAGGTAAGTAATCTTAAATACACTAACTTAATACCAACTGAATTAGAGCAAGAATTTCAAATCTAAAATTTACTCCTACATATTCATCTTATTATTACTGTAAAACTTGTCATAAGATTCAAAATGAATTATTCTCTACCAGAATTAATAAGTATGATTTATGTAATGGGTGTGTGTGAAGTAAACTGTTTTTTGGCGTCACGTTAGTATGCTCAAAGATTTCCCGAGAGCCTATGGATTTCTTCTTGAAGGTAACTGTTAAGTTATAACAACGTATAACACCTGAATGATCAACATTTTGAACAATTATTACGTTAGATGCTGTAACGCAAAATTTTTGTAATTTCACTCCTACTTGGAAAATCACCCTGTACATACACAAATCGAAATTGCCGCCCTACAAATCTATATTACCGACATATAACACCTGAATGATCAACATTTTGAACAATTATTACGTTAGGTGCTGTAACGCAAAATTTTTGTAATTTCACTCCTACTTGGAAAATCACCCTGTACATACACAAATCAAAATTGCCGCCCTACAAATCTATATTACAGACATACCTAAAATTTTTGTCACGACTCAACGGCTGGAATAGGCAAACTGTATCAATTCGGATCCGGGTATTCACTTCAGCAAAGAGAATCAAAAGGGTCACCTGTTCCATCGAATTTGCAAAGTTTCAGAGCTTGTAAAAATACAATTTTATTGTCGAAAGAGTGTTATCGTTACCGTTAAGTGTTCCCGAAAATGTTCAGATAATTATCTAGTGTTGTTATCTAGTTTAACGCCAATTTTCGATGATATAGAAATCAGGTTTCTAAAACGACAGCCAAATCAGATAGCCATTTTGCATCCATCACCCACCTCTAACTTGAAATTGTAAAATTCAACTTTATGGACTTCTGCCTTGAGTACACGACTAACCACAAAAACAAGAACTAAAAAGCTTCTAGAGTTAAGCAGGTTTCGCCTACGAACTCTAATCGGCCTATATACGGGTCACTGCCGTTTAAAATATCATCTGTGCAAATTCGGCCTAGCAGAAGATGCTGAGTGCCGCCTGTGCTTAGAAGATGATGAAACGGCAGAACACATATTGTGCACCTGCCCCGCTGGGGAAAGGATCAGATCTCATTATTTGGCAAAGGACAACTTCTGCCAGGGGATCTGAACAAGTTCTTACCCAATAAGGTGATCAGCTACATTAAGAAGCTGGACCTGTTGGGTGAAATATAAGTAGGTGTGAGCCACAATAGACCACATGATCACATGGTCGCAGTGGAGGGTCAGGTTTTCGGCCCATTCACTTTTGAACCTAGTTTAGGTTCAAAAGTGAGTGGGCTTTTGAACTTTTAAACCTAACCTAACCTAACACGACTAACCAGTCTACAACTGGTTACACCGAAAACAACCAGACTTTGGTATTATATTTACTACATTAACTTGGAAATATTGCACGTTAGCATCAGTTATTCAAGCAATCTAATTGACATTATTTTGTAAACATGTTGTGTATATCTCATCACTTACTGTATAACCTACTAGTTGTTCTAAATTACATTTTGTGCTACAATCTTTCAAACAGTGCCAGTCTAACATTCAATCTAGTGAACTACGAAATAAGCCTTAGATTAAACTCATTTTATTGTACACTCTCATATCATTGCTTCTGTACCATTATAACAGAGTTATTTTACTATTTTCTTGTTTTACATGCTAAACATTGTAATAATTTAATATAGTAACCGTATTTACCATCTTACTAACTTATGCTATTCTACTCATACATATAAAAATGCAAGAATTTTTGACTTATGTTTTAAAATTATAAATATGTGTCAATAAGGTTAGTGTCCCAACGTTTTTGTATACACTGAGACTTGTTATTTTCACCGATTTTCAATATATATATTATACTTTATATAGGAGCTTCTTTGTTATCAATTTTGTTTATTCTCTTAGATAATAAATAAAAAATAAATGGATAGCTGACGCGCACATTTCTTTTAATGTCTTAACTATTTAGTCATGCTAGACACTCAAATAAAGAATCACACCCAACCTTTCTCCGAGAGCTAGAAATTTTATTATTGACTAAAGTCTTTAGTAAGTCCGGTACAGTGTGTAGTAATCAGTTATTGTCTTTTACTAATTTTTGTAATAGTTCTTTACATTTTTTATATCTACTTTAGGCTTTATTTAATAGTCTTGTAATAGTTTTCTACATTCTTCTCTCAAAATAATTCAGTTCTTGGTGTAATTGAAAATGGTAAAGATAAATTTTATTTTGCTTAAGGCATTTTGGCAATAATGACTATTTAATCTACTTATATCTCATGAGCCAGCTTTTGCATTTTCCACAATTGCTAGGATTATTATTAATTCATTTTTTTCATTTAAATTAAATTTTAATTAAATTATTAATTAATTAAATTTTAATTCAATAAATCTCCAAAGTACCCTGAATAGACTAAATTCAGTTCATTGATGTGCAAATACACAAAGAATTACGGCTAATGTTACTAAATCTGTTTCAATTAAAAAAAAAAATTACTTTTTATCTACTTCTAATCTTTTCTTTCATTTACTAACATAACTGAGATGTAAATTACTTTGTTTTAAGTGCAGACTACCACTTCTTGAAGAACATTTTAAAAAATATCCCGTAAAATTTATATCTAACTTCTACGTCAGGCAAAGGTTAAGAAATTGTCAGTATATCCTTTAATTCGCTATATCTTAAAATCTACCAGAGATAAAGGTATACTTATTGGTATCAAAATAAAGATAATCGGAAACACTTCTGAAATCTTTTATAAAATACAGGGTGTCGTATTTTAAAAAATTGCAAAAAATTTATTTCAAATTGTAGAACTTCAGAATGCAAATGTGAACACCCTATATAAGAAATCTCAATTCTAACACTAGCTTGGTATAAAATGAACCTAACTAGGCACCACCTAAGTTTTTACTAAAAACAAAGAAACGAAGGAGTAAATATGCAACTTTAAATGAACGGTTGATTTTGTTATAAAAAATTTTAAAAATATGATAACTTGGCAACGCTGCAATCGAACGCAAAAAAAATTAAGGTTGACGAGAGAACCTAAGGAGGCTTTCATTGCCACAGAAAATACAGGTAGTTGCATTTAAAAATATATACTTTTCTGCACCGCACTTTTTTTAGACACCCTATACATGTGTCTTCTACAACCTCAATGACGTTCCCCCAATCAGATTTAGATTTTTCCCCTATGATTTGGGGTAGAAGTTTAGAGAGGAATATATTTTAGATGTAAGGTCTAAAATAGCGTCTTGTGTTGATTGTTTTTCTTTAAAACCATACTGTTTGTTTGATATTATATTAAATCTATTTAGGTAAGATACTAATCTCTTTTTTAATATTTTTTCAAATATTTTACTAAAGTTACTTATCAGTGAAATAGGTCTATAATTACTAACTACCTTTTTTAAATACCGGTATTACTAACAAGTGCTTAAAATCTGGTGGCCAGTACCCATCATTTAGACATTTATTTTATAAGGTATGTTAAAGGTTCTGCTAAGAGTTCTACAGCAGATTTTATTATCTCAGATTTAACGCTATCGAGTCATGGAGATTTCCCGGTCTTTAATTCATTTATTATATTTTATATTTCATATTTATCTGTAGGCATTAGAACGAAGGATTGTGTCATAGAGTCATTAACGATTTTGTCTTTATTATTATTTTTTATTTTTCCAGCTAGTTTTCTTCCGGTCTTTACAAAAGCAGTATTAAATTCATTACAGATGGTTTCTAAGTCAATTATTACTTCTCCGTTTCATTCATAATGCATTCCATATTATTAAAAACAACAAAAAAGTTTGTATTAATATTGAAAGAATTAAACATACATATATTTCCCTGACACGTGAAGTTCTTAGTCAAATTGTTTCAAAGAAAAAAGTTACATTTCTAATAAATTAGTATGGAAGGGAAGTATTGTGGTGGTATATTATATTCACAAGTGCATCCTAGCTCGTTGCTGTGACTAATATCAATAAATAATTTAATGTTAAATAATGAGAAGAATAATAAATACTTCAATAAAAAAATAAAAATATAAAAATTAGCAAAAGACTAAATGTAGTTATATTTATTTAAAAATATATTTAGTTAGTGATCTAACTAATCATAGAGTACATATACTCAATACTCTATGTAATAACAGAGACTTATGTATAAAGTCTCTGGTAATAAATAAGTTAATATGTTAATAACTGTATTAACAACAAGGTTATAGTTGACTTTCAAAGTTAGACAGTCATAAAATTTACTAATCATTTCAGATGTTTTCATTCCATCATTGGTATGGCATGCCGGAGCAACTGCAGAAGCAATTCGAACCATGGCTGTTTTATGTCTTCGAAATGTTTTAATATCGAACCAAGAAATAGATCTGTTTGATTCAGAGACATTATTAACAGAACTTACGGATAAATTATTACCTTTACTTATATCACTGTTAGAAGATGCATCATATAGAAGTAGACAACTAGCAATAGAATGCTTGATATTATTAAAGCAATATTGTTGCATGAAGAATATTTGGTCCCTTGAAAACTTAATTAAAATATATCCAGGTATGTATTGTACTCCTCCATGTGATAAAAGTTGAAAGAAGTTTTTAACTTCTTCATACTTATCTAAGAGCACGCGACGACAGATTGCCTGTGGTCTAGAGGTGAAAGTTGCTGCCTCTTAAACTGAAGATATAAAATTTCAGTAGTTCGTTATTAATTGTAATTATTACTATTATTAGTGTTTACTTATTTCAAAAAATATGTTCAATATCTATAATAATTATAATTAATTAAAAAGTAAAATAAAAAGTTGCCTTTAGTGTGGTTTAAACTACTGAAATTTTATATTTTCAGTTTAAGAGGCAGCAACTTTCACCTCTAGACCCTACGCAACCCGTCGTCGCGCGCTTTTGGACATCTATCTGAAGTGTCTATTAACGTGAAATGAATTTTTACCGATATTTTAATTAAAAAAGCATTTCACTTCAGTATTGATTGACAATCAGTTCTATTGGATCTGTTAGCAATATTTCTCATAGTGTGCCTTGGGAATATAAAATTTAATGAAATGTAATAACCCATGCTAATTCTCAATGCTAATGCTAGATGGGATTTTAGGTTGTCTTGTGTTGTGAATTAGAACTAAAAATTAAAATCTAATCACAATAATTAATTATCAAAAATGAAAAATAAACCTCCAAAATTGCATAAAATCGGGCACATGCAATATGCCTGTCCATTTGTTTTATAATGCATAATTAAATGCTATCCATTCATTATATGTGCCTTGTTTTGCTATTTGGGGACAGTATCTAATTAATATATAAAAAAAAAATTCTACCCTTTTTCTTTGTATTTAATGTAACTATAAGTATTTTACAAAACAAAAAAAATTATATCAAATGGTTATTTCATAATTTTGGAACAAATTGAGAACCAAATTGAAACCATACATATTTTACTTGAATAACTATTTTCTCCACTAGAATTAACAGGCACTTTGGCTGTCGGTTAAGCCGGCCACAGACTACGAGCATGCTCGGCGAATTTGATCGCCGCGATTTTGCTCGACGAACAAAAACGCCGCGCTATTTTGTCCACAGACTACGCGCAGTAGTTTAGTTGTTCGCGATGGATAGGGCACAGCTTTTGGCAGTGACGGCGGCAGCGGCTACTATTTTACGGGAAAAAAAGCGTAACAAGCGTTCAGTGTGGACCAAAGATTGGCTACTGAAGAGAAAACTATTTTGCCATATTAATCTATTGGATGAGCTGAGACTTGAACCAGGAGACTGGTTTAATTATTTGAGAATGGACGAAAATACATATTTGGAACTGTTAAAAGCCGTTAGTCCTTTAATAATAAAGCAAAATACTCATCTAAGGGAAGCTATTTCTCCCCATGAAAGATAAATCGTTACTCTACGATATTTAGCAACTGGGAGAAATTACGAGGACTTAAAATTTTCAGCAGCTCTTTCTGCCCAGTCTTTAGGGAAAATAATTCCAGAAACATGTGCAGCAATATATACAGCTTTAAAAAAGGAGTATTTAAAGGTACGTATACTTGTACGCCTTTATTTTAACTACCGACTCGTTTTATTTGTGTTTTTGTAATATTTAAGGATTTAAGGCGGTAAAAAGTAAGAAATTACAATTTCTTTAAGTAACATTAAATATATTAGTAGTTTTCTTTGTTTCAGTTTCCCAGCAGCGAGAATGAATGGAAAGCGATCGGAAAACAGTTCGAGGACAGGTGGAATTTTCCCAACTGTTTGGGCAGCGTAGATGGGAAACATGTTCAAATAAATCCGCCTGCATATAGTGGTTCTTATTATTGGAATTATAAAGGGACTAATAGTCTCGTCTTAATGGCCATTGCAAACAGCAATTATGAATTTATTATGGTTGGCTTCGGAATAAATGGGAGAGTATCCGATGGTGGTGTTTTGGAATACACTACATTTTTCAGGAAATTAAACAATAATGAGCTTAAAATACCCCAACCATCTAAGCCTGTCAATAGTGACAAACTGTTGCCATACGTCTTTATTGGGGATGAGGCATTTGCATCAAGAAGCGACTTTTTGAAGCCATTCAGCCAAAAAGAATTGGACAGGGAAAAGAGAATTTTCAATTATAGATTATCTCGCGCTCGTCGTATAATTGAAAATGTATTCGGGATACTCGTTTCGAGATTCCGTATTTTTATTCAACCAATCGACCTACAATTAGAAAACATAGCCGCCTGCGTACTGCATAATTATTTACGAAAAAAAAGAGGTGACAATTACATACCTTTGGATTTTAACACAGTCGCTGATGGTACAACATTTATGAACGCAAACAATCCTGACAATCCCCCAAGTTTACAAAAAGGCCATAACAGATATGCCCCAGAATCATCCAGAATAGTTCGGGATTTATTTAAAACATATTTTTGTAATGAAGGTGCAGTGCCATGGCAAGAAAACATTGTTTAAAAAAACTTTATTTATCATCTCATAATAATAATACAAAAAACTTAACTTATTTAACTTAAAAAAATAAGTCATGAATTCTATGTTTATGTTTAAAATGTTTGTATGACTAATGTAGTATGCTTCAAGAAATAATAAATATGGAAAATAAAAAATGCCTGATATTTATTTACAATGAGAAAGTAAATACCTAATTAGGAAACTACTAAATACCTAACAAAAAACAAATACCTACCTAAAAAGTAACAAATTAACTAATATTATTGAAGGTTGTACATATTGGATAAATTGGAACAAAATGTAGAATAATAATCTGCTGATGCGTTCTGGCTGGTTTGAGTTGTTTGGATTGGAAGCTGTGGCTCTACTCGTCGGGTGTCTTGTAATACAACTTTCGTATGTCTAGATATGTTACCCATTTGTGCCTCGATTAAAATGTCATTGATCATTTTCTCTGCCACTATTAATGTCTCTGTTGGCAATTCCCTGAGTTTGTTGGCAATATTTATGCGAACACTACTAAATTTATCAGGGATTTCATCTAATTGCTTGGATACTTTTTCCAAAACGTCTTGAGCCTTATTAGTTTGTCTTCTTTTCTGCCGTAGTGTACCAGCCTTTGATGTACTGTCATTGGTCGTTGATGCACTCGCGGAATAGGTTGTAGATGAAGAAAGATGTTCTTCCAAATCCGCTCCATGATCTGATGTCGACACGGAAGGTGGAGAGGAGATTAGTTCCCAATGGCCAGTTTGCACTTGTGATTCGAGTTTAAAAAAAGGAGGATTTATTATACCTACATTGAAACCCAAGGATCATATTTCTGAGATTATCCAGAAAATGAATATTAGCTGTCGTTCTGTAAAGAGAACAATTTCCTAGAGCAACTCACGACTTGATAAGAGACGACAGAGACACATAAACCTTAGTATTTTATGCGTATGTGGATTTAAAATTCAAACTTACCGGTTCATGTTCTACATTTGACGTACTGTCACGGGGGGTTTCTTGGTCGGTAAGGAATTTCAGGTGTTCGAAATACCACAAATGTGGGGAATAAATCTCATCCTCGCCAGCACCAGACCTTTGGGAATCTTTAATTTTCTTCAGTTCCCTTCTGAAACTAGCCCTCATGGAATCAATTTTATTCTTCAGTGTATGGACAGTTGCATTATTATCGATATATTTGTATTTTTTTAATAGCTCCTCGTATGCCTTGTTTTTTTTGTTTCGGTCTCTGTACTCTTCTGATTTTATTTTCCATAGACAAGGAAATGTTTTATATAATTCAATAAATTCCAATATGAATTGTTTGCTTTGACTCAATTTCTATTATTTATTTAACTCGTTGTAAAAAAATATTATCGTCGGCACTGTCAAATTATGACAAATTTCAACGCGAAATCTCCACACACTGCGTTTCGGCACGACAGCAAGTTGTTCGCCGAGCGCGAAATCAAGCTCCAGCAGATATTTTGTTCGGCGATTCTGCTCGACGGATTTGCGCCACACACTACGATTCGGCACGACGAACTTAATCGCGGCGTCTATATCCGGCAAAAATGTACGAAGGCTGTGGCCGGCTTAAATCTGTATTAATGGATATACATATCTCATTGCTAGTAATTTGTATGTTTTAGAAATTTTCAAAAGGTTGGATGATCCTATTGAAAAAGTGAGGCTTTGTGCTTTAAAGAATATCCCTCTTTTATTGGATCGCCCTCCAGAAGAATTTAAAAAAAGTCACTTCAAAGCTCATCATGAACTAATCATTGATACACTGTTAACTCATTTTGATGATGAAGAAAAAGATATTCAAGAAATGGTTTGTGGTAAGAAAATAAAGTTTACTAATAAATAATATGTTTTATAATTTACTAATTGATAAATTATAATCATAAAAATAATAAAAGTCAAATCATGTCATGTGCATATTAAGTCTTTTAGATAGGTCTTGTAGATCCTCAGTTTAATTAATCCGAGAAAAAAAAATATGAAGGAATGTTCCAGAAGAAACAGTATGAGGGTTTAGTTCATATTTCTCTATAAATCGTCTTTTTCTTGAAATAAAAGCAAGTTCTTTGACAAAATTATTTGTGTCTGTTATTGTATTATTTAAAAATATTGGTTGTCAGATATTTGTGTAATGTAATTAATTCGTATTTTAAATTAAACACCTTTTATATTTTTACATTCTTGGAAGTAACACAAAATTTATACAATAATTTTACTGATGCAAGGATTGGTAAAAAATTCAAATATAATTTTTTTGTATAGGGCATTCTCAGTTGTTGCAACACGTGGAAAAACATCAGAAATGTTACCTTCTACGATTAAATATTTAATATTAATATAAGTTAAGTAAGTGTTTATTTTTAAGTTATATAAAATGAAATTATTTTCTAGAATACATGATCTTAATGAGGTTTATCTTTTGATGTATTTCTGATTTTCTTCAATTTTGAAGAGAGCTTTTGAACTATTCGCTTTAATTATTTAATTCACTCATCTTGAAAGCATTGAATTTAATTACTGCTGACATATTTTTCATGAAATTCTTATTGGCGAGTCTTTGTTATTCATTTTTATGATCAAGAAGTTTGATGAATACGTGTGATTTTGAGGCTCTAATGTCGCAGGTTTTGATCAATTCAGGTAGTTGTAATAGTGTGGGGACTGCTGAAGCCTGACGTATAAGTCACTAACAGTTTCTTTTTGCCTACCCCTGCCTTCCTTCTAACTTCTGTACATATAACCGACATTTTAATGAATGTCAGGATATAAGTCATATCCTGACATATCATAGAATCCACCTACTTCCTCTCCATCTTCTCAATTGGAAAGAAAACAGCAACCAAAAAAAATATTGTACCTTAACAACCCAAGTGCCACACATTACTCCAGAAAGTGAAAGGAGTTCCTTTCCATCCTTTTCTCATACTGGTCAAGTAGGATTCTTACACCTATCAGGTACAGAAATGTACACACAATTGCAGGCAGTCTGAATGAACAGTTCGAATGCCTACTTGAGACTTTAGAGTTTAGTGGTATATTTTTTATATTATTTATAAACTTCTTTAAATGTTTGCATATTTATATATAGGTATTTAAATTAAAAAAAAAATACAGACATTCATACAAAATTCAATATGAATCAATTCTTTTATTAAGAAAAGTTTAGTTCACTTTGGTTTATGGAATCCAACAGGCCTTACAAATAGGTATAGAATATGTCAAAACAAGTACACATACATAAAACATCTTTACAACATGATAAAATAATAGATATAACCATATATACATAAAGCACACACTGCATGTGCAATAATATGCTCCCCCATTGACATTATGCATTAAAATTAAAATACTCATTAACAGTATACAAGACATTTCTAATAAGAAAATTGTTTATAGAACATTTAAACTCTTTGATATTACCACACAATTTAATAGTTTTTTGCAAATTATTCTATAGCTTAATACCCATATAAATTGAATTGTTTTCATAAATGGACAATTTGTGTTTAGAAATACAAAAATTCATTGCATGTCTGGTGTTGAAATCATGGTAATTGGTTGTAAATTTTGTGGTAAAATTCATAGGAAATTTATTAATATTCTGCTTTATATAGCATTTTTTTTTTTTGAGTTACTGGATAATTTTTTAATCGATAGTAATAAGGTAATTATTGTGGGAGATTTTAATGTGCCATATTTTAATAATGAATTAATTAATGATGGTAAATCACAAATAGTTTATAATTTTTTAAATTTTCATGGTTTAAATCAATTTAATCAAATACTTAATGATAATGGCAGATTGTTGGATCTGGTTTTTGGTAATGTGGACTGTGAAGTCATTCGTGATGTGGGTTTGGTTAAGGAGGATATGCATCATCCGTCTTTGTACATAAATACGTCTATTTCATTTGAAAGGGTTACAAATTTCTCAGCTGACTCAAGTATTAGTCAAAGACTTAACTTTCGCAAAGCAAACTACCCAGAACTATATAATGCTCTATATATGACTGACTGGTCTTTTTTGAATTCTTTTTCCAATGTGAATATTGCTTGCGAAGAGTTCTATAACAAATTGATGTCAATATTTCAACTCTTTGTTCCTATTTACCGGAACAAATCGCATAATTACCCATCGTGGTATTCAATGGAGATTATAAGCAATATACAGTTAAAAAGTTACCATATAAAAAAATATAAGAGACATAAAGCAGCTTTCAATATGGAACAAATAAAACGTTTAAGATCCTTAATTAAATCTCAAATACGAGTGGCATATAATTCTTATCTAAACAAAGTTCAGTCATCACTTACACCAGATCCTAAAATCTTTTGGAACTATATTAACACAAAAAATAAACAGTCTCGAATTCCGGGAAAATTGTATAATGGGGATACTGAATATAATTCTGAACAGTCCATAGTTGAAGCATTTTGCGATTTTTTTAGCAGCGTATACTCTACAGATTCATCACTTCCTATCCCACCAAGTTTTAACAATGCCCCTACCTTAAATATCACTGAATTTTCTGAAGCAGATATTTTGGCTGCAATCAATAAATTGAAGAATAAGTTGAGTTCTGGTCATGACAAACTACCAAGTTTCATTATAAAGGACTGCAGATTTATATTTGTTAAGCCATTATTAACTATATTCAATCTAGTTTTAAAAACTAATACATTCCCAGATTCATGGAAAATAGCTCGGATTTGTCCAATTCTCAAATCGGGTTCCCCCTCATTATTACTAAATTATCGACCTATTTCAGTATTGTGTAACTTCGCAAAGATTTTGGAAATATCACTTTATAATCATATCTACCCTGCTGTAAGTAAACTTATATCATCTTATCAACACGGCTTTATGTCGAGTCGCTCTACTCTAACAAATTTAATACCATTTTCTCAATATGTAGCCAATACAATTAACAACATAGGTCAAGTCGATGCTATATACACGGACGTTTCGAAAGCATTTGATCGTATTAACCACGACCTAATACTTCATAAGCTTAATAACTTTGGATTCAGTAGTTCTCTTATTTCTCTCTTTAAATCGTATCTCTCAAACCGGATACAATATGTTTCTTACAATGGGCATGATTCGAGGCACTTTATAGCTACATCTGGTGTGCCACAGGGGTCAAACTTAGGGCCTCTGTTATTTTTATTATTTATAAACGATATAACTGATGTAATTGACTGTGAAAAACTGTTGTTTGCCGATGACCTCAAAATCTATTTTTCTATTCAAGCCGTACAAGATTGTTACTTTGTTCAGCAACAACTTTTAAAAATAGAGGAATGGTGTATCAAAAATAAATTAAATTTGAACATAGACAAATGTAAAGTAGTTAGTTTCAGTACCAAAAACCAAATTATTGAATACAACTATAAACTGCACTCAACTACCCTAGTACGATGTGACAACATTAAGGATTTAGGTATTCAATTTGATAAAAAATTTACTTTTAAAGACCACATTACTAAAATAATTTCATCAGCATTGAAGATGTTGGGATTTATTATCAGGAACTGCAGGAATTTTCGTAATATTGCCGCTTTGAAGGCGCTTTATGTTTCTTATATTCGATCTAAATTAGAATATGGATCTATTATTTGGTATCCGTATTATGAAGTTGACAATTTGGCAATCGAGAATGTTCAGAGGAGGTTTGTAAAGTTTTTATATTTTAGGAAGTTTAACATATATCCTGAAAGGGGATTTGATCATAATTTACTTTTGCGGGAATTTGACATTACACGTTTACATATTAGAAGAACATTATTTTCCGTTATTTTTTTAGTTAAATTATTACATAACGAGATTGATAGTATACAAATTACCAGCATGTTACATTTTCAAATTCCTAGACCTTCATCCCGTCAAGCTAGCACCTTTCACTTGCCAACTGCCAGAACTAATATTTTGTTAAAGTCACCGATATTTGTAATGTGTAATAATTTTAATAAACTTTCACCATATTGCGACATTAACCATGGGAATGTAAAAGAATTAATTGCAGCAGCTAAACATTATTTAGTTTAACATTTGAAATTTTTTTTTTTTCCACTCATCACTGTATGTAATTAATTATCGTGTTAATACATTATTTACTTTTGTAATAATACTTAGTGTAATTTTCTCGTAACTTTTTATTCTTGTATTCTTTTTTTCTTGTTACCATTTAGTTGATATAATTTTGTTATATAATTGTATAATTTACTTCTTTTCAAGTTTTGTCCTGTAATTGGATTTTGTATCTGTTGGGCAAATACTAAAATAAATAAATAAATAAATAAATATAGAGTAAAATTTTCATAATATATGTACGGGCTGCTGTTAGAATATTGTATTCTTTAAATATATCTCTGCAAGATGTAATTTATGAAACTACAGCAATACTTAGTTCTAATAGCTCTTTTCTGTAGACAAAAAATGTGTGTAGTATACTGAAAGCAACCCCAAAATGCAATTGCATACTTGCTTCTTAAATATATACTTCGTAATAATATGATATCAGTACATTCTTGCTACTAATTTATACAAAAAGAGACACAATTCAGAAGTGGGATTCTACTCAAAACTGACAATTAGTATGAATTATGAATTACGAGAAGTGCAACAACAAATGACAATACCAGTACATAAACCAAACAAAAAAAAGATGGATGACAAATTTGAAAGTTTTCAAAGTAATGTAAACAAAAATGACAGCGATAATGAGCTCTAAGTATAAATGCAGGTAAATTTATTACTGTCCACAGTGAATTTTTTATTGCAACAGAATGCTGTGAGTTAAACATCCTGCTAACGAGTCGACAAAAAATTGTGAAAACAGGAAAGCAAGAACGAGTTGAAAATTGTGTGAAAAACTATTTTTAGTTTTTCACACAATTTTCAACTCGCCAGCCATTCTTCAACATTTCTAAAACTACTGATGGATTTGATGGTAAAAACTCTCCTGTGTCTACAAGACAGTAGTTAAAGCAGATAAAGAGTGCATCTGTTTTGTATTCTTGCCCGGCTCCATTTGCATTTGAAACAAAAATAGCTTGAAAGGTGTTGCAAAATTCTGGTTGGTAGATGCCAAGGATATTCATCTCTGCGACACGGTTAAGACAGTGTTTAACAAAACAACTGAATTATGGAGTAATATGCAACAGGAGAGTGCAGAAACAAAGAGAAAGTGTCAGTCAGTATTATTATGAAAAATTGAAAATAAAAGAACAAAGAGTTGAACATATTTATATTAAATTGAAGTCATGAAGATGAAGATGAATTATTTCAAGATACAGTGAACTATGAACAAATTGGAACACAAGATGAAGAAGAATTACTGATGGTAGAGATAAAACAATTAAACAAGACAGAAAGTAAGAAAGTAAACAATATAGAAACCAAATAAGGAAGACATAAAAGAAAATATTAGGAGAGATAGATGACCACCGTTGACAAATGAAAAAGGCAAGATAAAATGTTATAACTGTAACCAATATGGACGTATTTCGAAAATATGCCTTGAACCAAAAAAAAAGTCCATTGTTATAGATATAGTGCCGTTGGGCATATACCAAGGTACTGTAATAAACCTATAAAAGTGGAAAGAGGAGAAATAAAGTTGCTAAACAACCTCTGCAAAATATATAAAAAAATGTTTTAGTAAATAATTCAAAATACATACCTATGAAAAATCCTGGTAGTTTTCACTGCACTTAAATCTACTGCTGCTGTTGTAATGGGTGATTTTCTATTAGAAAAAGAGGTTACCGAATTGAAAAAGCTTCGGAAATAATGATGATGTAAAATCATATGGAACGATAAGAGCACAAATAAAAGTAGATAGCGTAATTGGCATGATGTTTTGCTACATATTGTACTAGATGATATCCAACCCACAGATGTTATTATAGGAAGAACATATACAAATTCAAAACAGTAATGATGAAACCTTACCACTATTCACGCAAATGAGAGATATGAGAAAACTGAAATTAGTCAAGACTATTTTATACCTCCCAGAACAATGAATTTCATAGATATGAAAATCTCTGAGAAAGATATTGTTACTAGTTATAAATTTTGAAGAAAAGGGTAGAAGTTTAAGGGTTATCGAGAAATTACGAAAAAAATATTGAAATTACAATCACAAAAAATAGAAAAAAGAGGTGGTGACAAACAACAAGCTGATTTAGAAAGCCAGGTAACTAAAAAACAAAATGTGACCGTTCATTTTGAATACACATAAGAATATTTACAAATTGAGCAAAACTGATGTTATTAAAATGGAAATATAAGAGAAACCTGGAAGTGCAGCTGTTAATAGTAAACCATATCGAACAAATCAAGAAGATCTGATAAAAATAAGAGAAATACTAGCTGTATTAAAAGATGCTGGATAAGTACAAGAAAATTATCTCCTTCTAGTCCTGTCCTTTTAGTTATAAAAAAAAACTGGTGTGTCAAAGTTGGTAATGGATTAACGCAGATTAAACTCCCAAACTGAATGCATCATTTTTCCCCTAGAATCTAGATGAATATATGGATATATTATCTGGAAGTAATTTATTTTTTTTTTTGTAGTATACCATTGAACGGGGGTAACAAAAAAGAAAAATAAATTTACAATAATATAACAAAACAATGAAAATAATTACATAATCAACACAGAACACAAGGAAATATAAAAACGCTACAACACAAAAAAACTACAAAAGAAAATAAAGCCAACTATAAAATAAAAGAAAACATTACAATTTTAATCTTTTTATAAATGAAAGCAAACAAGAAAAAATATCGAAAGACAAATTATTATAAATATTACAAAAATATTGCTTATAGGAGAATGCTTTCTAATTTTTGTCCATGGAATTGGCAAATAAAATTAATTTATCTAATATGAGGCCGTTCTGGGAACATGCAAGTTAAGCATGCTTAGAATTTCAGTGGAGTTAATATAATTATGAAGTAGTAATACTAATAATCCTTTATTACAATTCCCAAAAGAGTCGAGAGTTTACAAAGGGAGGCTCTATATATTACAACTAATCACTATACCGGGTGTCCCACGGTGACGGTTCTCCAGATAGTTCAATTAGAAGTATCTGGAGAACTAATTAAGTTATTCATTTGAAATTTGAGGTGAAGTCAAAGTGGGCCATCATCTACATGATGAAAATATTTTGCAGTTTGTACCACTTTCAGTTACACCGGAAGTCGACAGTAACTTGGTTATTTTAAATGGGACACCCTATATATTATTGCATTTTTGGATTTTACGTGAAATTCTAAACACATTTCATGTAGGATGTCATATACCTATCTATAACTGTTTTTGAAATAGATAGATAGATAGATAGATAGATAGCATTTATTTGTATATAAGCTAATCAGCTATTACAAAGGTTGGTACAAATTATTAGAGATACAATAGTAAGTATTCAATAAAATAAAATATAAGAAACAAAAAAAAAAACATAATAACAGTATATTCTTTGAATTAACTGTTCATAAAAACAATAACAGTAGTAACAGTAATAGTTGTATGAAACGATAAGATAGAACAGAATACCAAATCCCTTCTGTTATGTTATGTATAGAAATCCAAACTGCACGAGTACATTATTCGTTAAGGCAAAATGCTCTTAACCGCAAAGTGTAACATAACATTATCTATCACAAAATCAGAAAGAATCCATGTCACCGAATCATACAACATTTCTAAACATAGTTCAATATCAACATTTGGCGGAAAATAGATCACTCCTAAAATAAATTTAAATATATTATACGTTACTTCAATCAATACCCATAAATTTGTTTTTTCAACAACTTTGACACTGTATTGCTTTTTTATGTATACAGTTATACCACCGCTAGGTCTACCCTTTGACTTTTCTTTAGTACCAGAACATGCAATTGCATTATATTTATCTAAAATTATTTCTTTACATACTGGAAATTGAAGGAGCCATGTTTCATAAAGGCAGACAATGTCAAAGTTTATTAAAAGATCAATATTTTCTGTGCATAAAAAATGAATAAAATTGGAGTATCCCTGACAGTTCCAAAATATTATTTTTAATCCCCTCTCGAATATTGCAGTGTTAGTTAGTTTTTTAAAACTTTATTTGGTATTGGGTTCAACTTTTCTGAACTTGTGGGCTGGGTCGGTCAACTCTTCAATTTTTTCGAACTCTGTTCAATTTTGTCTTCGCCACCTTTTCTTCAAAGGAGTGTTGTAGTAAACGTTTTTTATCATTTTTCATCCTGCGCTCAAGTCGGCGCTCCTTTGCTTTATTTCTAAATTCTAAAGGAAGATCTTCATTTATAAATATCCCTGTACCTCTCAAATCTTTTTTCTTCTGGAAGACAGATGATTTTACTTGGAAAGATGAGAAACAAATCTTAACTGGTCTGCAAATATCAACATTGTTCATCTTACCCAGTCTAAATACTTGGTCAATGTCTGTACTATTTATGCTCAGACTTAGCTTTTCACTAAAGAGATTGATAACATATTGCTGCAAATCTTTATTGTTGAATTCATTTTCTTTTAAGCCATGTAGTATTAAGTTGTTTTTGTTTATTTGTTTCTTTAGTATGTTTATCATATTCTGTTGTTCTTGCACTGTGGATTCTAGTTTTGTGTATTTTTCCTGTGTGCTAAGGCAAATACACTTTATGTCATTTATTTTTTCATTCAGGTTATATTCAACAGCACTAATGCGTTCCAATATTTTATCCAGCTTTTCTTCCATTATAAGTTCAATAAAAACTATTGTAGGTTCTATAAGTTTTTATTTCTCAAGTAAATATTTAACTATCGAAGTTTTATTTTTTTTTTTATTTTTTTATTTTTACTTTTATCGCACACAGGTTTTTCCTTATCAGGACACTTTTTCATTAAATGGTTCTTTAGCACTTTTTTTTACTTGTACACAAGAATATAATAATAACTTAATGCAGTTGTTTTACATAGTATATAATCTGCATAGCATTATCTCGGACAACTATAACTGTTGTAATCAGCAGTAGTTTATACACACAATGACACCACTTTTAAAGTTTATAACTAAATATTTCCCACAAAAAATTAGGTAGTTTGGAGGAGCCTAAATGAAACGTCTACACACTTTTAAACTCTTTGTACCAATCCCTGTTTTTGAAATATTAACAGGTGAATATTGACATTTTTCAACTTTGACACCCTAAAATCTAAACGGTTTGAGATCAAACAAAACAGTTTGCACATTCCTATCTTAACTTTTCATAAGCTATCGTTTGACATTAATTTCAGAATTAACCAGATTAAATTTAATCGAAAATTTTTAATTTCTAGAAAATCTGAAACTAGTATCAAACGATAGCTTATGAAAAGTTAAGATAGGAATGTGCAAACCGTTTTGCTTGATCTCAAACCGTTTAGATTTTACAGGGTGTTAAAGTTGAAAAATGTCAATATTCACTTGTCAATATTTCAAAAACAAAACAGTTGTTGAAGATAGGTATAGGACCTTCTATATGAAATGTGTTTAGAATTTCTCATATATGCAATTCAGAAATGAATTAATATATAGGGTGTCCCATTTAAAATAATGAAGTTAATGTCGAGTTCCAGTATAACCGAAAGCGGTAGAAACTGCAAAATATTTTCATCAAGAAGATCATGGCTCACTTTGACTTCACCTCAAATTTCAAATTAATAGCTTAATTGGTTCTCCAGATACCTCTAATGGACCGTCACCGTAAGACACCCTGTATTTACATGATGTCCCTGCACAATCACAGCCACGTTCAGTTACAAACAGCTTAAAAACAATTCACTGACAGTTTACACAATACATATGTTGCAGAAACAATAACTAAACAAACATTTTTTTTCTTATACAGGGGCGGCGATCGATCTCTCGAAAATTGGTTGTTGAAAAATTTTGAAAATTTGGTAGTATACTAATGTCGATGGGGGCAATTCGGCTAAAATATTTACAAAATGGTGGCACTTCCGGTATAACCGTAAGTGCCAACTTCCAAGTGAATGATGTCAACTTGCTTATTTTAAATAGGACACCCTATATATTATTTCATTTCTGGATTCTCTGTCAAATTCTAAACTCATTCCATGTATAATATCCTATACCTAAGTCTAACCGTTTTTGGCATATTTCAAACTTTATGTAAAAAATGACGTTTGCAGACCGAAAAAGGATTACCAATTTTGACTGTATCACTGACGTAGTTTTCCACATAATACCAAAACACTATACTGCACTCGACATCATCTGGAGATAATTAAAACTGTAGTCAGTCTGTTATTAATGTCAGTTTTAATCATCTCCAGATGATGCAAACTTGGTTGGCGAAACGCACGTCGAGTGTAGTATAGTGTTTTGGTATTATGTTGAAAACTATGTCAGTGATATCTTCATACCAAAGGTTCCAACCTCCTTCAAAATTTTGACTGTACGATAGCCTTTATTATTTAACTTAGACGGCTTCTATGTAGAAAATGACCTACTTTAACAGACTTTGTATAATATTAATTATTATTAACACAAAAACAAACACTTGTGCTCAAAAAATAAGAATAAATATGAAATTGAAAAAACTGTCAAAAGTCAATTTTTTCAAATGGGAACACCCTGTTTTTATTATTCTATCTTATTCAGCATTAAAAATAAGGGTAACTTGGTATAAGGTCATCTATTCCGAAAATTTATAGTTTTCGAAATATTGGCAATTTAACATTTTTCTATTGCAAAAATGCTACGGCGGTTAAGTTTAGTTACTTTTAGTTGGCCATGACAGCGTTAGAAAACAATTAAGTGTTAAATTAATGTCACTGTCACCTACTTGCTAACAGTGATTAACAATAAAGCCAAAACGCTTAAATTATACATTTATACGAGAAGTATACATTTTTGATAGCTTTGTTTTTCAAAACTTTAATTGGTCCTACAATATTGATATTAGAGATTGCCCAGATTAATGTTAAATATTGCAAATGGCAATGAACCGAAGCAAAATAAATTTGCCTTAGATGTTTCCTGGGAACTACGAATGAATTTTTTAAAGAACACCAATAGACCCCAATTTTTGTTTCTTAACGGAGTTTACATGTTCACTCCAATTTAGTTTGTTATCAATAATTAAACCCAAAAACTTCACATACTCAGTTTCATTCAAAGTGCCAACCAGCAACTTGATTTCCTTTAATATTTCAGTCACAGTGCAATCCCATCCCTGAGGATTTTTTGCATTTAAAGTTAGCTTATGCAACCATCTTCCTATTGGTAGATATTGACCACTACTAACATTCACAATGCCCATTAGGTAATCACGTCGCAACATCTTTCATAAAGCCGACTACCTATGGCACTCTGATGAGCGCAAAACAAGCGCGAAACCGGTCAGTGTCTGGTAGAAGGTCTCGATGAACGATGTGGCGACTCCTATGGAGATGCCGATGTAATGGAATGCTGGTCGGGGCATATTGCCCGTGGAGTAGTTGTTTTCGGCATCTCCTTCAAATAAATAAGTAGGATTGTCTTCCTTAAAGACAATAGAGGTCACTGCTGTAATGGCACCTGCGGAAAAGCAAGTCGTTATCTGTCTGTCAATTTGACAATAATTGTCAGACAGATAGTAGCAAAGACCGAAAGAGGGCACTACGGTGTGTTTCTCACCGTATTTTAATACTTTTATATTTTAAGGTCAAGGCAAGTCCCATAGTTTGATCGACACCTCATACTGTTAGTCTGGAAAACTTTTGGTTTTGTATTAAATCCATTAAATTGGGGTATAATAAAAATATTATCTAACAAAGGTCAACCTCTTACATATCATTGTAACCTCAATTTAGTGTCAAAAAGTGTCATAAAGTTCACAAACTTTGGCATTTATCGGCCACGTATGACTCAAGTATGTCAATAACAGAAGAAACATTTTGTGTTCTTTTGTATTTGATTCTGAGTATACACAACACACTTGTACAATAATTTGCATGTCTTTAATAAGTGCATTTACAGTGCATATACTGAGGACGAACTTGTCAACATTCGTGGTAGGAACATAATGTCAACTCTTCGCATACTGAATTGCACTCTAAATTTCAAAATCTTAGTCCTCGGGAATTGAGGAATTTGGGATTTCTGTTTGTGTTCAGGTAAATAATACACTTCTAAATGACCCTTTTTTTATTTTCAGATAGTTTAAAAATGGTTGCATGTATTAATAGGACAGAATTGTTACATAAAATGGAGAGGCATAAATCACTACTACGAAACCAAAAGGGGTGTGAAGATGTTGTAGAATATTGTTTAAATTATTAATTAATTATTTAATGTAATTAACTATTTTGTGGAAATATAATGTAGAGTATTCAATATAATAGAATTATTTATTTTATATTTTATACTATTAATATTTTATGAATTAAGGCATCATAAAATACTAATACATTATTTTGAATTGACGTAGAAGAAAGTTCGTCACTGATAAAGAAACCATAATTTATCATGCAAAAGTATTTTCAAAGAAAGTACCCCCATTATGCAAGTTCATCTACTATTTTATGATATAGAAAAGTATTGGTAATAAAACTGAATATGAAGTCACAAGACTAGGACTTGAATCTGTTGTTTCAGCTCTACAAATCAAAATTATAAAATGTTAATATAATGTCAAATATATCTATATTATTTGACATTATATTAACATGTCATCACATGTCAATGCAATGAGTATTCAAATTCAAATTTCATTGAAACTTACATAGTACCAACGACGGCCGGCATCCCGACTAATGCGGAACTCAGCGATACAGCAGTACGTGCATTCTCTCTTCTTTTCGTGAGAATAAGAGCGTAATCACATGCTGAGGTGAGCTTGTATGTTCCGTACACCAAGTAGATACCCCCTCTCATTGTGGAGCCCTCAATTCGTCGGGATGCCACCCGCGACTGCATAGTATCTGTATAAATAGGGTAACCACTGATTACAGAAGATTTCCTACAGTTATTTATTGAATAAAAAAACATCTATTTATGTTACATCTAATAACACCTATGTAGACTATATTTAAAATGTTTCACAGTTGCATTTGCAGCACCTTAGTTTTAAAAAATTGTATTGAGCCATACAACTATAAATTACATTTAAATTTAGTGCTAGAAGAAAATTAAGATGTTTTAGAATTTTATAAAGAAATAGCAAGACAAACAATGAATTTTGCCCGGAATTTTGTTTATAATGAAGCATTAGTATTAATATTTATTATATTATCAAAATCCTCCAATCTATAATTTAATATATTTCATTATGGACAAAACGTATGGTTTTACAAGTTACATGAAATATTTTATTCCTTTGTTTATTGTGTTTAATGCCACTTTGTTATATCATATCAACCCCAATAAACAACACTTTTTAAACAAATTGTCTTATTATATTTAGGTAGATAATTTTACTTGTATGGTTGTAACTTCTTGTCATGTAGGGGAGAAGGAAAGGTGAGTTAAGTAAATATAGTTTTTTGTTTTATAAATATATATTATAGAACAAAGTATATATAATGTCGTGTGTATATATATGTGTGTATCAAAATATCTTTTTTCTTTAAAATTATTTTAATTAATGTATTTTGTTAATTTGCAAGATTGTCAATGTAGATAAGTATGTAAAAACACGTAATACAATACTGAATCAATGACTCCACCAGAGCATTGTTGTAAATAATTTTTACTGTTTTTACACTAATAATAGCTTTCAAAACAAAATTTTTTAGTTGATGTTAATGATGTTTTATTATTTTGGCATCAATTAAGACAACATTCTTAGTTATGAAATTTAGTTAAGAGCTTTACGCTAGGCTATTCGACATGTGGAGAAGGCCAACTAACTAAATATTGAGTTCCTAAATATCCATAAGGTAGGTGTCACTGATTAAACTGTAAGATATAGGTTATGTGAGAATGGACTCCATAATCACCGTCCCATTAGGGTTCCTATGCTATGTTCGTGGCAATCGCGCACATATATTAGAATTGACTCAAGAACACTTGTCAATTTACCAGTCAGTTAAAGCCAGTTTACAGTGTCAACTGGCAAGAACAAGATTGGATGACGCTTTTCACTGACGAATCCAGGTTCACTTGAGAGACCAGATTGTAGAAAACTGAGAATGTGGAGAAAAACTAGAAACAAAAATTGTTTGGAAACTGTTTAGGAATTGATACCAAGGGGGGACTGTGATGGTTTGGGGTGGACCTGTAATCCACCATAGAACCAACCTTGTTTTCATAGAAGGCTTTTTAACAGCTGACGGGTATCGAAGTACAATATACAATTCTACAATATGTTATCCTTCCACAGGCAGAACCACTCGGGGGACAGTTCTTATTTATGCATTTATGCATTCTTATTTAATTTTTTAGATGACCACAATATCACAGTATTACCATGGCCAGCACAATACCCCAACTTGAATCCAATAGAACACGTCTGAGATATGCTACAAAGACGTGTCCTGAATCATGGCATGGTGTTTCAAACAGAGGAGCTCTTAAATTGTTTACGAGACCAGTGACACCAAATTGAACAACATTCAATAAACAATTTAATTAGAAATATATACAATAGGATGTCGTGTTATGATTAACACTAGAGGTAGCTATACACTATATTAAATGTATAAATCGTTCCTTATAATTTATAAGTTAGAAATTTGCTTTGTTTTTTACACCCTATATAACAAAACTGTGGTTCTTTTTAGTTTATGGTAAAAATAAAAATTATCTTCAACTTTTTGTTTCATTGCATCGTGGTGATACTTCCACTAGTTCCACCAATGTTTAAGTACAGCAATGTCTTGTCAGATCTAAAAAAGTGTGTGTTTATCATTTATCACATTCTTTTCCTACATTACCAGTTTGTAACTAAAAAAATTCAACCCGTATTATAGTTACTACCACTTAAAGAAATTATATTATATAGGTCCTACTATACTACAACATTTTTAAATTACTATACTTGTTGGTAACGACTTAATCTTAGATTTGTATATTAGTATATATTGTAGTAAGTTATGTTAAGAACGGTATCCTAATTAGTAGAATGGAAGTGTGGAAGCGCGGTAGCTCAGTTGGAAGAGCATTAGCCCGGAAAGCCGAAGGTCCCGAGTTCGATCGGCTGCGTCGAAATATTTTCATTCTACTACAGCTTCAGAAGTAGGATAGGGAATCCACCTGACAGCACAGGTTCACTTATATTTATGAAATATGTTTATCGAGATGTCGGATTATGGCCGGTAGTCGAGGACGGCTGTGTTGTCAGATATGGCCGAACTGTAGTAAATTATGTTAACAACGGTATCCTGATTAGTAAAATGGGAGTGTGGAAGCGTGGTTAGGTTAGGTTAGGTTAGGTTCAAAAGTGAGTGGGCCGAAAACCAGACCCTCCACCGCGACCATGTGGTCTATTGTGGCTCACACCTACTTATATTTCACCCAACAGGTCCAGCTTCTTAATGTAGCTGATCACCTTATTGGGTGAGAATTTGTTCAGATCCTCTGGCAGAAGTTGTCCTTTGCCAAATAATGAGTATCTGATCCTTTCCCCAGCGGGGCAGGTGCACAATATGTGTTCTGCCGTTTCGTCATCTTCTAAGCATAGGCGGCACTCAGCATCTTCTGCTAGGCCGAATTTGCACAGATGATATTTTAAACGGCAGTGGCCCGTATATAGGCCAATTAGAGTTCGTAGGTGAAACCTGCTTAACTCTAGAAGTTTTTTAGTTCTTGTTTTTGAAGGGTTTATTATAAACGCCTTCGAATGAACTAATCGTGGTAGTTCCTGCCAGTACTGGAGGATTTGCTCCTCAGCCCGGGTCAGGAGCGTTGCTTTGGCAGTACTTGAGGATATGCCAAGCACCGGTTCTGGTCTGACAAATTCAGAAGCAGCACCCTCCCTAGCTAGAGAGTCGGCTGCCTCATTCCCTTCATGGCCAGAATGGCCTGGGACCCAGACCAGAGTTACTCTATTTTTCCTGCTCAATTGAGCAAGTGCCTGCTGGCAGCTCCATACCGTTTTTGAGTTGCAACGGTAGGAACCAAGAGCTTTAAGAGCTGCTTGGCTGTCTGAGAAGATTTTTATCGATTTGCGTGTAAGTTGCCTTTGTTCCAGCCTCTGTACACACAATTCGATGGCATAAATTTCTGCCTGAAATATAGTTGCATAACTGCCAAGGGATGAAGATATTTTCACCGTTGGGTTGCAACTATATACTCCGGCTCCAACTCCCATGGGTGTTTTGGATCCGTCTGTAAACCAACAACTATCTGCCCTTAATAGGTCAGCCTTATTCCGATCCCACTCATCTCTTCCTGGGAAGAGAATGTGAAAGGGCAGTTCAAGGTTGGTCTTTGCAGGCATGACATCTGAAATCATCTCCAGGATACTGTGACTTTCCATGTCATCCAGCAGCCTATTGCGCTCCATGGTGTCAGACTGCGGCATGTTAAAAGCTGCCTGCTTTAGTCTGTATGTTGCCCATCTGGCCTCTCTCTCCAAATATATATGAAGAGGAGGTAGGTCCAGTAGGATTTCCAGAGCTGCTGACGGTGTGGAGCTAATTGCTCCAGTTATGGCCAGGCAGGCTTGTCTCTGTAAACCAGAGAGTTTGAGTTTGGTCCTTTGTTGTAGTCCTTTGGACCACCAAACTATGGAGCCGTATGCGATCATGGGTCGTATGACCGTCACATACAGCCAATATATTTGTTTGGGTCCAGTGCCCCAAGATTTCCCACAAATTCTTCGACAAGTCCATAAGGACAGTCGTGCCTTGTGGATCATTTTTTCCAGATGGGAGTTCCAATTAAGCGACTTATCCAGTACTACACCCAGATACTTCGCTTCCTCCGCAAATGGAATTATTTCACCAAGTAAGGAGGGAGGTCTTAAGTTGTCCAGCTTCCTTTTCTTGGTAAACGGTACAATTACCGTTTTGTGAGGGTTTACAGACATCTGCTCCCTCTTACACCAACTCAGTACTGTCTCTAGTACCTCTTGGAGGGTGAGGGAAATTCCCTCTTCAGAGTTTCCTCTGATTAAAATGACTAGATCGTCCGCATATGCTTGAACCTCAACCTCCCACACAGAAAGTATGGCCAGCAGGTCATCCACAAGCAGTGACCAAAGTAGGGGGGAAAGAACCCCCCCTTGTGGACACCCTCTTGCGGCCCTAAATCTGACCGTTTCTTCCTGAAGGGACGTCGTTATAGTTCTATTTTCTAACATAGCCCGAATCCAGCCACTTATGGTTGGGTCGACTCCCCTAGCAGTGACAGCTGTATATAGGGAGTCAGGCAGTGCATTGTTAAACGCTCCCTCAATGTCAAGAAAGGCCGCCACTGCAATTTGCCTACTCTGCAGAGATTGGGTGATTTTAGCGACTAAGTTGTTGAGGGCTAGTTCTGTTGACTTGCCGGTTTGATAGGCATACTGGTGGGTATTAAGAGGATGAATGCTTAACACACTCGTCCTAATGTGTCCGTCCAGTACCTTTTCCAGACTTTTCAACAGAAATGATGTCAGGCTAATGGGTCTGAGCGATTTGGGGCATAGGTCTATTCGACCTATTTTAGGTATGTATACCACCCTCACTGCGGACCAACTGGATGGTATATAGCTCCATGCCAGACTAGCTCTGAATAGTCTAATAAGAAACGGTATGATGATTTCCAGTCCGTTTTGGAGCAGAGCCGGAAACACACCATCCTCACCGGGTGATTTGAATGGCTGAAAAGATTTGATAGCCCACTCAATAGCTGGTCTTGTGATAACCTTCCTGGCCACCATCCAGTCATTTTGGTTAGGTCGTTTAAATCGGCCTTCTGGTAGTGGTAGTTGCTGGTTATCCAAAATCGAACTACCTGGGAAGTGGTTTTGTAACAAAAGCTCCAAGGTTTCCCTTCCAGAGTTCGTGAAGGTTCCATCAGGTCGTTTTATCGACCCAAATTCCCTTGCCGGATCTCTAGAAAGGATCTTGTGGATTCTCGTACTGCTAGGTAAATCAGATATACTCTCGCAGAACTTCCTCCAAGATTCCCTTTTTGCCCTTCTTATTTCTTTATTATAGTCTGTTAATGCAGATCTATATGGAGCCCAGGCGCCCGAAACTTTAGCTCGATTAAAGAGGCGTCGAACTTCTTTCCTCATTTTTTCCAGTTTTTTGTTCCACCAAGATGTGCCTCTATTATCTTTTTTGGTCTTAAGTGGACAGTTTTCGTGATAAGCTGCTATAAGAGCGTTCCGAATTTGTTCCGTCGCAATCTCTATCTCGTCACGATTATTTATAGTGGTCAGGGTACCTTGAAGTCGTGACTGGACCGATCGTTTGTACTCGCCCCAGTCTGTGCTTCTCGGGTCCCTATATTTCACCATGGGCCTAGGCCCCGTTTCTATATTAAATAGAATGTGTTTATGGTCTGAACATGATGGTTCAGAAGATACCTTCCAGTCAGTTATCTTATTGCTCAAAAGATTTGAGCTGATGGTGAGATCTAGTACCTCTCTCCTATTTCTAGTGATAAAGGTTGGTTCTGAACCAATGTTGTTTACCATTAGCCCTTCACCTAGTATATAATCAAATAGTGACTCACCTCTTTGGTTAATGCCTGTGCTGCCCCAAGCCGTGTGGTGGGAATTCGCATCACATCCGATGACCAGGTGGACATTGTTTCTCCTACTGAAGGCGACTAAATCCCGCACTGCAGATGGAGGAGGTTGACCAGCATCCCTATCGCCCGGAAAGTAGGCCGAGCAGAGGATTATATTCCCCCTGCTCTCCCCCATTCGGATAGATATTTGGATGGCTACGACATCCGGGGTGCAGTAACCTGTAAGTACAAAATAGTTAATATTGTTTCTGATCCAGATACAAGCTCTGGGTCTGGCTTCAGATCCCATCACTATTACCTTTCCAGAAGTGTTACCTAGTCCGGTTACTCGGCCTGTATTACTGGTCCAGGGTTCTTGAATGAGAGCAATGTCAATTTGCTCGTCCTGGAATCTTTTTCCAAGGACATACGTCGCAGCCTTGGCATGTTGAATGTTCGCCTGTAGGCACCTGATGTTTGTAGTAGTAGTAGACATCAGGGGGAGGGGATAGGTTATTGGATGGAAAGAAGGTTATAAAGAGGGGAAACTAGGATAGGAAACGGGGTTTAGGTGTTTGGTTTGGGTTTGGGGGAGGGCGGTTTACCCTTCTTTCCGGATGGCGGTTTTGATCCACTCTTCCGAAGAGGAGGTTTGTTTGGGATGGATTTTCCTTTCCCAAGTGGTTTGAGTCGGGGAAATTTACCACCAGTGGAGTGCATTTTAGATTTGCCCCTCGAGGTTGGTGGTTCATCCTCCGATCTTTTAGTTGTTGGGGCGGGTTCTTTCCCCTTTACCCCTTTGATTTTGTAGGTTTTTGGGCGGAATTGCACCTGCCCAAAACCAAAGTAGGGCTGATTGTTCAGCCCTTCCAGAGCTGCCTTAGACCCCTCGTCAGTCGAGAATGTCCAGACCTGCCCTGGGCCAGACTCTTCCCGGTGTAGTATTTTCCACTCCCGGGTATTCAAGCCATGGTTCATTTTTCTCAGCCTGCTGAGAACTATATCCGATGTGAGCCGTTTGTCGGCTTCATCCGGTATATAGGCCACATATATATGTGGTTTAGGTAAATCCTCACCCTGTACGGTTTGAAGACGAGCTCCTTCCCACGGCTGAAGATGCTTTATTGTGCTCTCCAACCACGAGACGCTCGTCTGGTCCACACAGGTGGTGAGAAGCCATCCGGGTCGATGTGTACAGCCCTGGAATCTCACCTGAGGTCCATCATCTGGTAGTTCATCTACAGCTGACATTATCGCCCTCTGCAGAGTTCCTAATTGGTTGTTGGTCAAGGTCGTTTCGGGGTACGCAGGGTGGATAATTCCCACCCTAATTCCCTCTGTTACAGCCTTGAATGATGGTTTGGTATATTCACCTTCCCGGGCTCTCTTGGCACCCAGATCCGGTGAACTACCATCCGAACGCATGCGTTTACTCTTTCCCACTGGCAGAGAGGAGGACTGGTTACCTACCTCCTGCTGAGGATCAAGTTTCGGCTGGTTCAGCACATTACTTAAGGCGGTTTGGTAAGGCACTCCGCTCTTAAGCAAACGACTTAGGCGCTTCCTTGCAGCTCCTCCTAGCCGTCTTCTTTTAAGGGAGAGTTTGTCTACAGATGTAGATGTCTCATCCCCTAAATTGCCTTCTCCTCCCGTTTCAGGTGTCGGAGACTGTAACAGCCTCCTTTCCTGATCCGGTGGGATCGGGCTTTCAATGGGAGTCGGATTAATCCCGATCTCCATGGGTTCCCCAGTTGCCTGGGGAGGGTCGAGGGTTTGACCTCCCTCGTTAGGTTGTTTTTTGTTGGCTACTATGTTCTCCATAAAAGTCCCACGAGTAGCAAGGGAAAAGTAGTCCACCACAGCAGAGCCCGGCATACCGTGGTAAGGCAAATGTACTCCAGAAGGTTGCCCGGTTTTCCAGAGGCCCCGTTAGAGACACCTATCACCCCGGTGCCATTCAGCTAAAGACACGGGTCGCACAACATCCTAGCTTGGGGGAGTTTATCGACCTTCCTCGTCTAGATCCGCCGTGTTTAGTCGTCAGCAGGGCCACCTCGAGCAGGATGTGGCTCTTCACCACGCACGGACGGTCTTGAGAAAAGCTTCCTAGTGGGGTTGCCACAACCCACTCAGCTATTCTCCTGGAGTCAGTGGCTTGTAACTGGCCTCCTTGACCCCTGGAAGCGTGGTAGTTCAGTTGAAAGAGCATTGGCCCAGAAAGCCGAAGGTTCCGAGTTCGAACTCTGGCTGTGTCGAAATATTTTTCATTCTACTACAATATTAAGGTTATATAACATAATTAAAAGCTAACTTTTTAGCTGCCTAACTAAAATTAGAAACATATTTTTATATCCTAATTATTTTTGGGATCAAACAAATAATTGAGAAATTTAGTGAGTAAAACAATATATTTTTGTAAAATAAAATAATAGTATTCTTTATAACAACAATTTTATGTGTACTTATTTATTTAGAATCTATTGGTATGCAAAGGAAATAACAAATAATCTCATTATTTAAAAGTACCTGTATGTCAGAAACAACTATATTGGAGATTGATTAGTGATTACCCCTTGGAATATTGAGTTATGCTTCATATCCTAAGATTTTTCTTTTCAATATTATTAATATTACATTTAGTATAATAATATAAAAATGAAAATATATTAATTTTTAGTTTAACTTCTTTTGACTAAACACCTGAATAAATAATCTTTAACATTAGTTATCTAATTATTGGATCTTGTAAATTGCACAATCCACAAAAGTATTACTAAAATTTGATCTAGTGAACATAACAAATTTGTAATGACACATGCATACATACCTAACATTTTAATATTCACAAACTCTTCTAATCTGACTTTCACACAGCTATTATTTTTTTTACTTCATCCTTACTTAAACGGGAAGAATCACACTTGGAGGTCTAATTAACAATATTTTTTTCAGCAACAGAGAACCAAAATGTTTAAAGCCTCTTATCAGCCATTATACCACAATTACTTACATTATCTAAAAATTTACTAGCAATAATTATGTAATTATCTGTGATACATCTACCAAATCCCCCAGAAACTAAATTTATAAACCAATTTGGTGTTGCACTAATTAAGTATTTTATGGTATTGCATTGTTATATTCAGACCATGTATAGCTCTGATGAAGAGGGTTTGATGGTCTCTGAATTTCAATTCCGAAGCAATCAATAGTACACTATACAATATCTATATCTAAATGGAATAGGAAGCAATTTTTTGCTTATGCGAAATTTTGAAGTATGTTTGCAATTTTAGGTATTTGCAGAACTGACAAACACTGACGTTGATGTAAAGTAATTAGTACATCCCTATATGTTATGCACTCATATTCAGAAATTATGGTAACGAGCAAAAAAGCATCTTTGGACAAATTTGTAAGATCTTGCATGATTTTCAATTAATTGCATTAATATCTGCTTTTTTTCACTTTGTTCTTCTTCTGAAGTGCTTAGAAGAAAAGCTTGTGAGTGAAAACCTTTTATATAAAATTAGAGATTTTTTCTTCTCATGTGCCGTTTGTAATGCCGACGAGCCAGTCACTACGTTTTCAGCATCTAACTTTAATATTTTTGGAGGAGAAAGCACATTTGCTATATTTTCACAAAAACTGTAATTCAATTTGCTTTTACAATTAGTACTTCCCATTAAATTCATGTGAGTGACAACACCATCCTTCAGTTTCAATTTTGTTCCTTGCATTAATAGAAACGTTAGTTCGATACTCCGCACATTAGGGAAACATTGGAAAACACAGGCACTGCAAGGAATTTATCACTGGCGCTGTCTTGATAAGTAAAATAGTTGGAATTTTGAATGTTTTGTTTTTTAAAGTCTTACTTCATCGTCGTTGTTCTTGTGACTTTGTGGCATATGTTTAAAAGTATTATAACAACATAACGTTTATAGTAATCTAGTGTTTGTTTTAGTCTGTGTCAAACGGATTGAAAAATATAAAAAATTGTATTTATTTCGCAAGCGTAATTTCAATTCCAGGATTTTTTCACCAGTCTACCAAACGTACATTTACACTTGATTCGGTAGTGCTAGTAGGGAAAATAATACTTCGCGTTCTAAAATTATTCAGGTTTTAGATTTTAATGGGAGGGTTTACAAATTGTTTTTAAATTAAGGGCTACCAGTCATCAGCGGCTGAATCCATAAGTGGGGCAATGGGCTCAACTTTATGAAAGATTTAGAATTTTCTTTTTTTACTGGCGTATAAAAACGTTTTTGATATTACTGACTTGTTATTTGATATTCTCTAAAAAGAAAACGTTGGATATCGCTTACTTATCATTACTGCATCATGTGGATCTAATTTCTCAATAATATTTTCATTACAGAGTAATCTACAACAGGATATACCTTCATGTTTCACCAATACTTTTAAAGGAGCAACATGGTTTTGTGAACAAAAAGTCTTACCTTAACAAATTTATGTGTTTTCAGCAGCTACATTGCGAAAAATATTAACAACTCACAGATTGATACACTGACCTGGCAAAGGCATTTGATAGAGTTAATCACAATATCATGTTGGGAAAACTACAGTCAACTTGATACAGTTTTTAAGGTCCTATCTTACCAACCGATCTAATTTTGTCAAATTTAATAATAGCAAGTCAGATATTTTTGTTAGTACTCAGGGGTTCCGTAGGGCTCTATACTCGGGCCATTGCTATTTGTGATGTTTATTAACAATACATCTGATTATATTAAGCATGTTAAATTCTTGCTTTATGCTGATGATTTAAAAGTCTATCTTGCAATAATGTTGAAGCCATTTCTGATGTCTGTAGGTATAATGATCTGGCACTGAATGTGTCAAAATGTAAAGTGGTTTCATACACCAGAAAAAAAGGCCTTTGGTAGGAGCAGATACTCTAAATTGTGTCGAAATTGAGGTACTGAATGAAATTAAAGACCTTGGTGTAATGTTTACAAAGCACTTTTCATTCAACAGACACATCTTGCAATTAACTGCAGAATGTTATAGAAAACTTGGCTTTGTTTTAAGAGCCAATCATGATTTTACACCTAACACATCTATCACTATATTTAATTCATATATACGTTCTAAACTTAAATACTGTTGTTATATGGAACCCTAGAACTGTGATGTATACTGAAATGTTGGAAAAATACAGAAGAGATTTCTAAGATCATTGTACCTAAAACAACATGGAACTTATTCGTTTTTAGTATTATATGAACACCAAAGATCTGAGTTCAAAGTAACTCTTTTAAGCGAGTGTCGTAAAAGTGTCAAAATTTTGTTCATTTTTATTATATGGCTATTACATAGCCATATAATTGTACCTGACATACTATTCGCTATAAATATTAATGTACGTGATATTAGAGAATTAGAAATAATGTTTTTAAAACAACTAATAAATTGTTGAAATGAAAATTGTTTGTCGGTCATTAATAATTTTCTTGAAACTCATAATATTGACATTTTTAATATAAGTAAAAATAGGCTACTTTCTTGCCTGTGATATGTATGTATCTAATATTTGTATAATATGTGTATTGTGTATGTTTGTGAATCTGTATTTTAGTGACTATAGTCTTATTAGTTAGTCTTATTTTTCTGATTTTATTCTTGTGCTTTTCTATCATAATGTAAACAAGTGACAGTGTATATGTAATTGTACTTTTGTCTGTTTGTATGCAGTATAAATAAATAAATAAATTACAAAATATAACCTTGTCGCTACAACAATCGGCATATGCTTTGCTTATTGCCGATTCAAAAAATGAATGCATCCTCTGCATGAAAATATTTGAACCTATTTAAAAGATAGTTTTAAAGGCTGATTGCTGCCATAAATAACACGTATTTGGGTTTGTTAAACGCAATAATTTAATAGTGGTTGTGACTTTTTGGTATTGCAAAGTTAAAAATGAAGTGGATATTACTTGTATATCTTTATTTTTACACATTTTAAAATGGCATCCAAAACAAGCCATGTTGTGTTTATGGCTGTCATTCCAAAAAAAGGTGCTACTAAAGTGTTTAAGATAGAAGTTTGGCTCTAGTATGAGAAACACTCATCTTCACTTATATTTTCACTTAAAAAGCATGTAAAAATTTAATAATAGGAAACACATTTATTTACAATATAATCGCTTTGTTGCAGTTTATCAATTCTTTTCTATAATTCTTATAAAAACAGAATATATTTAACATAAAAATAACAATTATTTAACAGAAACCCATAAATACTAATATGGTATTACCTTTTCTACCGTTCGTCACTTAGTTTAGTCCAAATTATAAGCAAATAAAACTAGCAAATGTTCCAAAAAAATCATATGATAATTAGCATATATCAAAGAAGCACTTATGGGACATAAGACTGCTTTTGTCACTCTTTTTACTGGGCGCATTCAGGGAACCGCAGCGCTTCAGCGCTATATTAAAATAGCTGCAGCGCTGTATTAAAGTGCTGCAGCGCTGTATTAAAGCGCTGCAGCGCTTTATTAAAGCTGGATCGCTGAATAGTTCCATCAAGCGATAAAATTAATATTGTTTAGGTTTACGTCTATGGGTTTACGCACAAAATATCTATGGATAAAATTAATTATTATTAATATTAATTGCAAAATATGAATTACTGAAAATTACGTCACTTTAAGCTTCCGTTTAAAATGTCGAATCAGCGAACGTGAAGCGGTAAAGCGCTGGAGTGCTGTTTCCCTGAATGTGCCCATTGCTTATTTGAAGCTAACTAGCACATGAAGTCACTATATTTATGGCAGTTAAATTTAATGTTAATACAGTAGACTCGCGTTATAGTGAACATACTATATTGTGAACTACTCTAAATAGTGAACACATATATTTTTCTTAATGTATTCTGTAGACTGAACAAATTGACTCCCGAAATAGTGAACTCAATAGCTTCTTTAGTAAACAAACATGTTAAAACAGGAAAACGATTTTAGACATAGTTTTCTGCAGTATATGATTGAATTAGGTCGCGTCACGAGTAGGTATGACGAAAAATAGGAAACATTTAACCCTAAGTGATAAAGCTAAAATATTGGAAGACTTAAGGAAAGGTGTCGGAGTGACCGTTTTATCTAAAGAATATGGTGTATATTCTTTACTCTATACTTTATACTATATGAGCAATTCGAAACAGAAGGGTAAGGATTTTGAATAGGGTGGTTTGAATAGGTGGTGGGTGGGTCTTCTCGTTTTACACGACTTAAGAAATACAATGGTGCAAATTGGATTGGAGAAACAAAAAATAATTCATAAAAAAGCTCTATAAAATGACAACTGTTGCATCGATTATAGCACATATATATATTTTTGAAATCAGAAAAACCCGTAGAATGCAATAATCAAAAAATATACAGGGTATTCCATTTAAAAAAATTGAACCTAGGTTCATATTTCTTTAAGCTGCACTCATTTTGGCTGTTCAATTACATATCTGCAAACCTCGTAAAAATTATAAAACATCTGTATAAAACTTTTTTTATTAGCACCACAAATAAAAGATATAGGGGGTGAGTTATTTCGTTGAAAAACCCGGTACATATTTTATTGACCATGCTATGATTACAAAGCTGATTGTAATGGCAAAAAAGAAATATTTAAGGCGCACCTAACCTCCCACTGGCATCTATGAAATGAACAGTAGAAAGGATATATTATAACCTTTCTACTGCTTCGGACTCGAAGGTTATTTATTATTTATCAATACCTTTTGCATCTTCAGAAGTGACAAAATACACAATTATATGAAGAATACTCAATTAGTATAACTAAGAAATACAGACACTTATTTTAAAATTTATCTTTGATGCATTTTAGTCCTAATTATTTCTAGTTGCAATTATTGTATTTAGGTAGGTTTGTATTATTTAGATAGTTTATTTAAACATAGTGTATTTAATGTCAGTGAGTTCTAGAGAAAATTCTTTGTTATACATAAAACAAAACACATACATCATCTCGGAAGAAAACAAAGATTATTCATATATTTTTTTTATTTAAATTATTTCAGGTTACATGGCCTACATTAAAAAAAAACTTAAACTACCTTACAAACGGAATCCTTACACATACACTTAGATTAATGAACATTTTTTCCATTATCCTGTAGAGAATATGAAATCAAAATAGACTGTTAAATTTGAACACATTTTTTTTATTTTAACAGATAGTCTTGCATTTAAAAAAAACAAATACTTATACAAGAGTTACAATATTTTTGTCGTTAGACATACAAAACATAAAGGTATGTTATCTATTTGGCAGGACAACTTTCAAATGAGAAATGAATATTAGAGCTACAATGAATTTTAATAATACACAAACATGGCGCAATTATGCTCGCTCTCCACGAATTCGACGGGCCAACTGTATATCTTTTGGCATAATGGTGACTCTCTTAGCGTGGATTGCACACAAGTTGGTATCTTCAAATAGGCCCACAAGGTATGCTTCACTGGCCTCCTATAAAATCAATTATAAATACTTTAGCTACTTATATATGGAAAACGCTGCATATGTTTTCATACAGAAATCTCTCTTACAAGTAGGTACACATATGGTTTTTTGTAAGTATGCACCGAAACTTTGATTTTGTTTGGGTATTCGGCAAAAGTGGACGCCAAAGTGAATTCTAGAAAATTCGTGCTTAGACTTGTTATTCACTTGTTTCGCAATTTCGCAGTAAGCATTTTCGTTGTTTGCTTTATAGTTTAGTTAATAATTAATGAACAGCAAAAATGAGTAGTAAAAAAAGTAACATTTGGGAGTTTTATAACTTGTATGAAGATAAATATGCCAAGTGCCAAATATATATTACAAATTATTCATGGAGGAGTGGGGAAAAGCCACTACAACTTCCCTTATAAATCATGTAAAACGTTATCACAATGATGACTATGAAGAATTTCAAAGGGAGAAGAGTTCAGACACAAATAGTTCCAAAAATCATGAAAATAACCAGCCTCTTCTACAACAAAAGACACTGCAAGTTTCTGAAAGAATCTAGGAAATGGAACCAGGACAACAAACGTGCTAAAGCTCTGCATTACACTAGAGCAGAAATACAATATGCCAGTTTCAATACTAAATTCACAAGATTAATGAAGCAAGTAACTCCAGAGCAACAAACGTCCTAAAGCTCTGCATTACACTAGAACAGAAATGATTGTACTAGACAATATGCCTGTTTCAATACTAAATTCACAAGATTAATGAAACAAGTAGCTCCAAATTATATTTTACCCGGAAGAAATTTTTTTAGTAACAAAATAATTCCTGAACTTGTTGTGGAAAGTATAAAGAAAAAAACTACAATAATTGTAAGTGCGAAGTATATGTATATCTTTCACATCAGATACATGGACCTGCGCAAGCACAAACGAAAGTTTTATAAGCTTCACAGGATATTGTCTTACTGAATCTTCAGTATAACCATATAGTTTTCAACTGCAAACATTCGACAATGTTGCAAATATGATTAAGGCGTATAATGATGCGGAGATTGAGAGTGTCTGTTTAATTCATAGTGTGCAGTTAATAATTCTGGAAGGTATAGTCACAAAAGTTAGTTATTGATTTACAGATACTGATCAGCAACAGCTTTTGAAGTAGATTTTAATCATTCTGCTAAAGCATGCGTGGTTTTAAAAAATATTGAATTAAATGTTTCCCTTAAAAAGTTAATACAAAATGTTTAAACCCAATGGAACTTAACATTTTGTATACTGCAGCGCATACATGAAAAAAAGTCTTGAACATAATATAGTGCTGACTGTACCGACAGTAACTTAGAATCATTTACCGCAAATCAGTGGGGTTTAATTGAATTAATATTAAATCTTTCGGAACCGTTTGAGGAAATAACAAAGGCAATTATCGGGCCGGTGGCTCAGGGCTTAGCGTCGCGATCGCTCAACCCAGAGGTCGTTGGTTCTAATTCCCATTCCACCAAACAATTTATCATTACTCGTAGATCAAGGCTTATTCGCAGGGATGCCTTGGCAACTATCCTGGCGGATGACCTAGGATGGGAAGAATGTCAACTTGGTGTTAATGTGAGAGATTAAAATCAGTTGAAGTTTGACTGTCCCCCTAACTAATGAGGTTTTCCAGGTTTCCCTCATTCCAGCACTGAATGGTGGTTAGGGCCTATCAACGTAAGTCGCTCCTGAGGCGCAAATGCGGCCCGCGAAATAATAATATGCCGCCCCTTCCCCCACACAAGTCTCAGACTTTCGGGCTAATCCTTGTGATTAGAATGAGGGGTAGAGATATTATTATTATTATTATTATTATTATTATTATTATTAGAATTAGCACTAATATCCGAAATTATTCCAACAAATACAACCTTATTACAGTTTATGTCATTTACAGACTCAAACCAAACTTTTTTCGGTGTAGGAGCAATGAAAGATGTTTTGTGCAGCAGTCAAAAGATTTGAATTGTTTTACACAAATAAAAACTATGCAGTATCTACTTTATTAAATCCAAGCTTGAATTAGCTTTTTTTAATAAAGATCAAATAGACTCAGATTAACCATATACAAGATAAATAACAGCCAGAGAAAAATGTCCACGAAATGAAATATAATTAAATAAACAAATCCCACTGCATGCCATTGGTTCGTTACAGTTTTTGATGGACCGAGATATGCCGAAAATACACGACACAACGACTCGTGACTTCATATTTGTTTTGAAGTTTTGTGAACGTAAATTTATTTAAGTATTTTATGTGATATAAGTGGTCATCAGTTAATAATCTAGGCTGTGTTATAGATTTTTAGTTTGTGGAAAATCTTTGTGGACAGTGAAATGACTATTAAATGCATAGTTTTCCATAAATCGGGCAAAAAAGGTGATGGGAGATCGTTCCACCGGTAAGTAAACAATGCTGACCATAGACGTATCATTCGTTAGGAATTCAACTTACGTATAATGTTCATGGGTAATATAAGTAATATAGATAATATTGTAGTTTTATATTGTATATTTTCTATGGATAATAGTTTCTGATCCTCATAAAATTATTTGGAGACAATGAAATTTTTATCATTTTTCTTTCATCGTTCAAGGAAAATTTCAAATGTTTACCCCTCTTTGAAAAAAAAATTCGAATAATTTAAAATATAGATAAGAGTATTAGATGTAGTTTTGATTTAGAATGGGAAGTGAATTCCGAACCGAAAAAAATGTATTTTCTTATTTCACTTTCAGGTTTTTAGTAGGTATAAAGTATTATGAATATCTTTATATTATATCGCTACTTTATTTGGGTATTTGGCCACAATTCTGAACAAATTAATAAAATTTTGAGTAAACAATACATACTCCTCGCTAAAAGACCCATTAAAGTTTTTTTTTAATTTGACTAATCAGTTCTCATACTGAAAAATGTATAAATATCATAAAACATAGTACACACTTTAAGTTAAAATAGCACTAACATTTCGGAAGCTTCACTGTCAGAAGAATGTATTGTGTTCTATGATATTTATGTATCTATATTTAAGAAAAAACTCTAACAGACTCTTCGGTGCAGAGGTTTATTTTCTTACTTTTTTATTAGTTTTTTCTGAATTTTAGGAAAATAGCTAAATAAAGTAAAGTATGCATTGCGTATTATGTTATATACCTAGCTACCTAGTTTTTGTAGATGTTAGGGTTTTTTTTTAATCGTGAGGCAATAGGTACTTTACGTTGTTATAAACACCTTTAAAAACATTAATAAACCCTCTTATTTTGAGAAATACTGGCCGCCACTGGTAGCTATTTACAAACAGTTAAATAAACACTCCCCCCTTTCGTAAATTGTTGTTTATTAGATGGACAGGCATATTAATGCTTTGGGTATTGCTGTTACTTATCTTTTACATGGTTAATCTGAGGTTAGAAACACCTTTAAAAATATCAATAGACCCTTTTCTTATTTTGAGAAATACCGCCGCCACTGGTAGTTGTTTACAAACAGAGTTGAGTAAACATCCCCCCCGCCGCAAATAACTGTTTATTACATGGACAGGCATATTAATGCTTTAGGTATTGTTGTTACTTATCTTGTACATGGTTAATCTGAGCAAATAGAGCCGGTCAAGCTATTGATAATAAAATATGTTCCAGAAGCTGAACAAGAATCTATTTGGGATGAATCCAGTGGCCACGATATTGTATTAACGAAAATTGTAAAATTAACGACCAAATCAGATAAAAAGATATCAGATATGGAACTGCATCATCATCATCACAACCTCAGAAAAAACATTTAAGCAGGAACACCGGCAAGAAACAACTTAATGAAGAACTGGTAACATATTTGGAGTTACCTCGAATAAAAAGAACAGACGACGAAGTGGTGGAATGAAAGAAAACTGGTATTCCAATACTATTCAATATAGCTAAAAAGATCATTTCTGCTCCAGAAAATAGCGTTTACTCAAACTATTTTCAGAAATGGGAAATATTTACGGAGAAACTAGAAATAGTTTACTGCCCAGAAATGCTAAGAAATTTCTACATCACAATTTAAATAAACTTAATTCTGAGTATTAACTTGTTAATTTTTGTTAATTTACGAGTAAATAATAAATACAAATAGTTTTTTTTTAACCTATTTTAACCTTTTTAGAGTTTAGTGACTTTCTTCTACTTAATAACAATTAGTATGGGGTATTACATTTCATTGAATTTTATTTCCCAAATCACTATAAGAAATACAGGGTGTCCATTTATAAACTGACACATTTTAACTGCTTATAAGTCGAGAACGATAAATGATATCGATGTGCGGTTTTCACAGAACTTCATCAATTTTTTTAAAGTTTTTTTTGACAGTGTTGCCAAGTTTCAAAATTTACCTGAAATAGGAGGAAAAAAATTTATTACTTTCAAAGGCCGATTTGACAAAGAAATGTAATGGGACACCCTGTACTTTTTAATTTTACATGAAAGCCTGTTAACTTTCCTTTCCGAAAATGTATAAATTGTTTTTCATTGCAATCATTTCTTTGTCCAGAGCCAATTTTGGTAGATGACTCCTTTTTGAAAAGGTCCCTGCTCTAATTGATGAAAATTTTATGGTAATTACCTATGTATCGCTTTATCATGATTAAATGATTTGCGCTATTGCCATGTCTATAAAAAGTATTTATTCTATTAAATAACAACTACTAAACAATACTGTTAAATAAGAACTAACAGTAACAATAACCTCGGTAACAATACTTATAACAATTTTAACAACTGAACAATTTAATTTTAATTTATACGTAACTAATAAATTAGCTGCTGTATATGACCCCCATTTTGCTCGGAACACATATGCAGACGCACAAATAAGTTGCTGAAGGCGTTTTGTAGCATTTCCGGTGTAATTTGGTTGAAAACGTTTACTATGTTGTTGCGCAGTTCATCCAGATTTCTTGGGGTTGGACTGTAGCAACGTTCCTTTATATATCCCCATATAAAAAAATCTGGAATGGTTAGATCGGGAGAATAGGGTGCCCACTCGATTGGACCTGCTCGCCCAAGCCATCTATTTCTTAAAGTAGTATCTAAGGAATGCCTTGCGACTCTGGAGAAGTGTGGTGGTGCACCGTCTTGCTGAAAATAGACCATGTTTAAATTCCCTTCCTGCTGAAGTTGTGGATAAAAAAATGTTTCCAACATATCGGTGTAATTGTTTCCATTCACTGTTGCTTCTTGAAAACAAAATGGCCCATAAATTTTAGACTTCGATACTGCACACCAAACGTTCAGCTTAGGAGAATCCCTTTCAAATTCGTTATAAGTTCGAGGATTTTCATCCCCCCAAATTCGGCAGTTATGCTTATTTACCCGCCCACTAAGGTGAAATGCTGCCTCGTCTGACATTATTAAGTTGGTATCCGGCTCATTTCTAAAAAGATCTAGTAATGTTTCGCACATAAAATATCTTTTTTCAAGGGCGTGATTTTCAATTTTTTGGAAAGTTTGAATTTTGTAGGCTTTAAACTTAATTATTTTTAAAATTTTATGTACTTTACTTTTTGACATATTTATCGTTTGGGCTATTTTTCTAATAGATATTTGGTTATTGTTCACGGACAACACTTCTCTCACCCGCAAAATATCATCCAACAGATTACCTTGTGCATTTAGGACTGTTCGAACTTTCCTTTTAACTGTTCCCTCCTGAGAAAATTGGTGTACCCAATGAAGTATAGAATTGCGTGAAGGTGGAGCTTTTCCAAAAATCAGCCTAAATCTTCTTCTCGTCTCCGTAACTGATTTGCATTCACTAAATAGTAACACGCAACGTGCTTTTTCCTGGGTGGTAAACATATTTAAACCAATTTTAAAACTTTAACAAATTGCAAAAGTATAGAGAACTAATTATTGAGACAGCCCAACGAACGACGTTAACAAGATTTGACAGTAGTTAAGGGATACAAAACAAATCATGCGATTCATAGCCTCCTTGACAAGCCAAAGTTAGAGGTTGTTATTGTTGTTAGTTGATACCAAGAATGTTATTTAATAGAATAAATACTTTTTATAGACATGGCAATAGCGCAAATCATTTAATCATGATAAAGCGATACATAGGTAATTACCATAAAATTTTCATCAATTAGAGCAGGGACCTTTTCAAAAAGGAGTCATCTACCAAAATTGGCTCTGGACAAAGAAATGATTGCAATGAAAAACAATTTATACATTTTCGGAAAGGAAAGTTAACAGGCTTTCATGTAAAATTAAAAAGTACAGGGTGTCCCATTACATTTCTTTGTCAAATCGGCCTTTGAAAGTAATAAATTTTTTTCCTCCTATTTCAGGTAAATTTTGAAACTTGGCAACACTGTCAAAAAAAACTTTAAAAAAATTGATGAAGTTCTGTGAAAACCGCACATCGATATCATTTATCGTTCTCGACTTATAAGCAGTTAAAATGTGTCAGTTTATAAATGGACACCCTGTATTGCTAACGGAATCGATAGTATTAATTGCCAAACACTTCTGATTACTAAAATACTGAAGTGAAATGATTTTTAAATTAAACTATTAGTAAAAATTCATTTCAGGTAATAGGTATCGTTTATATTAGTTGACTTAGAGCGCGCGTTAGAAACTAATAATCCATGCTAATTGTCATTAGTCAGATGATATGGAAACCCGGTACACGAGACCGAAAAACTAAAAATAAATAAGTATGAGTTTTTCCTATGCTATATGCTTCGATCTAATCGATGACCGAGTATTCGGTATTCTATTATTGGGCCAAAACACCGCTTTGGTGCATCACTAGTTTTTGGAGTTTATAAAAGTACCGTGCAATGAAAAATGTACAGTACAAAAAAAAATTACTAAAATAGTGCAAAACAAAAAGTTATTAAAATAAAAGATTTACTATTAATATAATAGAATAATTTTTGAGGCAAAAATTTTCTGAAAAATTCATGAAATACGACATTGTTTTCAAGGTGAAACATATTTTAATCTAATAATTGTATACTATGTATGTATATCTATCATCATTCCCTACCCTACAGTCACCCTCTCAAAAATTCAAATTGCAAGGGGAGTTGAGTAGTACATCTTTTGAAAGGTCTTTCAATTCCCTATATAACTGGTAAAAATTTCCGTAAACTTTTTTAACTTTTATTGATTTGTTCCTGCTGAGAAATAACTTTCATTATTTTAGGTTTAGAAAATAAAAATCAAAAAAAGTTGTTCAAAATGACCTCCAAGTTCCATATAGTAGTAAAATCTTTTGAAATTCTGTACAAACATTTCTGAACAATCTGGAGTCAATGAACGGCATTCTCGAACAATTCTTTCACAAAATCAGAAAGCAGAAATCCAAAGGAGATACATGAGGTAATCTGACGAGCCACTCCACAGGACCTCTTCTTCCCAATCCATTATATCAGGAAATCAATTATGTGAGGGTGTATCAAATAAAAAATGTGAGGGTGCCCCATCCTGTTGAAAATACAGTTCCAGTTCACCCTCTAAAACATTTTTTCACAGATCAAGGTCACTTTCACCATTTAAATTGTCGGGAATAAAAAAACGGCCTTAAGATGCCTGCCCAAATATTTAATTTCTGAGGCCTTTGGGTATGAGTTTCCACGAACAAATGTGGATTGGTTTTACTTCAATACCTACAATTGTGCCTGTTTATCTCCCCATTTCATTTGCAATCACCAATCATCAATTTGGTGTACAATCACCAAAATTAAAATTATTTTATTCAAGAAAGAATAGATAAAAGTTTAGAGATTGAAATGTTAACTCGACCCCGCCTTGCCATTTGATTTTTTTGAGAAGGTGGCTGTGTAGGGTAGGGTAATAATAGGTATTAAAGTATTACATTAAAAAATATATGTCCCCCTTGGAAACAAGGTCGACATGTTTTATTGACGCACGTGACGCATACTCAAGGTCATTACTGTTTTCCTCAGATTCATAAGAATCTATCAGCAGTCATATCGAGGCATAAGAATCACTAATAGAATAAATTCTAAAGTGAAATCAGTATATTTTGCAACAACTAAGTACTTTCCTAATGTAAGTAGGAGCTCTTTACAGCTACTAGAAAGTACATTTTAAAGCTATAAATATTTTTTCTGTAGAGAAAGAGGTAGGTTTCCCATTATAGCAAAGTTAGAAACATATAACAATAATGAGGTTTTTTATAAAGTAGTTCTGCTGTGAAAAATAAGTCAGAGTGGTTCAGCCAACTCTTCTATCATGGTAAACTTCTTGGTTGGCACCTACATTGGCAAAAATTTTTGCCGAGATTCACTTACATCTATTTAAACTTCGTCCTTGACACTTTATTATTATTCAATCCGCCATTTATCAACTTTTTGTTTATTTTCATCTAGTTGTAAGAAAATAATATTTTATTACAACTTTTATAGTCACATAATAATTAATCAACAATATTAATATCTTCAAATTATCTCTTTTTTTAATTGTAAAATTATTTTTATTTATTGGTAGTCTTATTTTTTAAGGTTTATTTAGGTACTTTGCCAATTTTAGTTAACCAATTTAAATATTTATATCTAAATCCATATACTTGCGTATACATTGATTATTATTACAAACAGGTTACCAGAAACAACTGCTATTAACACGTTGAGTGTGCATGGCACGGATCCATGCCAGTTGAGTTTTCAGACAGGGCGGCGTGGCACGGATCCTGACATATGCACATTCTCACATTCATTGCCAGTAGGAACTGAGCGTTGGTTGAAGGTGGACGTACGCTGACAAGCGTGTAGCGTACGTATCGGGACTTCTAAAAAGTTTGTTCGTTTCGGGATTTTTTTTTTTAAGTGGATTAATATGGATGATAGTAAGGCAGGTCCATCGGGCATTAAAAAACGTAAATTGGTGTGTAAAGATCCAAAAAAACTAACCAATGATGAACTATTAAAAATTTTGGAAGAATCGAGTGACGATGAAAAATATTTTAGTGATGACAGCGATTTTTGTTGTTCTTTTTCTAATTTCATTTTAATCTAAGAGTTCGAATATTTTATTTGCTGCCTATTAACAAAATAAAGATTTTCTTTGCATCCTTTAGTTTTTTTAAATAATAAATTTTGGCCTAAACCCATAAAAATATATTTGTCACGGATCCGTGTCGACGAGCACTGCACAGAAAATTTGTTGACCAGTGCCCATGGCCCGGATCCGTGACACATGTCAAAATTGACAACTGAGTAATAAATTTGCATCACTAAATCCAAAAAAAGACTTTTCCAATAATTTTAATTTTTACTTAAAAACAAATAGCCGCTTCTGGGCATGTCTTTCAGCAAAATGTAGCAGTGAAAGTGTTAATGGTAGCTTTCATAACAGTTACCAGTGCAATACAATATTCGCGGAGTATTAACTCGGAAAGTAGTTGTTTCTGGTAGCCTCTTTGTATGTAATAATAATCAATGCAGACATGGGTATAGATTTCATTTAAATTAGGTAACTAAAATTGGTGAAATACCTAAATAAATCTTTAAAAAATCAAATTAACTTGTTAATAAAGCAAATTAAAAAAAAAACAAAGAAGTAATATTGATTCAGTTTATCATTATATAAGAATTAAAACAAATGTAAACTCACTTAACTTCATCTTTTGGACACCGGAAAAATGATAATGCACTTCCACCCTTTGTTGTGCAACCATCTACTGAACAATATACCATAGACATGTCAATACAATGTAATCTCGCTTCACGTTTTTGGTCTACTCTGTACAAATCACCACAGAAACAGCATGCAATGCCCGTACGATAACTGATATACTGGGTGTCCCATCGAAAAGTATCACATTTCGTCGCCTTATATCTCGAAAAATAAAAGAGATATCGGGATGCGGTTTGGACGGAGCGACTTAGGATTTTTGTAAGTTTTTTTTGGCACTGTTGCCAAATCTCCAAATATATTAGTAATTTTTTTATGGAATACGCTCCTCTTTGGAGTAAAATTACTTGCTTATATAAAATGGAACACCCTGTGTATTTTGCCATAATCAGAAAGCCTAATCACTCTACTTTTCAAAAAGGTATGCATTGTTTACATTATCTTGATAATTGGAGCCATAAAATTAAATTTGTTATAAGTACTCTTATTTGGGTTATTACGAATTAAAAAAATAGGTACCTTCTTCTTTGTAAAGTTATTTTTAAGTTTTTGTACACTTATTTTAAATAAAATACCCTATATACTCGTATTTTAAAATTTTAAAATCTCTGATCAAACTTGATGTGGAACTTGGCTGCATTTGCTTTATAAATAAAAAAAGATAGGGAGAAAAGAATAATTCTTTAATCATCGGTAGGAACGAGTTTTGTTAACAATAACAACAAAGCACAATGACAGTAATGAAAATAACAGATAAAATAATCAAAATAACTGTAAATAAAAACTACTTGAATAAGTTAGAAAACAATTGGTTTTAACTGCCCACCATTTACTTCGATATACATTTGTGCATCCTTAGTAGTAAATGATCAAAAGTGTGTGATCCTTCTAATGTGAACATTTTTATATCTATACTTCAAGTATTTGACATAACTGACAATACAGTTTATTATTGTACTTTTCTTTTTCATGGCTACTGTGAAAACGAAGACCAGCTTCACAAACTGTTCAAGTAAGAGGTGCTCCCATTAAACTGAATTTTGTGGCTCCAATTCTCAAGATAATGTAAACTATGTATACCTTTTTGAAAAGTAAAGTTATTAGGCTTTCTGATTATGGCAAAATATACAGGGTGTTTCACTTAATATAAGCAAGTAATTTTACTCCAAAGAGGAGCGTATTCAATAAAAAATTTGCCAATATATTTGGAGATTTGGCAACAGTGCCAAAAAAAACTTACAAAAATCTAAAGTCGTTCTGTCCAAACCGCGTCCCGATATCTCTTTTAGTTTTCGAGATATAAGGCGGTGAAATGTGATACTTTTCGATGGGACACCCCGTATTTATTCTGTAAACTTTGGTGTACCGTAATCACTTTATATTGTAATTGCAAGGAGATTGGTAATTGGTAACATAGATAGAATTTAGAATTTCATAACTAAAGACGTGTTTTATTGGTTTAGTTAAGACTTATCATACCATAATTAAATATTACTGTATATCATACTACCTTCATGATGAACAAGATTTGGCATTAATGGTGTGACTTCAGCACTGTTAGCTGAAGTCTGGAGTGGAGAACTAGCTAATGGTGGATTGAATAATAATGAAATGACAAGAACGAAGAATGAGCTTAAACACATTTCCGTAATTATACTTTCGTCAACCTACATAATTAAAAGCTTAGTTTTGTATTCGGCTCTAAATGTGTGAAAACGAAGTTAACTGTGTGTGCATAGGGTTCTATTCGTGTTTTATTTTTTTTTTTCGGTTTACTGCTCTAGAGTGCTGCTCTTGATGAGATTATCGTGGTGTTCCATTTTGGATATAAATTGCTCTTGCTTGGAATTTCGTGTTAGATTCGTTCAATTTATTATTCTGAAATCTTAAAATGAGTGCTCTCAATTAACCTGAGAAAATTGGCAGAGCAATCAAGAGCATACAGATAACCTCAAAATTTAGAATTCTTTTGTGCGCATAGATAATTTTTTAACTGAACTAGAAAATGTTGCAATCTTTGGAAATGTTATCTTCATCTGATAGCTCAGGCGAAGAGTTTGCATATGTTTGTGCCTACAATAATAATTATTATTGCAAGGAAACAAAACACAAAATAAAAAATTTTGTTGAAAAATTATACCTATAACTTCTGTATGCGTTATCTCTTTACTTCACTGTTTCAGAGAAAAATCCAAGTCATAGAAAAACCAAACCCAGAAGTCGAGTTTGCTTACATATGAAAAGCAAGAAATGTCAAATTTAAAATCGTGTTCGATTAAATCGTAAATTACGAGAGCATTTGAGATCGGATTAAGAGCGATCTCAGATTTGTGAAGTTCCTGATTATTTTAGGAACAATCTGAGAGCATGTAAACTAAAAACGCTATAAGCTTGACCCCAAGAAAATAATGTCAGATTCGTGTTGAGCATCTGAAAATAGGACGTGACAAAATTTCAGAAAAATTAGCAAGGTGTTCACTACACTAGATTACCCTTGCTGTTTTTGTAGACTGAACGACTCCTATTAAAAACATTATATATTCAAAAATGAAAAAATTAATAAATTGCTCAAATCGATAAAGGCACATAGGAACTATAAAACCAGAGACTTGAGATAACTAGACTGCGCTTAACTCATATAAGGTGTTGTCGGCACAGTATGCAACCCGCGCACCACTGCGGGGCAACTCTGTGTCTGCCAGTTTACATTTTTTTTACATTTTGTGCTTAATCATAGCCATAATAAGACTCAAAGCAACTGACAATAAATTTAAAATGTTTCTAGTTGTTTTATTTTATTCAAAGACCACTTAGAAACGGGGTAACTTAAATTTTCGAGCACTTTATTATAAAATTGATTATATCTTGAGCACCTTAAGAGATGACGAATAGGACAATGCTATATCATTCAATTCAGAACTGAATGGTACTTTCAACTGTAGAATAATATACAGGGTGTGCCATTTGAAAAAAAATAGTTGCACGTTTCAAAATTGACTTGTTGCTCAGTAAATATTAAACACTCTGTATGTATTACAGACTTCTGTGAGCTATTTTCAGAAAGGCCAATGCCTAAACTATCTGACACATAAAAATTAAAATAAACGCTGTTCAATTGTATAAGATATGTAACTTTGAAATAATTCTAACAACTGTAATTTTTTCTATAAAATGTCGAATATCTTCGAAACGGCTAAGTTTTGCTATAGGGAATATAACACAAACTGACACCAAATTTGCATGCAGAATCCAAAAATGCAAAAATATATAGTGTGTTCCATTTAAAAAAATATAACTTTAGTATGGTACATGTTTTTAGAGCATCCTGTATATTTGAAAATATTTTCAAAATGTGCCTCTCTACGAATAGTTTGCAGTCAAATTTGAACGAAATTTATAAAGGCACGAGTTCATGAGCTACAAAAGAAGGGAGCTCTGGTGCAGGACTGTTCCTGCATATATATAAAATATATATATAAAATGTATAAGTGAATCGGTTGCCAGTATATTGGTAAACGTCCTTTACTGGATGGGAAGGAATGAATATGGTACCGGTTAGTAATATACAGGGTGTCCACCTAGTGCGCGTAAGTCCAATATCTGGGTTAATAAAAGAGATAACTTAATTTTTTTTCTACAGGGTTGTCTAATATCCCGAGCTGCACAAAATGAAAATATATTTACATATTCAGGGTGTTCAGTTTTTCCTGGACAGGTACCAACTTTGTTTTTCTAAATGGAAATATATATTTTTTATTGCTTTTTCGAACTAAACCCTTGATTTTAGTAGGACTTTCATCAGCCTTCCCTATACCTAACTTAAACTGTTTTTGAAATATTGACGGGTGAATATTGATATTTTTGCAACTTTGACACCCTGTAAAATCTAAACGGTTTGAGATCAAGCAAAACGGTTTGCACATTTCTATCTTAACTTTTCATAAGCTATCGTTTGATACTAATTTCAAATTTATACAGGAATAAAAAATTTTCAAAATTTTCAGAAAATTTTAAATTTTTGGATAATTCTGAAATTAGTACCAAACGATAGCTTATGAAAAGTTAAGATAGGAATGTGCAAACCGTTTTGCTTGATCTCAAACCGTTTAGATTTTACAGGGTGTCAAAGTTGCAAAAATGTCAATATTCACCCGTCAATATTTCAAAAACAGTTTAAGTTAGGTATAGGGAAGGCTGATGAAAGTCCTACTAAAATCAAGGGTTTAGTTCGAAAAAGCAATAAAAAATATATATTTCCATTTAGAAAAACGAAGTTGGTACCTGTCCAGGAAAAACTGAACACCCTGAATATGTAAATATATTTTCATTTTGTGCAGCTCGGGATATTAGACAACCCTGTAGAAAAAAAAATTAAGTTATCTCTTTTATTAACCCAGATATTGGACTTACGCGCACTAGGTGGACACCCGTATATGTGCCCGAAAAATTTGATGGAAAATTAGAAAATTACCCTGTAAAATTAGACAAGTTTGCAGTTATTTTCCTTATTTCAATATGATTAGATTTCAAAATCCTTTACAGTCTGTAGCCAACCTTTATTAATCGAATGACACGTTTTGTTTCTGCCACACTCGTAATTTTTTTTGAACGAATGCCTTCAAAATTTGTATGTAAACACATAAAAATACGTTGTCAGAGTCCCCCCCCTTAACCATAATTTTAACGCAAGCATGAGTTTTTCCAGAAGGATTTTTATTTTAAGGTACAACTTTAGTTTTAAAAGTTTATTTTACCATACTTATTCACCGCCAAAATACAAATATAAATCAAATTAAGACTAGATTAAGGCAGTTGTATACCAATTTAGTTCAGTTCAAACACCAATAGATTTTGTTAAAACAGTTATACGTTGTTTTTTGCTGCTAAAACCTACTGAATGCATGCGCCAAAGTAACTTTCGAGAGCGTACTTCTGCCCCGCAATGAACCGTCGGTTGCCTATCCTGTCTTGACAACAGGCGCTTGTAGCAAAACCTACGTTACGCGCAGTCTAGTTATGTCAAGTCTCTGTATAAAACCAATAAATTATGTAGATCTATGATTATTATTATAATGTAATATTACTTTAATTTCTTCTATGTATTTTACTATCCTGTTTTAATTACTAGTTAGTTTTAGTTACTAAGTTAATATTTACACTCCTGTATTGATATACTCCTATAATTGAATTTAGGCCTGTTGGGTGTAGTTAAAGTAATAAATAAATAAATAAATGAATAACAAACCTGCAAGGCGCCAATAGCTGCGGATTGAAAACGAAGGTCAGTTTTAAAATCCTGAGCAATTTCTCTCACTAATCTTTGAAAAGGCAATTTCCTAATTAATAATTCAGTCGACTTCTGGTATCTTCTGATTTCTCTCAAAGCTACGGTGCCAGGGCGATAACGATGTGGTTTCTTTACACCGCCGGTTGATGGGGCCGATTTTCTTGCCGCTTTTGTTGCCAACTGTTTACGGGGAGCTTTTCCTCCTGTCGATTTACGAGCAGTTTGCTTGGTACGTGCCATCCTGACTCAACTATCGAAAAAAAAAACCAATTAGAAATTTCTTTTAAGCTGTCCAAATTACCCAGCAATGTATTGTTTGTTTTTTAAACTCTTCCTAGAGATGAAAATACATACTGAAATAACTACATAAAGCACACTAAACGACTGGTTACTATTTTACATTTACTGAATTAAAAAAATTAAAATATGAATCACAAAGACAACATGGCGGACACAATAGTAACTCCACTAACTGATTGGAGTATTACATGTATCCTCTCTCGATCACTGAAATTACATTTGTTTTCAATGTTATTAAATAATTCTGAAGACGGCATACTGAATTATAAAATAGAATGAATGTAAGCTACTTACCTATTAATTACAGTTAAGAAAACACTTCCAAATACCACAAATGACGCCAAATTCCAAATCCAAAACGAATGAATATGAATACAAATGAAATGAGGAAAGAGAATGAATTACCAAGATGCAAAGTGGTGGCGCAATGAGCGCGACGCTCAAATAAGTAATCTTATTGGTGGAAGAAAAAGATATTTAGAATGCTATTGGTAGAAATAAGGTTGTATGCTATTGGTTCCAATGACAAATTTGAGGAAAGCCTTGTAAAGGCCTCAAACTTTTTAAATATTGTGTCTTACCTGTATTTTGAAAATGAGATTTTTATTATTATGTCTACATCTATGACAAGCAAAATACATTAAATGATAATAAACCATTTTCTATATCTTCTTTAATAATAATAACTTTCCGTACTTTAGGGAACATAACTTTTTACTGAAACAGTCTGAGTCTGCAAGTAAAAGGTAGGTCACAGATTATAGATAGCTATAGATGGGCCACTCTCCCTCTCCCGCCAAATCCGTTAATAGCGCCGCTCGTGATGCGTAGTTGAACTACCGGAGCTACGCTGGTTGCCTACCCTAGATGCTTTTTAATTATTTATTCAAATTTCACATTTTGAAAACAATTTAATAAAATATATTCACTATTTTACACATCAACTTTTATTATAAAAAGATGTGTATAATAGTGAATACATTTTACCAAACTGTTTTCAAAATGTGATTAATAATATTGTGAAGGTGTTCTGACGTGAAGTAATGTATTTAAAAAAATAATTCAATGTAAAATTAAATTTATTAATAAAAGGAACATTTAAACATATGACCAAATAATTGTTAAATTATATAACACAAACTTACGAGACACATAAAATGTTTAAACAGCAATTAATAACCTGTAAGTTTGCTTTCGATAGATCTCAAATATGTTTGTCGGAGAAATTCATCGAATACAGTTGTTGAATGTTCACACACCATTTCCTACGTATCTGAAAATTAAAATATTACGTGGTAAGCAGTGTGATTACCTTGATAACAAAACCTACTAAATATAAGTTTTAATAAATGTTAGGATGACAGGTATATTTCTTGATTGATTTTATATATCTGACTATAATTGAAGTTTTTCTTTCTTGTGAACTAATAATAGACACTGCAGTACATTTGTTACAATGCTTATTTCTGATATTGTTTGTTAAACAGTATTCATATAACTACATAAACAAAAAGTTTATACTCATCAAGTGATGGTACAATCATGTAAATTTTATGCACCAAAGTTAAAACTTTGGTGCACAAAATTTTCTAAAAGATCTTCTTTTCTATAATTCAAAATGCTTTTATTAGTATGTCAACATAAGTCTGGGAGAAATGAATGAGAACAACCTTTAATTAATATTTCACATTGCAATTTTTTAATTTTTTATGCATTTATCTGAGTTCAGTCAAAAGAATTAACGGTTAAAAATAAATACTTCTTGTATAATATAAAACTTAAGTATTCAACACGTTGGAATTGAAGTAAGAAAACTAAATACTGTTTTTCACTTTTCTCTAAAAAGACTTGCATGCAATTTAATAAGTAGCATTAGAAAAAAGCTCGTGCTACAGATGGAAATTCATAAAGAATTTGGAATTGACGAACAATTAAAAAGTACATGAAACTTACCTCAAGATTTTTAAGCAAAACTAACATTCACCTTGTACATTGGTACATCCAGGAACACTACAAACTTAAATCACAGGATAAGGCTTGAACTATTAAATTATTTAACAAGAACTATTAAATAAAAATTCTTTCAAAAGGACACAAAAATTATTCTAGAACAGATTGGTGTGAGGTTGTGTTATTCCAAGAACCCTAAACAAAGAAGGACTGATCAATTCATTCATAAAAATTTGAAGGTCATTTTCAACAGGTTTCTCTTAACACGTCAGTGGATCCCCTATTGCCAAATTTGCCTCTAATTGCAATTTCAAAAATTTTCAGTCAAAATATCCAACCCAATATTATTTCAGAGACTGTATTAATGCAATCAAATGTGATTTTAAAGTACTTATATATGTGTTTTACGATATATATCTTACGATTTAAAGTGCGTTGTGCAAAAATCGTTGTCGATTTGACAACTGTGATAACTTGTGTTTTGTTAATCAGTGCACAGATTACTATGATATGATACAGAAATACTTTGATATGATGACATGACTGATGACAGTGATGACATTCCAAAGACAACCGAGACATTCTACATTACAATGTGACATATATAGGTTATGTTAAAAGGTTAAAGCTGTCAAATTAAAACAAAGAGGATATTTAAATTTCAAATCTCCCGCTAAAGGGAATCCACTGACGTCACATAAGTGATAAACAAATGTGATTGGCTATTAGTGATTGATCTGTCCTTCTTTGTTTAGGGTTCTTGGTGTTATTCAACATTCAACAACAACGACTAACCGAGATTACGAGAACAATCACGGAACATTATTAAGTGCAGATGCTAGCGCCGCTCGTGATGCGTAGTTGAACTAATAATGAGGTTTGACTTTTCCGTGGGAGTGCCCAGGCCCTGAGGTAGGTGTAGGTAGTGTAGGTAGGTACCCATAGATAAAATATACATGATACAACTACACAGATATGCCAATGCGCGTAGTGACGTCGTTACGAGAAAAAACAATTGATAAACACGAAAATAATTATATCGCTGCCCTTAAGAATTTTTGCATCGCATTGCCATTTTCCCTGACGAATGACGTCATGCGCAAACAAACGAAAGTTATGAGCATATCTGTGTAGTTGTATCATGAAAATATATATATATATATATATATATATATACTGAAATAAGCTGTCTCATGATACAACTACACAGATATGCCAATGCGCATAGTGACGTCAGTTACGAGAAAAACAATTGATAAACACGAAAATAATTATATCACTGCCCTTAAGAATTTTCGCATCGCATCACCATTTTTCCCTCACGAATGACGTGATCGCAGAACAAACGAAAGTTATGAGCATATCTGTGTAGTTGTATCATGGGCTGTCTTGAATACTATTTGTATTTGTTGACATGTTACTTTCTGTAATGAAGGACGAAATCGACATAAATAAGAATAAAAAGTAGTTTCATACAAGGATTGTTTAACTATTTGTTTCATCAATATTTTATTTTATTTCATTGTATATCATGATTTCCACCACAAAATATCTATAAGCATCTCCACAATAAACCATAGATAGATTTAATAGATTAATTACCGACAATCAATGGGTGCATTCTGGGAAAGATAGCACTCCGGCGCTTTACCGCTCCACGTTCGCTGAATCGACATTTTAAACGCAAGCTTAAAGTGACATAATTTTCAGTAATTCATATTTTGTAATTAATATTAATAATAATTAATATTATCCATAGATATGTTGTGCGTAAATCCATAGACGTAAACCTAACCTAAATTAATTTTATCGCTTGATAAAACTATTCAGCGATCCAGCGGAAAAAATATATGCTTTACCGCTGCAGCGCTTTAATACAGCGCTGCAGCTATTTTCATAAAGCGCTGAAGCGCTGCGGTTTCCTGAATGCGCCCAATAATAAACCAAAGCCAAAGCCCATTGGCAATGATCAAAGGATCTATGGTCACATGAAATAAATGGGCAAGTTATCCATATATACAAACCGGTTATAGATGGTGGCTCGGGGTGGTGCTAAGCTCCCCCAAATCACAGCATAATGCTGTGTCCAAATCTTGGATTAGCCTCCCTCACAAATTTACCCAGTTCGTTCCTGAATAAAAAATTCTAACTACATAATATCAGTAATTTCACTAATTTATTAGTTTTATTTAATTACTTCATAAAAAGCTTTATTTTCTTCGCTACCAAACCGCTACTAACACAACTAAGAACGATTATTATTTTTAATTTAGCACCCAATGTGATTTACCCATAATTTACAATTTTGCAAGCTGTAAGTAGTTGTACCAGCGCGGCGACTGGCGGGCGAGACTGACTGATTTCCAACTGTTTAATCACAAATTCATTAATGTTCATAACAAAAGGTCGAGAAGAACCGGCTGTGTATACAAAACAAATAGAATTAGGGTTGCGCATCGAAAGTGGATGTTTCGAAATCATCGATGTTTAGCGAAAATACATCGATGTTTTGACATCAATGTTTTATTTCCGATGTTTTTCTGACATCGATGCTGCGTCAATCGATTTATATGTTCTTTTATCGCCACTCATTGCTTAATGTTTTCTGTTTAGAAGTATGTGGAGCTCAAGGATTTTTAACTTATATAGGATTGCTCGATCCCTATTCCTCAATGTTGTCCGATTTGGTGACGTCACTGCGAGACCCGATACTCTTTCTCTCTCTGTATTGTGCGATTCCTTATCTATGACGCGTTGACAAGTTACTGTCCCTATCTAACTCATCTATTTTTCCGAGGACGTGGCTGCAAGACCCAATCACGTGATACGGCTAATCGAGCAATCCTGTATAAGTTAAAAATCCTGAGTGTGGAACCATCTTTCGGTTAGTATCCATTGTTGTTTTTGACTGTTGCATTACTTTTTATTTGTTCACTAAATATATATATATATATATGTTATTTTTAGTGGTATTTTTATTATTCGAATATCTGATTTAATTCCTTGAATTTTTCGATTAGCTACATAGACAAAATTCCTTCTTTAGATTTGGTCATACTTACCATAAATAATAAGGTTAAGGTACTCCGCTATTTCTGTTTGAAAAGAGTATTAATATTATTGGCATTTGACAGAGTGAACATCGATGTTTAAAAACATCGATGCTTTTCTTACGATGTATCGCTAACATCGATTATGTTTTACGATATTACCATCGATGTCCAACATCGATGTTTAGCCGGTCGATGCGCATCTCTAAATAGAATTGCCATATATGTATAAAGAGGAGAGCCTGGAGAGCCTCAAGAACGAGAATGGGCATTCGAGGTGCGCATGCGTGAAATCTTACACTTGTTCCTGTCGAGGTTTTGACTTTTGACTGAAGCAATAAAAAGCAAAGGCAATAAATTATATAGTTTATATTCTTTGGTATTATCACAAGTACAAAGATATATAATTCTGAATTTTGGATAAAAAAAGGCTGCTGTTATTTTAAGTACGTATTCTTCTGTGAATAGACTATAAATCGATTTGTTTTTATACGAAGCAATGGAATTCGCATGTGAAGTTTGTGGAAAAACTTTTAAATTCAAGAATGGTGTAAAAAGATATTTAAAAACAATACATAATAAAAAGCAAGAAAATTACAACAAAAGTAATTATGTATGTATGGAAGAAGGCTGTGATGGCAATAAGTTTGTACGTAATTCAGACTTTGTTGACCATTTACATACTTAAGTCTACGCAGCTGTATCTATTCGGTACTGAGTGGAATGGAAAATATGAATCCGCAATACATTATGCCATTATGCATAATACGTGATTCTTGCTAAGGAATACGCTACCTTCTGGCGGCACGCACAATTAACGCATGTTCATTTGGTTCAGTTTTGTGTATGTATTTCTTGTGAATTTTGAAATTTCTGTTGTTATTGTTGTAAACTAGGGTTATCTTAGAGTATTTTAGTTAAACGTGACAACGCCGCCTTTGTCTTAAAGGTGATGCAGTTGCAAAAAATTTAAGACAGATGGAGAGCGCGAATGCTTTGTGCTGACTAGTTGTTTTTTATGTAGTCAAGCCCCGAGACAAGTACTCGTATTTTTTATATAGATAGAGATTGCCTTTTCAAAAAGTTGCATTAAGTATTAAGTAGGGACATTGTTACGTCCATTCCATAGAATTGTTTATTGTTTTACACCTTTGCATGCCGTTTGTGCCGTTTAGTGGAGGAAATAGAACTGAATTAGAAAACGTGTTTTGTTTTTCCTTCTCCGCTTGTTATATATTCGAACCGAGTCTAGGCCGGAATAAACGGGTAGTTTATTCAAAGGTAAGACTTCAGTGACTTGACATAGTTTGTGGCGACCGTGACAGGACTTTTGTTCAGGTGGTGACAAGTCGGCGAAAGCGGTGTAAAACGTTAGATAGAATCAGTCGCGAGGAAATTGTGTATTATGGCCGATTCAATGGAATCTAAGAAAAGGCATAGGAAAGTGCTTCGGTCTTTTGTTACAAAATCGTTGAACGAATTAGACACTCTGTTAACGAAAAGTCCTATCGTGCTGGAGGACGTCGAGGTTGCCTGGGAATGCGTAAAGCCTAAGTTTGAGGAACTCTGCGCGATAAACTTAGAAGTGTATAATTTGTTATTGGAGACACAGGCGACCGAAGAACAACTGTTATTAGACATGGAGCAATGTGAGGGCTATACGAAGAGGTTCACTACACTTAAGTTGAAAGTTGAAAAGCTGCTGGAACCTGTAGAGGATGCTGCGTCAGTTCGAGGGTCAGTACAAACTTCTAGTAGTCAAGTAGGTTTTGATGACATCGTACGAGGTAAGAGAAAGTTTAAGTTACCTGCTATTCAGTTTAAACAGTATGATGGAAATATTAGAGACTGGTTACCGTTCTAGTCTCAGTTCAGGAAAATTCATGCCGATACTCAGTTGGACAATTGCGATAAGATAGACTATTTGGTACAGGCTACGGTCGCGGGAAGTCGTGCGCGGCAAATTGGAGATAGTTTTCCTGTGATCGATGAGAATTATGAAAAAATTTTTGACTGTCTGACTACGAGATTCGGGCGCGAGGATCTGCAAATTGAGGTATACGTGCGCGAATTGCTAAAATTGGTTTTAAATAACGCTGTATCTAAAGAAAAGCAGGATTTGTCGAAATTGTACGATATGATTGAGACTCAGTTAAGGGCGCTAGACACGTTAGGGATCACATCAGACAAGTATGCTGCACTCTTGTTTCCATTGATTGAATCTTGTTTGCCACAAGAGCTTTTACGAATATGGCAAAGATCGGCTTTCAATTCGAGTGGTCCGGGTATAAATAATAGCGCGAGTAGTGTTAACGAGGAATCCGAAGTACCTAGTGGTGACTCTACATTAGAGGTTAGGCCTAGGGAAGTACCTAGTGGTGACTCTACATTAGAGATTAGGCTTAGGAATCTCTTAAGTTTTCTACGCGCTGAAGTCGAAAATGAACAAAGAATAGACTTAGCAAGTGAGGGTTTCGGTTTAGCTGACAATTTTAAAAGAAATCCCGGTTCGGCTAACCAATATGGTAAAAGAATCGTATCAAATTTACCAAAGAATTCGACGTTTACGTCAGCGGGTTTAGTAAATGTTGACGTTGCCAAATGTATATTTTGTAGCGGCGTTCACGAGAGTGACAAATGTTTTAAGGCACAAAATATGACACTAGACGAACGAAAAAATGTTGTATTAGAAAAAAGAGTTTGTTTTAAGTGTTTAAAGTCGGGGCATGTGTCAAAAAGATGCCGGTCTCGTTTGAAATGCATCGTTTGCGGATATTCGCATGTACCATTAATGTGTTTGGGTTTAGCTGAAAAGAAAACACCTCCACAGCAAAAGGAGAGTTCAAACGAGCAAGATAATGTTAAAAGGGACCAGGTGATGCCAAATCAAACAAGCTCATACGTTTTTCTACAAATTGTAAATTTTAAAGTGCAAGGTCAAGCAAGCATGAAAAGTGTGCGAGCGCTTATAGATACAGGTTCACAGCGCTCATACATTTTGAAGTCCACTGCATCGTCACTTGGTTTGAGACCCAAAAGGGCAGAAAAATTGGTACATTGCCTGTTTGGAGGAACGGAGATGGAACAAGTGCATTATTGTTATGACGTTACAATTTCCAATGGTAAATACAGGAAGACAATTGAAGTTTTAGAACAAGCTCAAATTTGTAATGAGGTTTCTCCAGTATTTTATGGACCTTGGATACAAGAACTGAAGGCACTTAATGTGGAGGTTTCCGATTACAAAAGTCAGGGTCCGATTGAGATGTTGTTAGGAGCAGATATAATTGGCTCTTTGTACACTGGGAAAAGACATCTGTTAAAATGTGGACTGGTGGCAAATGAAACTTATGTTGGTTGGACTGTCGAAGGCAAAGTTCCTGCACAGAATTCGACAACGATGACTGTGACATCGATGTTCACGAATCCTTCGATAGCAGAACTGTGGCAACTTGATGTGTTAGGGATAGAAGAACCTACAGAGAGAAAAACGAGAAATGAAAAGAGTTGTTTTGTGAAACAGTAATAGTGAATGAAGAGGGTAGGTATGAGGTCAGGTTGCCATGGTTAGAGGGGCACCCTCCCTTACCTACAAACTACCACGTATCTAAACGAAGACTTCAAACCGCAGTGAAGCGACTAGAGGAAAATAATTTGATGTCTAGGTATGAAGCAGTTTTCGAAGAATGGCAGCGATTAAATATAATTGAGGCAACTACGAGTGGTGATGTTGGACATTTTCTGCCACATAGACCAGTTCTTAAAGAAGGCTCTACCACTGCGGTTAGACCTGTGTTTGATGCCTCTTCTCGTGAAAAAGATAAACCATCGTTGAACCAATGTTTAGAGAAGGGCGAAAACTTGATAGAGCTGATACCTGCGTTATTGGTCAGATTTAGAGAACATAAGATATGTGTCATATCTGATATAAAACAGGCGTTTCTGCAAATAAGTGTGAATCCCAGGGACCGTCAGTTTTTAAAATTCCTGTGGATTAATGAGAAAGGCGGAGAAACAGTTTACATACACAATAGAGTGGTCTTTGGAGTAAACTCGAGTCCGTTTTTGTTGGGTGCCACGATTAAATATCACCTAGACAAGAGTAACGAAAATTGTTTGTTACCAGGGTGCGATTATACGGAACAAACTATAGAAAAGCTCGCCCGTAGTTTCTACGTAGATAACAGCGTAGCAAGTGTGCCGAATTTGGAAACTTTGAACCAGTTTATTAATGAAGCGACCTTGATCATGGCTGAGGCACAATTTGACCTTAGAGGGTGGGAGTTTTCTGGCCACTCAAACAATGCGGCTGGTGTTTCAGTTTTGGGTCTAAAGTGGTTTCCGGATAAAGATGTTTTAACGATAAACCCAGATTTACTTACTTGTGACATTGCAAGTGTAATCGTAACAAAACGAAAGCTGTTATCAATGGCACAAAAGATCTTCGACCCCATAGGATTTACGTCACCTGTAACATTGTTGCCCAAGTTATGGTTACAAGTTTTGTGGGAGAAAAAGATATCCTGGGACACGGAAGTAGATGGTGATGTAGCTATACAGTTTAGAAAATGGGTAATAGGACTGCCAGAACTTCTGCAGATAGAAATTCCTCGTTGGTGCGAAATTGGTGGAGCAAATCCCGATGAAGTCAGTGTACATACCTTCGTAGATGCTTCTAGAAATGCATATGCAGCGGTTGTTTTCATTAGAGTGGAAAAAGCTGATAATGTTTTAATTCATCTGATGGCAGCTAAGTCTAGGGTGGCCCCTATAGAAAAAAGAAAAGGAAGTTTGACGATCCCACGTCTAGAATTATTGGCAGCGACGATAGGTGCAAGGCTTTACACTCAGGTAAAAGAAAATTTGACAGGTACCTATGATAGTTTCTTCTGGAGCGACTCGACTACTGTGATTTCGTGGTTGCAGCGCAGTGAAGAGTGGGGTACATTTGTACATAACAGGGTGATGGAAATACGTAAGCTAACACCGGCTCTTCGGTGGCGTCACATTCCAGGGGAATATAATCCGGCAGACTTACCGTCTCGTGGGTGTTCACCCAAACAGTTAGTCGAATCGAGATGGTGGGAGGGACCAAAGTGGCTGTACAATGATGTCCAGAGCTGGCCATCTAGAGATTTAATTGTTAATGAAGAAGAGGTCAACAAGGAAAAGAAAAATAAGGTTACAACGTCTATCAACTTAGGAAAGGAAAAGGTTGACTTTCATCTCACCTACTTCAGCAAGTATACCAAAACAGTTAGAATGATTGCTTGGCTGCGCAGATTTGTACACAATTGTAGATATAAACAAGATAGGCACAAAAGGGAATTGAGTGTGCACGAGTTAGATTGCGCAGAAAAGTTTATTTATAGGCTGATACAAGAAGAAGAATTTGAAGGTTTAAAAGATAATAAATTAAAGAACCTGAGTCCTTGTTATGATGAAGAGGGTGTGATAAGATTGAATTCGAGAGTTTCGAATAGAGAAGACACTATTAATTATCGTTATCCCGTGGTGTTGATTGGCAGAAATCCGATTGTTCGTAGTTTGATTATGGAAAAGCACCAACAATCTTGTCATGTAGGGGTGCAAGGACTGTTATGCTTAATCAGAGAAAATTATTGGATATTGGGTGGCAGAAGAGCCATTCGTGCGGCTTTAAAGAATTGTGTCACGTGTAGGAGATTTGATGGTAAACCTTTTGCCGTAGAGTCACCTCCATTACCGGTCGATAGAGTGCGCAATTCTGCTCCGTTTGAGATTACGGGTGTCGACTTTGCCGGGCCTTTATATCTAAGATCTGGTGAAAAAGCGTGGGTTTGCCTATTTACCTGTGCCGTGTACCGCGCGGTACACTTAGAACTGACAATGTCGTTATCCACCTTTCAGTTTTTACAAGTTTTGAGAAGGTTTATCGCTCGGAGGGGCCGACCCCGGGTGTTGTATAGTGATAACGGGACTAATTTCCGTGGTACTGACAATGCTTTCGCGAACCTAGACTGGGACGCTATAACTCGAGAAACTAATACGCAAAGAATTTTGTGGCGCTTTAACCCCCCTAGTGCGTCGTGGTGGGGAGGATTTTTTGAAAGGTTAATCGGTATAGTGAAGCGGCTACTGCGTAAAGTTTTAGGCAAAGCGAGTTTATGTTATGAGGACTTAATGACTTTGTTATGTGACTGTGAAGCAGTGGTAAATGCTCGACCACTGACTTATATTTCGAACGAGCTGAATGATCCTGTGACCTTGTCACCAGCTATGTTCCTTCGGGAGCAGGCTGACTGTAGCGTTGCCGATTGTGATTTGGTCGAAAAAACATGTCTTACGAGCAGTATACGATATAAGCAGAGACTGCGTGAACATTTGAAAATTAGATTTAGACTAGAATATTTAGGACAGCTTAAACCGTTTGGTAAAATAACGTCGAACGCCTCAATTAAAATCGGGGATGTAGTTCTTATTGGTAATGACTTTAGCAAGCGCGTTGAATGGCCTATGGGACAAGTAATTGACGTTGTACCGGGTAAAGATGGTCGGATCAGATTGGTTAGGGTTCGAACGTCGCATGGAGAGTTGCTAAGGTCTGTACAACGGTTGTACCTATTAGAGTGCGTTGGTGATTCGGTTGAGAGTCAGGACGATCGACGAAATGTAACTGTTCCCAGAGGAGAAATTCCGGAGGTCCATCCTGAGTCCTCTGAAAAGGAAGATCAAGATGTTGCTAATTCTGCAAGTGTTCGCGGTAGTGTGCGGGATAGTGCGTGGGTGAGAGAATCCGCCGATAACACAGATCACCCAGGTGATCTTAAAGTAAGCCGTAGCGGGCGTAAGATAAAGAGCCCTAAAAAATATATGTAGTTTAAGAACCTTAATTTGTAATTTAGTTTTATTTTTTATTGAGAAATAGTTTGTATAACTGTTTCTCAGGTGGGAGGATGTTGTAAACTAGGGTTATCTTAGAGTATTTTAGTTAAACGTGACAACGCCGCCTTTGTCTTAAAGGTGATGCGGTTGCAAAAAATTTAAGACAGATGGAGAGCGCGAATGCTTTGTGCTGACTAGTTGTTTTTTATGTAGTCAAGCCCCGAGACAAGTACTCGTATTTTTTATATAGATAGAGATTGCCTTTTCAAAAAGTTGCATTAAGTATTAAGTAGGGACATTGTTACGTCCATTCCATAGAATTGTTTATTGTTTTACACCTTTGCATGCCGTTTAGTGGAGGAAATAGAACTGAATTAGAAAACGTGTTTTGTTTTTCCTTCTCCGCTTGTTATATATTCGAACCGAGTCTAGGCCGGAATAAACGGGTAGTTTATTCAAAGGTAAGACTTCAGTGACTTGACAGTTATATTAGTTAAATGCCTTGAATAGATATGAATCATTATTGTTGTGAGCATCATTGGCCACTTTCCAATTAAACACCGTGCACTTAAATTACACGTGTCTCGCATTCCATTTAGCGCGTACACATGTTCTGCAACTATACCATAGATAAGGGATTGGCGATGTTACGTAGGTTACGTATATTCTAGATAGGCAACTTAATATACAATTATGGTCCCTGCGCCATCTCGCGTCTGGAGTCATGAAACTGAAGATAGTATAGGCCAAGGATTGTTAACGTAAACAGTTAACAATCCTTAAGTATAGGCAGGTTACATTGCAGCTTTTTTATTTGTTTTTTTATTTCTTTCTGACAACCAAAATACTGGTAAGTAAGTACTTGGTTAACTAATCTCAGTACTTCCTACTATTATTAATCTATGGTAATTACCACGATACTTACTACCACATATTTTTTGTCTGTATCTGTGGAGACAAATAGGAATTTGAATTTGTGGAATGAAAAAACATATATTTGTAGCTATCCATATCAACTATCAATCACCAAAGATTTTTTACAATGTGCTTGTAATTACAGTTCTACAGGACTTAATAAACTACTATGGCAATATATAGTGAAATAATTATTATTACTTCATTAGAAATGCGGTGTAGGTATCTTTAGTTGTATCATGGGTATCTTAGAGAAACGTAGGTACATACCTAAAAGATCCAAGCAAACTAAATAGGTATACGAACTAATGAACAAGTAACAAAACAAAACTAATTAGAAAAAATAAACTATAGTATACTAATATATAGTCGTATATTATGACACAAAACTATTCAAAAACTCACATAAGCCTATATAAGTGAGAAATCAAATTCAAATTATGACAAAATGGCGCTAACGTCAAACGCGTATGTAGTGTCAGAGTAGTGTTTTGTTGCAGATAGAGATGCAGTATTTATGCTGCATGCTTATTGGATTTCGCGATATTCGTGCGCATGCGCATATTTGACTAAGGTACAATAAAAAGACTCTTCAATGATATAGGCAGAATGGCAATTTCTCATCTTTAAACTTGGAGGGCGCTGGAAGCATGGATACCGTAGAGTCCTATCGTTGTTTGTATATTCTTATACAAACAACGGTCCTATATAAAGATACCGGATTTTGAGTGTATTCTGTGGTATTATGGTGCCGTGCCATGAAGTGTAGTTTGTAGTTTTTTATTTTTTATAGTCCTGTATAATCACCATTCGATACGACCTACTTTTCTGCAAGTGCTGCATTCACTCAATTATTTCTTTACATTTTTAAAAAGTAAATAATATAGAATATAAGTATAACCTAATAAGTGTGCTAATAAGTATTGTATATTTCAGTTGATATTTTAAACGTTCCATTTAAATCGAGGGAATATACCCTTGATTTTAATTCATTTTTTAATTGTGTAATATGGTTTTACAACTATTATTTTTTTATTTAAGTAATGTTTCATGTAATTTATATGCAGGATAATAGGTCTCATTGAATACATATTTTCTGAAATCGATCATGGTTATCCAACCAACCAATATGAATATGAATCATGAAATAAAAGTAAAGTAAAAGTAAAAATAAATCTTAAAACTCCCGCGGTTTTTAGTATTTCGGCGTAACTTGGAGGGCGCCACAGAGCTTCTTATTGCTAACCGTAGAACAGGGTTTTGACTAGTCTTTTTTTTTATTGTCTCTGGGTACTCTCAGCTATCTATAATCTGTGGTACTCTCGATTTACCGATTAGGATAGAGATTGTATGTCGGCGCCGTGATGTTTTCGGAATTTTTGGGTAGTATTATATATATATGCATAATATACAGTTTATGTTGAAATTGTTTATAACATCGCCGCCTAGATTATCTTGCTTCTTGCTTCCAAGTTAAAGCGGAGTCAATCTAGGCGGCGGTGGTTTGTAAAAATGAAAATTTTTAGAAACGTAAAATGGGAAACAGGGAGGCTTTGTGAAACGAAAGAACATGCAGAAAAGAAAAGGAAACCATCAAGAAACCCCACAGGAAATGCGGGTTAGAATTTTACAAAATTAAATAAGCAACCATACCGAAAGTACCTAGGTGTTTCATTTTTGTTCTTTTGTTTTTAAGAACGGGAACTAATGTCACTTTTTTTACCATTGCCCAGTAATTATTTGCTGTAATAACTATTTTACAAAATTAAATTGCTTGTCTATAGAAAAACAGTTAAATATTTTTTCTACTCCCCATCTTTAAAATGCCAATTTTCGTATATGTTTCCATGACGCTAAGTGATCTTTTAAATACACCTTGACAAGCCGTGGCTTCGTGCGCTTTAGTCACGGATTGAAATTATTGAAAAAATCAAGATAGTTGTCTGTGTCATTTTTAATCAATCTGTCAAACTAATTTGACGCGGCGTGACAAGAGAAGTAACTTTGTGGAAAGTAATTGTGGAAAAATGAAGATATATTTGCTATCGTAGAAAAAGTATAGTATGCAACTCGTTTTATAACGCCATTTTATTCACTCATTTTATTAAACACTCGCTCCGCTACGCTTCGCTCGTGATTAATAAAAATCGTGACTAAAATGGCATTTATAAAACTTGATACATAATATGCCATTTTCTACTCCCCATCTTTAAAATGCCATTTTTCGTATATGTTTCCATGACACTAAGTGATCTTTTAAATACACTTTGACAAGCCGTGGCTTCGTGCGCTTTAGTCACGGATTGAAATTATTGAAAAAATCAAGATAGTTGTCCGTGTCATTTTTAATCAAACTGTCAAACTAATTTGACGCGGCGTGACAAGAGAAGCGGCGTGACAAGTATTTAAAAAATTTTTATTTAGATATTTGCTATCGTAGAAGTATAGTATTCAACTCGTTTTATAACGCCATTTTATTCACTCATTTTATTAAACACTCGTGACTAAAATGGCATTTATAAAACTTGATACATAATATACTATAAAAATTAAATAGTTTCTTTCGCATACAGAGAAATCGGGTTACAGAGAAATACTGTATAGCCTCACTGATTTTATATATTTGTAAATTAAAAGGAAGCATTTTGTGTAATTACTTTTAACTATAATAAATATTTAGTTACGATAGCTGATAGTAATTTACTTTATCTACTGATTTTATTTTCCTTTCACAATTTAATATTATAAATGTTTTTATTGTTGTTTTTTATTTAGGCCATATATTCTTTAGAAAAATGTATAGTTATCAAACACGTAAGTATTTTTGTGTATTCAAGTAAAATGTGTTATATATTTTATAATAAAAATTAATATATATTATATAAGCATTTAATTTACTAAAATACAAATACCTGCCTAAAGCATGTCATTTCAAAAAGTACAGACAGTATTTCTAATTTCTTATTTGGTAAGTATCTACACGGTTGTCTCTCAAAGTAAGATATTTTCACACTTCTGTTAATTTTATTTCTAGCAGAAGTAGATAAACTTTTATAGAAACATTTTTATACTAGAGTAGTAAGTCAACTTTTTTTATTTTAAATTGATATTTACACCTTGCAGATTTGTACATTTTCCGCATGAAATTCTATGAGCATCTTGAATAACAAATGTTGTCTTAGTAAATTTTAAATTTTCGGTAGGTTCAACCTACTTCTACTAATTTTTAACAAAAAATTTTAGACTAAATAGTAGCAGAGCTACCATATAAAAAATGTAACTGTTTTATTTAATTTTCAAATTTTCATTGTTATTGTACTTACACACTGTATACAGCCATTAGTTAATTATTACCTACTGCCCTTCTTATACCAAAAAATTAAATATATCATTCACCAAATTCCGTTCATAAAATGTAAACCAATTAAACCTCAATAATAAATATAATATCGGTAAAATAATATTTATAATTAATAATTATCCTACCTCAATTAATAATAATTGAGGAACATATAATATATATTAAGGATACAAATGCAATACCCTAGCTTTTCTATTTATATTTTATCTCTCTTAAAACTAGATAAATTGAGGCAAAATCCTTCCGAGTTAAGTCGCGGCACGCTAAATAATTACACCTACAATGTATTTTTTGAATTCCCGTTCCTGCTCTTTAAAAATCATGTAATAAATTGCTGACAGATGTGACCTGTTGGATGTGGCCATACCACGAGGCACCATCAGGCGGGAAGCAAGGAAACGGAAATGCAAAACACTGAAGTAGAAATCGCTGGAATTAAGATACAGATTTGAATAATGGATTGAACAAATAAGATCAATAGTTTAGACGCGTTATCTTATTCTACTTTCTATCGTTTCTAAAGTTAATCAATATATTTATATTTTATTTAAACATCGCGTTATTTCTTATTTCTAATTATTTCTAACATGTTTTTCATCTTTTCTCATTGGTGGCGCTTCGCTATAGTGCTGCAGTTTGTGGACGGTGCGGTACCAGAGGTAAAATGTAGTGGGAATGTGTACGAATAAGCGTTGCCATTAGTTTTGCTCCACTTTAAAAACTTCGTCACTCAACATTTTAGCCTTATTAATCATGTTACTATCAATTTAAAAAGATTCTTAGATTACAATTTTTCAGTTTATATTCCAATACGCTCCAATAGTGTGACGTAGCTTCAGCCATTTTGTTGTGGTAGGTCGCGGTTCATTATCCAAACAAAGCCCGATTAACAAGGCAAATTTACAGAAAAGTGCTATTTTGACGTTATTTGAAGATTTTAAGGGGAAAAAACATCGAAAACGGTAAGAGTGTAGTAAATGTACCCTATACACGCATTCATGCAAGACAGATGGGTAATAATAACTGAATTATTAATACAATCTAAATTTAACATAACCTCACTTTATATAGTTTATTGTAAAAATAACTTTATTTAATGATTTTTACAGTACCAATCTTTCATTCGCCATGGTTATCTGCTGGGCTCCGGATTGCAAGCACTACAATCAACGAGAACTTGTAGATTTTTTATATTTCCGAAGGACCCTAAAGAACGCAACCGTTGGAAAAACTTGTGAGGTAGGTTTGAAATATACCTTTTAATTTTGGATAGGTAACTGTTTAAATGTTTAATATAAATATATTGTATATTATGATAGACGTAGCGACGAACCTGGACCTAGTGCATTTTTATGCAGTTGTCATTTCCGTGATGGTAAAAGGGAAAATGGGCCTGAAATCTTCTTGCACAATGTGACAAAAAAATTCACTTATACAAGTCCCGAAAAGAGAAAAAGAAGAGAGCAGAGAGTGATAGTTCAGGAGCATCTGGAAGGTCTACCAGCAAAGCGTCGACAAGGTTATTTTGAACCAGATGTGTCATCTCCACCATCTGAAATGGAAATGTGAGTGACATTTATGTCAAATATGTATACGTTATACAGATTTCATTGTGTTGACTGCTAAATAAATACAGTGCAATAATAATAACTTATCATAACGAACAAACTGTTAATCGACAAACCTAGTTTTTGATCGTTCGTTATGACAAGTAATTATTATTGCACTGTATTTATTTAGCAGTCAACGCAATGAAATCTGTATAACGTATACATATTTGACATAAATATCACTCACATTTCCATTTCAGATGGTGGAGATGACATCTGGTTCAAAATAACCTTCTTGTCGACGCTTTGCTGGTAGGCCTTCCAGATGCTCCTGAACTACCACTCTCTGCTCTCTTCTTTTTCTCTTTTCAGGACTTGTATAAGTGAATTTCTTTAGGTTTGTTCCTGCATAGAATCTCTGATAAATCCCTGACAGTCAGGGATTGTCATTTAATGCGCATGTCTGATCTTAGATTAGTTTCTGATTTTTGCTGGAACACCGGATTTTAGAGAACTTAATAGCAGAAGAAGAAGAAAACAATAAACAATAACCTAATAATTTCTTAACCTATTAAATTATGGAGGAATATCATCCATTTCTGACAAATAATTATTGTTTGTTGAGTTATAAAATTAATAATAGGCAGCGTACAATAATTGAGGTCAAAGTTGGTAAATGGTTTTGGTTAATACGCATTGCGCATGCACCGGACTATGAGTTTCCGAAGAATCAGTGAACTTTTCAAACTATCAGTAAACTGCCCTGACTCAAGCTGGAACAGAGGACAAGAAATCCTTGACTGTCATTCCAATCTTGTTGGAACGCTTAGATTTGTAATGCGCATGCTTCTGACAGTTGCTGACAGTTTTGGACTCCTGCAGGAACAAACTTTTTGTCACATTGTGCAAGAAGATTTCAGGCTCATTTTCCCTTTTACCATCACGAAAATGGCAACTGCATAAAAATGCACCAGGTCCAGGTTCGTCGCTACGTGTCATAATATACAATATATTTATATTAAACATTTAAACAGTTACCTATCCAAAATTAAAAGGTATATTTCAAACCTACCTCACAAGTTTTTCCAGCGGTTGCGTTCCTTAGGGTCCTTCGGAAATATAAAAAATCTACAAGTTTCTCGTTGATTGTAGTGCTTGCAATCCGGAGCCCGGCACATAACCATGGCGAATGAAAGATTGGTACTGTAAAAATCATTAAATAAAGTTATTTTTACAATAAACTATATAAAGTGAGGTTATGTTAAATTTAGATTGTATTAATATTTCAGTTATTATTACCCATCTGTCTTGCATGAATGCGTTTATAGGGAACATTTACTGCACTCTTACCGTTTTCGATGTTTTTTCCCCTTAAAATCGTCAAATAACGTCAAAATAGCACTTTTCTGTAAATTTGCCTTGTTAATCGGGCTTTGTTTGGATAATGAACCGCGACCTACCAGAACAAAATGGCTGGCGCTACGTCATCACTAATGGAGCGTATTCCCTGACAAAATGTTTTTTTTTTATACCATTTCCCAGACTGTGTTAAATTCCACGATTTTTCAAAGTTGCTGGGTAGGCATGATACTATCATGATACAATAAAGGAAGGTATGATATTGCGCATATCCCTCCCACATCCGTGTCGTCACCGAGAGCGCAAATTTGACATTTTATACAGTGTTTACATATGTAAAGGTGTGAAAGTTTCGTGGTTTTTACTACATTTTGTCCTCTAAATTCATTTTTTTTTGGCAGAGTATTTGTGTAATTCTAGTGTATACTAATTATAATCATATGTGAGTATAGTTAAAGTTAATTTTATATTAACACGTACCTAAACTAAAAGTGCAATAAAAATGCGTTGTGCTGTGTGCTTGTATAATAGTGATAATCGCAACCAAGAGCCCAATAATTTAAATAATATTGGGTAATTATATTGCTATGATATTCAGACAATGTAAAATTGCACTATCTATTATGTTACAAGGTTTTTCACGTTTCCACGGGATGAAGTAATAAAGAAACTGTGGGTGGTAGCTTGCTGTCAAGCAGAAAAGTTTAATGTACATACTGCCAGAATATGTTCCAAACACTTCACCGATGATGATTATGAGATAAATTTAAAGCCTGTAATAGATATGGTTCTGTAATGTGGTCATTAAATAAAAAAAATGAGAAACATTTAAAATTTTCGAATAATTAAAAAAAAAATGAATACATTTAATAATACAGTCAATTTAGAATCTTAACAGAACTTAAGGAACAATTTTCACTTTTAGTCGTAGGTGTAAGGCGAACGGCGAAATATATGTATTAAAGTGAACTTGTTGCCCACATCCTATGTTTATGAAGCGTTTATCCTATATTTAAGTACTAATCATTTTACACACGAATCAGAATAACTAATTACTTATAATAAAAATTGCAATAATCACCGATATCAGTTATTATTATTGAAGTAGGTAAGAAATTAAAAAAGCCAATTTTAAACCACCAGGGATTATCAGGGCATTTTGTATATGATAGGTACCTACCATATGGGGTATATCTAACCTGTGCTTATGATTATTAAAGAACACATTTAAGGACACTGGTTAAATTTCCCAATATTTTCCTATTCGGGACACTGTTTTGTGCCAATTATATGAAAGTTTTGATAATGTTTCCATTGAAATCGTATATAACATTTGTATTTAGCGATCATTCTGCGCTCTCGGTGACGTAATGCGCACAGCGGACGCATTTTCGTACTCACGAATGTCATACCTTCAGTGTTGCCAGGTCTCCAAATGATTTTGTACCACAAATTGTGGGAAAATGTACCACATTCAATCAAATTGTACCACATAAAGAAACAATTTTAAAATCTGCAAAGCCAAAAAATGACGTGAATATAAGTCATATTATTTATTAACTTAAATAAAAAAAGATAGAAAAGTAAATGAAAGAAGAACAGACCAACAGATTCATTACCTGCTGCTAAAAGAATAAACAAATAACATAAATAAAGTTTAAACCTTACTGTTTACCTATATGAAGGTTTTCTATTTAAAAGGCTACTTGAAGGTTGCCAAGTGTAGCACGTTTCATTACCTAGCATTATCTAGCATATCTGCAGAATGTAAGATTGAATTGCAGCATATTTCAATTTGTAACCTATTCCTAAGATAATTTTTAATCATATTTAATTTTGAAAAACTACACAGTAAAAGTAAACGATAGACGGAAGATCGCAGCGCGGCAAGCGACAACAGTTTTAAGGAATTTTAATTTTCGAGATTCGAGATTTACTTAACTTAACTCATAACGACACTTGGCAGCAAGACAAGCGATGACGCGGAACATTTATCAAGTAGTTTCGATTTTCGGTATTTACTTAACCGTTAACCGTATTAATTCATTTCGTCCAAATGGTCATACATTTTGTACCACATTTCGAGCTTTTTAGAAATGTAGTACCTACCACTATATTTTTCATTATAAGAATGTACCACATGTGGTACAATTGTACCACTCTGGCAACACTGCATACCTTGTACTTATTATTATATCATGCTGGGTTGGGTACCCTAAATAGATCAGGTTTCAATATGATTGATAACCATATTTGAGATTGGGGGGGAAAAAATGCTGAATCAGTATAATAGCCAAGGAATTTATATATAAATTCCTTGATAATAGCTGATAATGCATACTTTGGACTTTTCACTGATAAATATACCTACCCATTTAAATGAGACTAGTCATTTTTATGATTCAGATATATGCTAATGTACACCTTTCACTGGCGATGAAATTGGAGATGCTGTAAAATTTATTTAATTATAAGTTAAAATTATTTTTAATTTTGTGACACTGCTGACCTTACACCCAAATGGAAAGTGCTACATATGTTCTATTAACACGCAAATAATTAAGTAAAGAAAATACATGTCAACAGAAAAAAAACTTTATGCCACAATTACAAGGAAGGCCAATATAAAGAAACTTTTATCACAAGTGAATAAATTATTAGCTTACTAACAGTCTACTTTAAATTAACTCAAATAGCTCTTAAGGTGCCCACAGACTAGCATACATGTGCGTCATACATGTATGTACACGCGCTTGCGCGTTGATGTTTGCTGGTGTGTGGTCAAAAAACCGCAAGCATGCGCGTCGCACAAGTTTTCTGGCATGGCCGGAAATCATGATTGCGCAAGCATAAACTTTCAGACAAGGTTGTCAGTGTGTGGCCAAATATCACGCTTCATTCGCATACATTGTGAGTACAGTGTCTCGCGTATCTACCGGGTGTCAACGGATCTATTAGACAAGCCATAACTTCTAGAGTATTGGATGTATCAAAATGAGATTTGGTATAGGTAAATGGTAGAGGAAGAGGAAAGTTTTTGCATATTTTTCACGTTTAGTAGGTTACTTCCGGTTTCACCTAAAACGGCTTCAATTTTGAATTTTTAAATGGAACACCCTGTATATTTTTACATATTTGAATTTCTGAGACAATTTTGGACTAGAAAATGACATTAAAACTTTAGTATAATACTTGTATACGAATTTATTAAAAACTTCACTGAAGTAAATGTATTTTATGAGCTTATTTTTAATCCAATCACAATGAATTTAGTATCGTTGGATTCGCAAAAAAAATCCCTTTTTGAAAAGTGCTTGTCTAAAAAGTGTTGCCATTTGAAAAAAAATAGTTAAGATATAAAAAAGTAATTTTGCCAACTTGTCTCATTCCTATCTATCATACTAATCACTAAAACTTTGCGATTACATTTTTCTGACATCATCTAAGGCCTTCAGATTAGTTTGCGCTCAATCATGGCCACCTAGATGCAATATTAAAAATGGCTCTAAAAAAATCAAGTAGGCAAAAAACTTTTTAAAATGTCATTTTCTAGTCCAAAATTGTCTCAGAAATTCAAATATGTAAAAATATACAGGGTGTTCCATTTAAAAATTCAAAATTGAAGCAATTTCCGGTGAAACCGGAAGTAACCTAAACGTGAAAAATATGCAAAAACATTTCTCTTCCTCTACCATTTGCCTATACCAAATTCATTTTGATACATCCAGTCTCTAGAAGTTATGGCTTGTCTAATAGATCCGTTGACACCCGGTATAGTTCAGTTTGTTTTCTGTCGATTTCTTCATCCATCCTCAGGTAATTTCGCCAATCACCAGGTTCTAAACGTAATTCTTCTAGACGATTGGTATGAGTATATTGTGAGCGTTTTAAAAGCCATTCTTTCACCCATTTAGTTCGAATTTGTGGCTGTTTAACTAATTTATTCCTTTTCTTTTTAATTACAGCAGTGTACGCCGCTGCTAATAGAAATCCTAATCCTCTTCACTACTCATCGTGCACTTCCAAACTAACTTGTTTGACAAGCTAGTATGTAGGTCTATGGTTAAACCCTATTGTCATACATGTATGATACGCATGTATGCTAATCTGTGGGTACCTTTACATAAAAATAAAGCTGTTTTAAAATGAATGTATAAAAAATTATTATTTTAAAACTGTTTATTGAAACATTTTAATACATGTCAAATATTAGTGTGCCGAGACACTAACTTGCCATACTCTAATAGTATTATCAGAGTATCCAGCAAATAATGTTTGTCCATCAGTTGACCATGCTAGAGACAAGCACTGTGGTGGTTCAGCTTTGCTTGTTTGTGAGACAACCTCCGGCCTCAATTCTTCCACCATTTCTTTACTTTCTAAGTCCCAGATTTTAATAGAAGGTCCAAATGCAGCGCATAACCAATATCTGCAAAAAATAAAATATGCTGCTACAGACTAACTTTTACTTTTACTTATATATCATCTGTCTTCAAATATTCAGTCCCATATCCGCTAACTGTCATGGATAATCCAGAAAGATTTTGTTTTACATCATATAGAAAATTAAACATACAGTTTTCCTTAATTTGAATTTAGTACACTTTATACTGAGGTCAGATATTTGTCCATTCCTGATATGTATCTGCACAAGATTCCAGAATTCGTATGGAGCTGTCTTAGGACAAATTATACCCATCTTATATACTTACAGCATACGAAATGAAAGAAAACTGGGCGGTTTCACTGACATCCTCCATCTCTATCTCACACACCTACGCGTGCACGCTTTATTGATGCTAGGTGTAGCTGGACTGCATGGTTTTCTTTCATTCTTTCAAATGTAATTTTTCATTCAGAGCATATACGTAGTCATTTTTACTTAACATGGTTTCTTATATAAATGTGATTTTGCTTTATTATGAAGTTTATTATTACTAAAAATTTTACTGAAAATATGCCAAACATACCAACACTTGAATTTTGCTATATCCAAACCAATTTCATTTGGATGTAGCCATACCAAATATTTCATTGTTACTTCTCTTTGCTAATAAAAATTACTTTGCTGATTTTAAAAATTGTTTTAAATATAACATTTCAAAACTTATCAGTAAATTTCCGTATCAGAAAAAAATATTATTTACTTGTATGAAAACAATATTTACTTGTTCATGCTTTGACTAAATATAATAATAAAAAATACAACTAACCTGTTTGGTGAGAAACACAAAGCAGTGATAATATCGTTATGGTCCAAAGTATGCAAATGTTTACCATCATTTAAGTCCCATAACATGGCTTTACAGTCTTTACCGCCACTGGCACATAAACTTCCATCGGGAGAAACAGTTACAGTATTTAAATAACCAGTATGCCCAGAATGATTTATCTTTAGACGGCAATTTGTTAAATTCCATACTTTCACCATTCTATCCCATCCTGCAGAAACAATAATTGGATTGGCGTGATTTGGAGAAAATCTCACACAAGAAACCTGCAAATATAAAAATTATATAAAAAACATTATTGGTATTTCCTTAATAGGTAAACCGAGATACAATAGGTAGAAAAAAGTTATGAACAAAAGTGTTTCTTTTCATTTTTTTAATGGATTTTTGAATTTTTTATGGTTGTTTGTAATATTAGATGGTTGACTAGAAAAGCTCCCAGAATATTCTCTTAAGAAACGTGGAAGTTTCAAAACTCCCAGAACATTCCCAAAATATATTATGTAATTTGAAATTAAGCCAAAATTCACATACCTAAAATCACTCATATCTTTTATCTCTTACCCCAGCACAAATATAACTTGGGATAAAAGATACATGTATACATTTCTTTACATACAACCTAATTTTTGTAAAATTATTTTTTATTATTATTTTAAAGATCATCAATGTAAGACACATCAAATATTTGCGAGGTTCAATGGTACCCAAATTAAAGGAAAAGAATTATAAAGAATGTATAAATTTAGTAAAAAGTAATATCAACCTTCAGTTTTGTGACATAGTAAAACTGAAGATGCATATGAAAAGCTGTAAACATTTTCCAAACAAAAATTACTCTTAGTGCAGTTTTCAACAATAATTAGAGACATAGATAAAGAAGGGGACTATTATTCGTTAATAAATTATATATCCATCTTAAAGCATTAGTTGTTTACTCTGAGTAAATAAAAAATCCTTAAATAATAAAACATTTTGTCAAAAACTGTGTACTAAAGACTAAAGAGTACCTTTTTGCACGCAATTTAAGGTTTGCAAATAAATTAATTTCAACACTGGTGTTACAATATACTATTTCAAGGGAATATTGGCAATTGCAGATTTGTGTTTTTGATGTCAGCAAAAAAAATTGTTGGGTGACAATCCAAGTTTGTACTTAATAGTATAAAGAATATTTAATTAATTTAGTAAAACCACGGAAAGAATCCTAGTGATAGAAATATGATTGCACCCGGATAAAAATAAAACACTATAAAATATATTCAAATGGAATTAAGAAACAACTTTAACAAATCAATTTTAAGAATTAAAATAAGGAAATACGGCGACAGTGGATGCCAGAAGTAATGTCTAAATTCATTTAAAATTCAGCGGTGTTTTTTGGAGAAATGCTCGGACCCGTAGATTTTTATTTTTTAATGAGGTTTTTTGATGCTAAATTCATGTATACAGAGTAGGTAAAAAAAAACTTTGACATTTGACCCCCTATAAAATCTCAACGGTTTGAGATCAGTGATGTGAGTCGGTCATATGACATCCGTCATTTTGATGGTCATGACGTCGGTCACGGACTTTTTAGACATAACCTCAAAATAAACGTTTGTGGACGTTTTATTGTAGGCAGAGGCTTTTTTTATACATTGTGCCATTGTGAGACCTGAATTAAGTAGATATTACAATCTTTAGTTTAAACTGCAGTGTGTCGTGTGTCTGCCATTAATTATTCCTTAATTTACAATAGTATTAGTTTTAGAATGCATTTTGTTCTCTAGTTTTAGATTTTTGAGGTTAAATTTAATCATAAAATTGTAAATTTCTAATTGATTTAATAACTAAAGCTTTTTTCTTGAGGAGGAACAATTAAAAATGTATGTTTTGAGTGTCACGTCACAACTGTCACATGTATTGGACTTGGGAATTATTTTTTTATATTTTTTTCATATTTCTCATAGGTACAAGAATGAGAGTGAAAAGTGATGTTTTCAAGTACTTTACAAAGCATTCTGGTTCTGGGCAAAGTAAAGGGAAAATAGACGCACACGCATGCAATTTTTTCTTACAGAAATATGCGTTACATGCGACTAGAATGCTTAAACATTTATTAAAATGCCAACGTTGTCCAGAAAACGTAAAAGCAAAATTAAAACTAAAGAAAAGTCAGAAAACGGTTTCTCCTCGTTTTACAAATAAATCTGACAAAATTTGCTAAGATCTAGTCACCGACACAGACGATGACGATCCTTCAAAAACAGCATCGGCAAATACAAGTTTCAGCTCAACAGCCACGCCCGGTAAATCACACGGGCTGAAAAGTTTTATAGATAATATTTCTGCCGAGGAAACATCACTAATATGGAAACTATTATCGAAAGCCATACTCATATATGCAACTGCTACCCCGTTGAGCATTACTGAGAATGTATACTGGACTGAAGCTTTCAAACGTATTCGGCCTAGTTTCACATTCCGTCTCGATATATTTTATCAAATTCCTTGCTAGAAGAAACGTTTAAAGATGTAGAATACGAAGTTAAAGCGGAAATAGTAGAAGCTAGGTTTCTAGGTGTGCAGACTGATGGTTGGTCAAATTTAAGAAGAGAAAGTATTATCAATTTTGTAGTCACTACCCCGAAGCCAGTGTTTTATCGAACACTTACTACAAAGACTTCTCGACCCACTGGTGAGTTCATGGCTACTCAGATTTCCGAACTAAGTATATGAAGAAATTGGAATATATTCAGCTGTTGGGTGTATAACGGATAACACCACTAATATGGTTCGTGCGTGGGAAATACTCAAGAAATGTTGCCAGCAAAAGAATGGCAATCTCTAAAATTACCAGTGGTGACGAGGTGGGCATCTATAATATTATGCCTGGAAAGCTTGCAAATAAATAAAAAGGTGCTAAACATTAGCGATTAATGATCTTGGCCAAACTGAACTTGAAGCCAGCGACCGACGACATATTTTAGACACAAATATATTTTGGGTAGAGGTTGAAAAATTCACTTCACTGTTACAGCCATCAAGAAGTGGATTATAAAGTTGCAGGCAGGCACTCCAAATATAAACCAAGTTGTAGAAGCTTTCTGGGAAATAAGGCAACAGTTCGAAAAGTTAATCCCTACCTCGTCACTTTTAAAATCAGAAGAAGAGAAGGTGCTTGATGCATTGACAAAAAGGGAAAAAATGTGTCTTACTCCGGTTCATTTTGCAGCGAATCTCCTTGACTCTTCTGTCAGGGGCAAACACCTTAACGGTGCTCAGTGCAGTGAAGGTCTACAATATACACACGACTTTGCAACATGTTTGAAGAATGTGGAAGTTGATGCTGTCTTCAAAGAATTGTCAGAATATCGTTCTGGAAGTGTATTTTTTTCATATAAGTTTGTTAAGGACTCGATGAACAACAAAAATATGTTACCTCTTGATTTCTGAAAAGGTATGTACAGATCTCTCCTTAAGATATATTGCGGAAGCTTTAATCAGAATTTACTTGGTCTACCTGCAACGTCTGCTTCTACTGATTAATCGTTCACAGTAAGAAAAGGAATAGGCTAACTACATCCAGGGCAGGAAAACTAACATACATATACTATAATTTAAATTTGCTCAATATCAGGAAACAAATAAATGCAGCCAGCAATTCAAGATTGAGAAATACAAGTGCATCTACTGACGCTTCAACATCGACACAAAATCCTGTTGTAATAGATGATCTTGATGTAGATGCAGATTCCCAACCCTCTTGAACAGATGGAAATCGAATTAGAATTCTGCTCTGATTCTGATTTGCTTTCTGATTCTTTTAATCTAGAACCAGAAGATATTGCAGACTCAAACTAAACCAAATACTTTTTTTTTAAACAGAAGTAGACTGAACCAAGAATATTTATTTTATTACATACCTAGTACCTAGGTACCTCTTACTTCGTCCTCTTACGTTCTTTATTTATGTTGATATGGATATAAGAATATATTTTTATTTTTGTTTCTGTCATGTTTTTATGTTGTAATAGTAATTATATGTTATAATTAGTGTTGGCAGATACTTATATAAATGTCCGGACATGTGTCCAAAAGTGTCTGGACAGAATGAAAATGTCTAGACATTTATCGTATCTGTCCAGCTTCCTTTAGATTTATAATTACCGCCATTTTCAGCTAACCGAGCTAACCTAAAAATCCAATTCAAAATTGTCGCAATCTCTTAAAATTGTTTTCTATAGTCTTTTTGTGGTTTTTACTCCAATTATTTCGGCTTAAAGATGGTTAAATCAGAAACTCTGACTTGAGATACTATAATAAAAAGTCAATAAATGGCAAAAAACTATATAGAAAATTATAGACCTAACAACTAATTATAAACCTTAATTACATTAAAAACCCTAAGTATTACCACAAGTATAAAGATATATATCTTTATACTTGTGGTATTACCAAAATTCTTTGGTAATTACACATCGCCGAATTCCTTGATTTTTTCTCTATCTAACCATGTCAAATTCTACAAGGGCGTCCATAAGAAAAACAAAAGATGATATTTATATATCAGAATCTAGTAGGCAAAAAAAAATTCTTGTTACATTAAAACAAAGATAATTATGCATGTATGTTCGAAATAAGGTTTTATTTGAAAATTTCTATAAATAACCGAGCCAGAGCTACTTTAAGTTTTTTGAAAATTTATTGTTTTGCTAAATATTTTGAAAACTGCTGATTTTTTCAACAATGTTCTGGCACCACTATTTAGTGCTAGTATTTGCTCAACTGTTGTCTAATTTAACCAACTTCGTATCTCTTCAAATAACGTACCCAACGTAAGATTGTACCCATATAAATTTTTATTTTTTTTTCTATAATTTATTTATTTCATTTCATTTCACATGTACGCAGTAGAAACTTAAACTTCAAATTAAATCATAATTTCAGAATTAACACTATTCACTTTTTGCTATGTTAACCATAAGCTGGTAAAAGGTAGACGAAAATTGAACATTGTTACGAAAATATTGATTTTTCACCTAATGCTTGTATTTCAGAGAATATACTCTAAGAATATATAAGTATTTGGTATCATCTTGAAGCTTATGACATGTGCTCTACAGTAAACCTGTTACATTTCATTTTCTAAAATGTCCGTATAAGTGTCTAAAAATGTCCAGACAGTTGTCTGGACATTTGCCAACACTAGTTATAATAATAATAATGTGTATAATAATAATAATAAATTATTTATTTCATATTTCCTTGTTTAATTTCATCTTCTTATACATCTATATTTAAAGAGATAGTGAAATATTCATGACATCGAATATTATGAAAATGACCAAAATGAAGGTCATATGATGGTCATTTGTCACAATGTTTAAAATAACCGTCATTTTACATCACTGTTTGAGATCAAGCAAAACGGTTTGCACATTCCTACCAAACTTTTATTATTTGACACTAATTTTCAGATTTACTTTCGATACAATAATTTTCTATTTCTTTGAATTGCTTGTGATTAGCAGTCCAAGAAAATTCAAACAATGTGTCTTATTTTATCAATCCCATAAACATGATTTTCGTTTAATTTTCATCATTCGTCAATTCCATTTAAAATAAGAAAGTTGATAGTCATTTTCGGTATATCCGGAAGTGCCAAAAAAACGGAAATACTTCAGATGAATAGAACTTCTCCGAAAACACCGTGTCCAAATTTTCAAAAAACCTACTTCTTTACTAAATTGTAATATGGTTTTTTAATCATTTAGTCAATTTATCTTTTATAACATCATTTTTTCATAAGTACCATTCTGTCAGTAACTTTTATTAGCATTAATTTAATAAATTTGTAGTATTCCTGTTGAAGGAGCAATAAAAGCTTCGAAACCTATAAGACTACTCTTCTTTTCTGCCTTATTTGATTGTGATCCCGTTGAATTAATAGTTCTTTGCTTAACTCAACCAGTCAGGTTTACACTGGTAAGTACCTAATATTTATTTATCTGAGATGTTTATTATTGCCAATTGATATTAACTTTATTATGTTATACATTTTTATCAAATTAATTATCTATTATTCTCTATTCTATTATACACTTGGAATGTCTTGATATATTTACATATTTAAGATACAAGTATACCCCCAATTACTTTGTTTCTCATACGCAAGATGGAACTAGTGTCAGGCTGGTAAAGCAGGTACCAAACTTGGAAATCATAGCAAACTTCTATGCAGCGTTGCCGGTTTTCAGCACTTTTAGAACTCGTATCATTTTGTGTTTAGAGGCGGGTGAAATGCACATACGAAGAAGAGAGCACGCAGTACAGCGGAGGAACAAAAAACGGGAGAGTGCGCTCCACCAATTTGCTAATGAGATGAGATACATATTCGTCCTTCACCTGTCAGATGAAATGAGTTGACCGGTTTATATAAGTTAAAAATCCTTGGATTTAGCGTTAGCCCACAAAATTTAGAAAATAATAGGTATACTCTCTGGGTATACTTATTAATATTATGTTTTAACTTGAATTTAGCGTTCGCCAGTATTTTCTTTTTACAAAATGCCTACGATATTAATTAGAAAATCAAGGAAGATTCATAATTTTTTAAAATAAATAGGGATCTATGTTTTACATTTCAATATGATTAAAAATTGTTTATAGGTACCTAAATATTATACCATGTAAGTTATAAAATAATTGATTTAAGAAGTTAAATTTTGGCGTTCGAAATAATATTTAGCATGTAGCACAAAGAATATGCCTAATAAATTTACTTATTCAATATAAATCTCTATATATACCTACCTACCTAAGTATATTTATAAGGATACAACTTTTGATACTTTTTTTTATTCTGGGTTCTACGCGATAGTGACAGCTTAGCTTGCATAAATAAATATCGGTGAAGTAAGAGAATAATTATTATAAATTATAATATGCACATTGCATTTTTGTTCGGAAGTAGGTATAACCAAATAAAATAAACATATTTTTGTTCATGTTAGGTATTTGCTATCAGAAATGACTACGACATTTTTCATTTGGGCTGATTTCTATATTATTTCTATCGATTATCACTTTTTATAAACATAATTTAATATTTTTTAACACTTTCATATATCGATACACTCTTTCACATACCAATATATAAAAAAATGTTTAACATTCCGCCAATTAACCTTTTATTTACTTAAAATTTCATCAAACTATAAACTTTATATAGAATGTTCTTATACAAGCTTTTATACTTCACTTGTGTGTGTAAGTAAATACATAAGAATGTAAGTAAACGTGGTTCAAAATTTTTGACGCTAATTTCACTATTGTTCTGTTGAGCTATTGGAAAAATTTGTTGCATAGCATTGTACAATAAAACATTACACAATAAAAGATACGTAGTGGGGATAAAAGTGGGGTTTCGGCAAAAATTCTAGGTTGGGGGTTGGTCGTCTCCCAGCGTCGCCGTCGGTAATTGACCTTATAGTTGAGGAAATAGGCCGATGGTAATAACAGAAACAAAAAAGTAGTAATTGTTTAAAATTCTTCAAACGCAAACTTGTTTTTAAAAATAATAATATGTGGGCGACTCATACAACTTGGTTATAAAAAATATATTTTTTATGGGAAATGTTTGTAGAATTTAATACATTTTTAAATTATTTTCGACTATAGGAAGTCGTACACAAGTTTCGCAATACAAATTAATATTTTCATTTTCTAAATGTCACACCTATATTTTTACATTTTTTAATTCCTTAATTAATATTCTTTCACCACTTTTATTATGATTCCCTATACCAAACTTGAATATAATGACCAATTAATGTAGAAAATGACCAAAATTTTGAAAGACTTACATACGTCACTTACTTGATTATAATTCCATTAGTATTCCATAGTTCGTAAGTTTCACTACTATTTTTTTCTGAACTGTTCACATCATGTAAGGCAATATTATTTTTTGAGAATTGTAGTATTTATCAAAAATTTCAAATGATACACCCTCTATATTATTTCAGTGCATTTAAAAATTATTTTAATCTTACATTTGATCAATTTATATTACTGATAATAATAATATCTCTATCGCGCTCATTCTAATCACAAGGAATAGTCCAAAACTCTTAGATTTCCCCTTCCTATTCCTTCCCCTTCGTATTTATTAATAATTGTATAACTTTCAATAACAGAGGCATAGATCATCTACGCACTAGTGGCTCACCCTGTATATTTTATATTTTACTTTATAGTTAAACTGAAATGTTAAATCTATGTGATTTTTCATGGAGTGGCATCCATATATAGGCACAGTGTAATGCTAAAAGCATTATACTGTGATATAGGTATTTATTCCACCATGCTTAATTTCTAATTGTTCATAAAAAAATCGCAATTCGCGACCTTGAAAATCTTCATATCGTCGATTTTTAGTGGAATCGGCCAAAAAACAGAAAAAATCGCCTGCCAAATTGTACCGGCATTTGGCATATATCGATATTCACGTTCTTGAAAACACCCTTATACTGATTTTCCCGACAGTGAGAACCCGCTGATCCCAACTGTCGGTTAAATCAAACCATGAGTGGCAAAATTTGTTATATTAGCGCCTCTATCTTGAATTTTGGAAGAGTTTGTAATTCACAATTCTAAAAACTTCCAAATATCTATTTTCAGTAGGATCAGACCATAAATAGTAAAATTATTTATAGATATTTATAATTTTTCCTGTATAAGGGTTTTAAAGTGTATTGTCTAAATATATATAATGTACCAAATTTTAGCTCAATAGTACAATGGGAAATGGGCGAAATTACAGTTAAAAATTTCGAACCACGTTGACGTCGTGAATTACTGAAACAAGTTATTTAGGTGTTAGGTGCTAATTTGTGGAAGCGGCATCTCCTCCCTGACGCACTGACTATTATATAGACACACGTACTTATGTTAAAAAAAGCTGAAATATGCAGAGAATATTAAAAAATATATATTATGTCCACTGTATTTTCAACGCAATTCCGCGGTTTAGAGTACTTAAACCAACTAATTAACTCCTATATAGACTTTGGTAGCTCTGATTAATATTTTAATTTTAATATATTTAAGTGCTGTTATAAATAATTTTGTTATAATTTTTTAATGATATAAACTCGAGTTTGAATAAGGGTGCATATCATTGCCCAAATGCCCAAAAAGTCTTATATTTTTTATGAGAAAATGATATTATAAAAATTTAAGATTAAATAATTATCGATTAATTATTGTTTGAATATCCACCGAAAAAAATGTGTCTGTATATATTTCATTAAACGTTATAATGTCCACTCAATAAATAGATAACAGTGTGATTAGTGTGGAAGGTTTATAATATCAACTTTTTTCCAATCATAAATATTATAGGTTGCAGTTCCAGATTATCTCTACTCATTGGTTCTAGTACGTACATATTTCCTTTCTCATTTAAATTTTTTCTAACCATTTCTCTGATTTAATTATTTTTTTAATTAATTTCTATTGTAATAAAAGTCTGCTCAAAAATTTTACAGCCTAATAAAATTTACCAATCTAAAATATAGTATATGTCTGCCAGCTCGGCAATAGTTCGAACCCCGACGGAACCACTTTTTTTTGTTTTATTTTATATTGTAACATTCCATTAACAGTACATTTTAGTTTAAAAATATTCAAATGATACCTAATTCAGTGAATTATTGAAAAATATTTGCATAATATAATGCGTTATTATCGCTGCCACTGTATTCTCTAAACTCAAAAGATTCATGATTTTACCTCCGTAACCAGTTTACGTAACTATGTAATTCCGGACTTCAAGTTGCAAAGATGACTAATAGAGGACAGCACGTGCTGGTTGATTATTGTTGAAGGCGATTTTGATCAATTATTATTTAATATTTTAAAAAGATCTCTAAAAACTTCAAACATTTTTGGTCCTGTCCATCACTAAAAGACTATGGCATCATAATATACTTTTAAATCCTAAAATTTCTTTATATGAATTGTGTTATAAACAATTTTTTACTAAAAATGCATTTTTTTCGAAAACTAAGTTCAAAAATTTTCAAAAAAATTGCACGTATTTGGATTAGAAATCACATTAATCTCAAAAATTTTAATCAACATCTGTCAACTAGTTTTTGAGAAAAAAAATAAGAACTAGTTTTTTTCAAGGTTTTTTCACTTTTTTTCAAAAACTAGTCGACAGATATTTTTCATTATTTGCTATTTTATTCATAATGCATCGACAAGTATACCTGAATTTTTTCATAATTTTTGAACTTACAGTTTAAAATGAAGGGGGGTATACGTAAACCTTAATTTTTTTTAATTATCAAAATGCCTACAATGTCATTGACAACAGAATTTGAACTGAACTGAAATATGCAGAAATATATGAGATACTCGTATATTTACTCCAACATTTACTTGTCAACATAATCCATTATCAGACTACATACCTACTAAATAATCAAAGAATTCAAGCGCGTGACAAATTGAAAGATTTTGGTGAAATTTTTTATTCCAAACTATCTTTTTTACTAAACATCATATTTGAACATCAGCTTACTATAGTTAGGCTTTACTTCAAGGAACTCTAAAAGTTTTCTCACCGAAATAATACTTTGTTATTACTGTTTAATACATTTATACTGAAAATTATAATATGCTTTCATTATTTGGAATACAATTTATAACCTGTACAAGGTGTTTCATAATTTATCTGACAATTTTTAACCGCATGCACTTTTCAATAATACCATTTCTTAAAAAAAATTAAAGCTCAACAAAAAAATTATATAAAAATAATTCCTAGTTTTCTTTTACTTTCTACAAAAGTGTTCAAAGTTGTCTCCATTTAGTTGCAAACAAACTTGGGCCCATCGAATCCAATTTCGTCACAGTAGTTCAAATGTTCCTCCTTCTTGCTCTTCCCGAAGACGCAGATTATCGGTAGCTATTGTGATCCGTTCATGCAAATCAATATTTTGTACTTAGGTAGACAGGGTGGACTTGTACCTTGATTCCATAGTTTTCAGATTTTAAGAAATCACGTTATTTAAAAGTCCATATTGTCCAAAAGTCCATGTTGTTAAAAAAATGTCGGATAAATTGTGAAACACCTTGTACAAACATAATATTCCGAATATTCAACTTTTTAAAATTTTACATTTAAACGTGGAAGTTTATCCCCCTTGGAGCTTTCCAACCTACTCTTAACATTGGAAATGGTAAAATTCCATGCACCTTCACTACATATTGTATTTTAAATTTATTGAAGTACTACCTACACGTACAAATTTACTCAAATATTCTCCTTTGTATGAAATGTGTTGAATATTGGTATTTAAAGCATTATATCATAGAGTTGATTGATTGAATAGTTAAAAAACTATTTAATATTAAGTAAATGTCTTATATCCGATTGAGGAACAAAAATTTGAAATGCATTTTGTCCGCACCCAGGACTAAATTTGATCTTCTTCCCATTGACAACCAAAATAGCTATAAGTAAAGCTAAGCTGGTGCTTTTTGGGAAGGTATATCACAGTTTTAGTTATCTACAAAATTAAAACAAAATGGTAAAAGAATGAAATGTACTCACCCAATCTGAGTGGCCATCATCCTGAATTGTATATTTGCATTCTGCTAAAGTATTCCATAATTTAATGGTTTTATCTCGAGATCCCGAAACAATTTGACGGTTATCCACAGAAAATGCAACACTTAGGACATCCTATAAATAATACATAATCAGGGGGTATAATATCTCAAATGACTCAAAGATGCATAATAATTTAATCAACTCCTTAAGATGCAAGAGTTAAGAAATTTTAAATTATTATACAGATTAGAAAACGCTAGAGCAAAATATTGCAAATAATTGACTGATAAATATAAGTTGGTATAATTTAAAGTATCAGCTAGGAGTATTTGTTACAATAATTATTTCTTGTATCAGGTGGCCAAATTTGCTTTCTTGTTATATAGGACAACTCTTGAACTAACAGACTTCCAAAAATTAACCCCTCTTTCATGATCTCTTTTTCTGAGGCAAACTTAATGCCGAAATGCAAAATAGCCCATCTTCTTTTTTTGTTTTTGAGGTATGGACAAATTTTTTTTTTTAAATATTCGCTACCTGCGCATAACTTGGTTATTTTAGATATTAGAAAAAAACAATTTATATGTATGTTCTTGAGACACCTTTTAAATATAATGTACTAGCATACACAAATTTTTAACATGTTGACAAAACTTTACTTAAATACTTAAAATAACTCATATTCCTTGTTTCTCTTTGGAAAATTAGTCAATTCGTGCATCCGTATATCGTACCAGACCCTTTTTTGTATTTGCATCAAGTATATATTTTATTTTGAAATGCAATTGTTTTAGTTTTTTTAATAGGTATATAATCGCAACATATACCACTTGTGGTGTTTTTGGATAATAGATATTTATTTTATTAGGAGTATAAGTGGTACTTCATGTGGCAAGTATGGAAGTTTAAACGCCGAGCACAGCGAGGCGAATTAAATCCATATGAATCACATAGTCACTTATACTCCGAATGAAATACAACATTTTATTTTCAAACGATTTCTATTCACTTCCCTAATAGGCCAGTCACCGTATACATAAAAATCACGTTAGGTCGCAAAAAATTGCAGAGTTCTGATTTTTTGAAATGTTGTTAGGATAGGTACCGATAGTGTAAAACCAAGTTTGCATATAAATTTATCAAAATTGCATAAAAAATATTTGGGTAGTTTGGGGGACCTTGGACATGAAATGTTGAACGTTAAGTGATGGCGGGACCTCACTTGACTCCTGCGACAGAAATACAGAACACAATGTAAATTAGTATTTATTGTGCAATCAATTTTATAATAAATTACAATGAAAGATATGTAATATTAGGCTTACCTTTACGCACTTAGCGAGACAGTCGTGTTCTTTTGTAAGGCCCAGGTTCGTCAGACGGCTCTTCTTGTGTCTCCTCTGTTGTCTGATTAGATCTACTACTAGAAACTAGTGGTAAAGGGTCGTCGACGTCATCTTCTTAATCCGACTCGGCCATGGCTAAGGGATGAGTATTCAAGCAGGTCTTCCCCTGACAAATTTTGCAGAGAGCAGAGCATTCAGTCCTGCTCTCTGGCAGGAGCAGGTCCCTCCTCCGCACCCTTTCTAGCACCTGCTGGACAGGAATTTCAGCAGGGTTAGCGGCGCTAGTTCCTTGGTTGAGGTCACCAGTGTCAACTTCTGCTGGCTTCTTGTCCACCTCCAGTTGGTGGGCTCTTTCTTTAATCCCAACCACGTCTGCACCTGGTGGTAGGTTCTGTAGGAATGTTGGGCAGCAGCCTCTTCGGTTGGGGGCAGACGAGTGAAGTGGACTTTGGTGTTGATAGCAGATCGGACAAATATCCCATAACGCAGGGAGTGGAGAGAGTCGTCTTCTCTCTGCAAAATTTGTTAGGGGAAGACTTGCCTGAATACTCTTCCGTTAGCCATGGCCGAGTCGGATGAAGATGACGTCGACGACTCTTTACCACTAGTATCTAGTAGTAGATCTAATCAGACAACAGAGGAGTCTCCGGAGCCCCAAGAAGAGCCTTCTGACGAACTTGGGCCTTCCAAAATAAAACGACTGTCTCGCTAAGTGCGTAAAGGTAAGCCTAATATTACATATCCTTCGTTGATATTTATTATAAAATCGATTACGTAATAAATACTAATTTACATTGTGTTCGGTATTTCTGTCGCAGGATATGTAATATTAGTAAGCCTAATATTACATATCCTTCGTTGAAATTTATTATAAAATTGATTACGCAATAAATACTAATTTACATTGTGTTCGGTATTTCTGTCGCAGGAGTCAGCCGAGGTCCCGCCAACACTTCACGTTCAACATTTCACGTCCAAGGCCCCCAAACTACCAAAATATTTTTTATACAATTTTGACATAATTTTGATAAATTTATACATTATTAAGTAATTGGACTCAATTTCATTTTGCATGATAGAAAACAATTTTCCAGTGAGTTATGTCTTTCTTACCCTTTACAAGTCATGCAATTCGTCAGGCTCCATTTCTTGAAAAATCCCATTTTCCTAAATTTTTTGTTATTTCCTGATAACAAGGGAACTATTAGCCCTACAGTGTTCCGCTTATACTTAAATTAAAGCTAAATAACTGCTCTATAACTTCATTTCCTATGACTTTCCTCGTAGGCAGAGTATTTTAGCCGATATTCGGCTTGGAAGACGGCTAAAACACCAATTTCGAACTTTTTGGGAAAAATGGCCAATTTTTGAAGTGCTGTATCTCGGGACCTATTAGACCTATGGAGCTGTGGTTGCACTCAAATTGTAGCAAATTTTATCTACTTTAAAATTGTACAGGGCATAGGATGCACCATTTGGAAGTTATGGGCCAAAAACTGAAAAGTGAAAAAAAAAAGTTTTTCGAGCACCACGCAGTTAACACAGGTCTTTCGCCTAACAACATTCCAAAAAATCAGAACTATGCAATTTTTTGCGACCTACGATGTTTTAAACGACTGCCCTATAAGAAAATAAAAACGTATCCTAATTTGATAATGATACTGTAATGCTTTCATAATTTATCGTTTTCAATTTATGGCGTAAGGATACCTGCCCTGTAACTGGTTTATATCCATGACGACAGTAACTAAAACGTGTGACAATCTGACAATGGCATAAGTATATAAGTAGCATATAAGTGTTATACTCCGGCGGAGTATAATACTTATACGCCGTTTAGTTAGAACGTCATACAAATGACATTTAAACTATGCCAAAATTGTAGCAAAACTGTTATGTGACGTTTGAAAATAAAATCGTTATATAAATACTACTTGAAAAAAATTATAAAAAATATTTTAAAAAAAGAATTATTTTTTTAAAGAATTTTGGCTCTTAAATTTTTATAATCATTTTACACAAAAATATTAGAGTACATATATTGAAAAAAATATTCACAACTTCATTTTTCCTTTTTTCTATTTACTACGAGATGAGTTTACTTACATAATGCACCATTAAAGTAGTCAGCTAAAATTTTCGGATGAAGAACGCAGATAAAAAGTAAAAAAAAAATCTTCTAGCTGTTTTAACAAAGGGGCGTTAATTTCATCAGTGGGTACATAAAAAAAATATAATTTTATCAAACCTTTGTATGATCCTCAAAGCGTCTTGTAGTTTTTCCAGCAGCTAAGTCCCAAAGACGTAGAGTTTTGTCCCAAGATCCAGAAAGAGCATAATTGCCATCGCTAGATAGCACTACATCGGAAATAAAATGGGAATGTCCATAAAGTCGTTTTTGTGGAACACCATATTGAGTTTCGTCTCGAGTTAATTTCCAAACAATTAAAGTCTTATCTAAATAAAAAAGGGCATAATATCAACTACATTGGGTAAAATATAATACTAATAAATTAAATTATCGAAATAAATATGGGGATGACACAAATTTAATAGAAATATTAGTAGAAAATAAATTTTTAAAAGGTTAAGCGGGTACTCACCACGCGATGAAGACAAAATCATATCAGGATATTTGGGGTTTGTGGCTATTTGGGTTACCCAACCATTATGCCCTAAAAGGGTTCCTTTTAACTGAAGAGTTTCTGACATTATTAAAACTTCAATTTATTTTAAAAAGCAACAACCCAAACGAAACTCACTTTTCACTTCGATAGCGACAGCCATGCAACATGCAAGGCAACGGAACCGTCACAGCAGAAGGTAAGAGATGAAAGAAAGATATAGATGATAATTAACATATACTTGGCAACTGGAGATCAGTGTTGCCACCCTGATTTTCCTAAAAATTGTAATAGATTTGGCTAGTAATAGATCTTGTAACAAACAATAAAACACAATCAAATAAAAAAAATTTACATCATTTGTGAACCACCGTCCCGTTTTTACATTAATTTTCATTTAAAAAAATACTTATAGGGACTTTTTTTTACAGAAAAATAATAAAAACTGCAAATCAATTCCTAAATTAATGAGAATAGAAAATATAACACATCAAATGAATCTCAGTGAAATAGATATATTTTCATAATAAACCCAACACATGTAAGTCAAATACATAATATGTATTTGACTTACATGTGTTGGGTTTATTATGAAAATATATTTATATATATATATTTTAATATTATTAAAAACCAACAATATTAAACATAAAACATTTGATCAAACAAAACATGAAATAAAATAAATTTTAAATATTAACATTTTAGTACATTAATCTAATGGTAGAGCTACATTTACTAAAATTTGCATAGATTCATCATTGATTTCACATGAATTGTCTACTTTTCAATGTTTTTTCAGCACAGAATCACTAAAGGCGAGTTCGGCTATGTCATCAAATGCCTCGAGCGTCTATGACTGCGTTCGTTTATTGACTTTCAGCCGTCTGAGAAATCTGAAGAGCGTTCTTTTACTACCTTTCAGAGGGTTTAGAGGACCCTCCATTTCATGGAAGTTCGAGGACTCAGATATTTATAAAACATAACCTAAGCAACGTACATATATGTACGTTGATCTAAGAAACATTTTGTTTTTTGTCTTTACCTAATTGAAATATTAAAATGGATATACGTGAAAAGGTTGAACTGCAGCATAGTAATGGATGTAAATTTACAGTGTTTCTTACACACTATGAAATAGAAAGAGCTGGAACAGGTAAATTATTTGCGAGTCTTTTACTTTATTAAATAGCGAATGAATATGAATTATCATTGAACAAACAACAACCAAAGATATTAAATCGTACAGCGTTCGGTAAAACCTGACTACTCGATATACTCTAAAGTCACGTAATTGAAATCTGAATTGTCGGTAGTCGCCTCCGTGAGGACAAAACCGAACTTAGCTTAAGTATATATTGATATTGATAACACATTTATTACATTTGGTTTTATTATGACATTGAAATTGTAAAATTGTAATAGATCCAGTACAATTGTAATAGGGGTGGCAACACTGAGTGGAAGCGTAGAAAATAGAATAATTAATTTTTTATGAGTGGAAGGGGCTTCCATAGGGTTGTCCATAGGGCGCATTCAGGGAATCGCAGAATTCAGGGAATTCGCATTTATTCGAATAGCTGCAGCTCTGTATTAAAACGCTGCAGCGCTTTATTAAAACGGTAAAGCATATATTTTTCCCACTGGATCGCTAAATAGTTCCATCAAGCGATAAAATTAATTTAGGTTAGGTTTACGTCTATGGGTTTACGCACAAAATATCTATGGATAATATCAGTGATGGGTTTTTAGCCGCTAATTATATATTTAGCCAATGCTAATTATATAATTAGCATTTGGCAGGCTAAAATATTATAATTAGCCGTTAGCAGAATATATAGTTTTTTTAATTTTTCACACATCAGAATAACATTTTCGCAATTACCAATAAAATACCTATTTATTCTTACCTACTAGGTAGGTAAGCATAATAGGTATTATTAATTCATCATATTATAAGTCATAGATAAGGAGAAATTAAATCTAGAGATAGGGATTATTATGTATTTTATTTTATAATATCGCAATCCTCATCATTTATTTAAGTCTCCGAATTAAGTACATCAAAAATAAAAATAATCGTACAAATTAAAAAATTAAAAAATAAAACAAAGTAAATTAAATTAAAAAATAAATCAAAGTTCCAATATACCTCCCTATGAGGCCATTTTTACCACTGGCACTATAATAATTAGCCTGCTAATTGTGAAAGGATTTTTAGCCGACGGATAATTATCGATAATAATTATCAAGCTAATTATAAATGGATAATTATCCGGCACATCACTGGATAATATTAATTATTATTAATATTAATTACAAAATATGAATTACTGAAATTTATGTCACTTTAAGCTTGCGTTTAAAATGTCGATTCAGCGAACGTGAAGCGGTAAAGCACTGAAGCGCTGGAGTGCTATGTTTCCCTGAAGGCGCCTATAGAAAATAATAGTTATGTTAATATTTAATTTTGTATGTACTTTTCCCCAGTGATGGGTATTAGCCGCTAATTATATATTTAGCCAATGCTAATTATATAACTAGCATTTATCCGGTTAAAAATATTATAATTATCTGTAAACAGAATATACATTGTTTTTTAATTTTTTTCACATCAGAATAACTTTTCCCATATGTTCATATATACCTATAGGTATTATTAGGTCATCGTATAAGTCATAGATAAAGAGAGAAATTAAATCTAGAGGTAGCGATTATTTTGTGTTTTATTTTGTGTTTTATTTTGTAATACCGCAATCCTTATCATATAATTAAGTACACCAAAAATAAAAATAATCATACAAATTAAAAAATAAAAAAACTAAATTAAATTTAAAACATTTATAAAAGTTCCAATATATCTCCCTATGAGTAAATTATTGCCACTGGCACTATAATATTTACCCTGCTAATTTTGAAAGAATTTTTAGTCGACGGATAAATATCGATAATTATCCGGTTAATTATAAACGGATAATTATCCGGCACATCACTACTTTTCACCCGTCCCACTGACTCATAGATAAAGCAATATCTATATCAAAATGAATATATCTCATCGATATACATTGTGAACGTACTGGACGTACTCTCGATGTACCATATATGCTACTGAGATGTAATTGTGTTTGCTGAGGTTTTTGGGGGCCGTGGACCGAAAGACGGGTGGCACTTTGTGGGAAACCCTAAGTACCCAATTAAATTCTGTAAGCGAAGGCCCTCAAAAGACAACAATAAAGTGGCAGAGAGTAAGTGTTATAATTGTTATAAATTATGTATGTTGTGTATTTAGTTCATATATATAATACTATGTACTATATCGCGTATTTCCTATGTTAGCCCATAAGCGATTTCTCCGAAAACATTAAAGGACAAAAGATATAGTGCTATACTGTTCCAGAGACCCTTCGTTCGATTTGCGCATGCGCAGATTTTGTCGATATCCATGGTTACGGAAGCTGACACATTGTTTATAGGCTGACACAAGAACCCTAAACAAAGAAGGACTGATCAATCAGTAACAGCCAATCACATTTGTTTATCACTTAAATGACGTCAGTGGATTCCCTTTAGCGGGAGATTTGAAATTTAAATATCCTCTTTGTTTTAATTTTACAGCTTTAACCTTTTAACATAACCTATATATGTCACATTGTAATGTAGAATGTCTCGGTTGTCTTTGGAATGTCATCACTGTCATCAGTCATGTCATCATATCAAAGTATTTCTGTATCATATCATAGTAATCTGTGCACTGATTAATAAAACACAAGTTATCACAGTTGTCAAATCGATAACGATTTTTGCACAACGCACTTCAAACCGTAAGATATATATCGTAAAACACATATATAAGTACTTTAAAATCACATTTGATTGCATTAATACAGTCTCTTAAATAATATTGGGTTGGATATTTTGACTGAAAATTGTTGAAATTGGAATTAGAGGCAAATTTGGCAATAGGGGATCCACTGACGTGTTACGAGAAATCTGTTGAAAATAACCTTCAAATTTTTATGAATGAATTGATCAGTCCTTCTTTGTTTAGGGTTCTTGAGGCTGACAGACTTCCCAACTTTCAATTATTTTTTAAAAGAAGTCGGTAGACAGAGATGCAGTATTTATGCTGCATGCATATTGGTTGTCGCGAAATTCGTGCGCATGCGCATATTTGACTAAGGTACTCTCGATAATGATAGAGATTGTATGTCGGCGCCGTGATGTTTTCGGAATTTTTGGGCCTCTATTCGCGATATAGTAGTATAATATATATGGTAAAACTTAAGCCATAAGCTATAAACCGTACGCCAGGGCTAGTTCACTTCCCACATTTGACAGGTCCGCATTTTAGTTTGGGAACGCGTCGTCAGATGGAGACAGCGGACAGCGGTCAAAAGACAAAATGAAATTTTTTCAAGCCGGCAGAGCGGAAGAGCAAGCGCAAAGCAAGACTAACGAATACTCGAAACTCGAATTCTAGAATAGGCATAGACAAGGGATTGGCGATAGAATAGGTTAGTTGTTAGTTGTTGTTTTGACTTGTAAGAGAGATCTTAAGTTTCAACTTCGTGTTAATTTTGCATGTGTTGTGTGTGTGCATATATTACTTAAATTTGAATAAATTATTTAGTATTATCTTGCACCGTTACTATAGTGGTTGTTCGCTGTTGTGTACCTGGGTGTAATGTAACAGCCCAAGAACACATTAAAATGCATGTTTTGCCCAAAAATTTCCAGGTAAGATTTCTCTGTTTTATATTTTTATTGTATCTACCTACTTGGCCGTATTAATAATTAAATATTGTTTTTTATATTCATATCTATATATTGTTTAAATTTTGCAGATATTAATTTTTATACAAAACTGTTGTACATAAATATGAGTAGGTATTCTCACAATTTCTGTTGGTTATGTTTTAGAGGAGAAAATTATGGTGTCTTCAAATTATTAGGCCAGATTTGATTGAAATTGAAGTACCTACCAGCCAGCTCTCAATTCATAAAGATGAACTGAAAATATTAGCTCAAAATAGATATTATAAGGTGAAAGGAAAAAATCGAAGTGTTAAGTATGTAAAAAGATTAGTGTAGTAATTCACCAGTTTATAATTATTTAAACTTCTACAACATTAAATTAAATTTATTTCATTACTTTTGTTTCATTTTAAACTGTTTTTAAAAAATTTTTTTAATACATTATTTAACTTAAACAATATCTTAAACTAAGAAAATGTATGAAATTATTTATTTGTGGAATTGTTTGATTATTCTTATTTATTTGGGTATTGTGCCATCCATCACTGAAAAATACAAAAAAATTTTATCAACCTCTGCGTCGACAGATCAGTCAAAGGTTGGTTTTGTTTTTTCTTTTTTTGAAAAATATGTTTGCCTAATTAAGAAATCTCACTCTAAAAAGCAGATTAACAATATATACCATTAAACCACGGATTTCTTAAAATAAACTGGATCGCTAATACATACTGGTGGGGGTAGCTAAAAATAACAACTAATAGGCGGCCGCCATACTGTGCTAACTTCTAGGTATTTTATGACTAAATGATAGTAACACTGTTGAGTTACCAGCACTGCTTTTATATTTTCTCTTTGTTTTGTGGTTTATAAATGAAGTTCTGTGTGCAAGGTGCAAGTTATTTATTTCTTAATTTGAAGAAAAAACATGCAATTTCATCATTTCATCCATTTGGTCGAAGTATTCAATGTTGAAGGTTGCGATAAGTCTAAAAACGTAGATATCTAAACGTGTTATCTGAAGAGTCAATCGAAAGGATACAAGGTGAAAAAGGCTGCAGTTTTGGAAAGAGTGCAAATTGAAGAATTTTTGACTAAATCTTGTGATAAAGAATATTTTATGATTAAGGTAATAACTCTTAACTTTTTAGACAATATGTATTAATAATACTTTGAATCATTTTAGGTTGCGCTAGTAATAGGAGTCTCTGGTGCTTGTCGATGCTACGAATTGACTAATTTGAAAATCACTAATGTATAGGACACTGGCGCGTATCTAGTTGTTTCGATACCACATACGAAGACCGGCATTTCACGACAGTTTAAAATTATAAATGAAGGATTTTCTATCAACGACGTAGAGATGTGTAGAAAATGTATTTCCCTAAGACCAAAGAACTTATCACAAAACAGATTCTTTTTACATTATAAGAATCAAAAATGTACTTCTCAGCCTGTTGGAATCAACACATTGGCAAAGGTTCCATCAAAAGTTGCATCGTTTCTGAACTTGGCAAACGCGGAAGCTTATATTCGCCACTATATGAGGGTGCACTTCAATAACTATATTGGGAAATAAAGGTGCCGACTTTACACCCATTAAGCGGTATGGTGGGTGGAAGAGCCCTGCTGTGGCAGAGCTATATTGAAGACTCCACATCTAACAAACTTGGTATTGCAAGGAAAATCCAAGGTTCTTCTCGTTCAAGTCATTCCTCAGGAGAGGACCTCCAAAATTTGTTGCAAGAAGCAACTAGAAGCTTCCTATTAACGGAAATGAAGTGAAATATGAAAAAACGAAGAACGAAATGTCTATTAATATAAATGTTAATTTTAATAAGTAAATTAAATTTGGTTGATTTAAGTTTATATTTTTTTATTATTTCAGTAGTGGATAATAGGTTACTTTATATGCTTTATAAGTGTGGATAAAACTCCTATTATAATGTGATTGTGTGTATAAATTATATTTTAAATGTGTTTTTATTAAATTCCTACCATAATCATAATGATTTTGAGTTTTGAAGTTGTTAATGTTATCTTCTAGAAACACAGTTATTACCATATTGTGTATTATAAACTTCATGTAATTTTATAACAAAATAACTGATTAACCTATCCCAATTCATTCACAATATTTAATATATCTTAACAGTGTAAAGTATAAATTTGACTAATAACTACTTGACATTACTAATTGTATGATGTCATTCAGTTAAAAAATATTTATTTAGTGCCGTTTTTACTGACAAGACGTGCGGCTACTTTCATCATAGCTTTTTATATATGCAGCTCCTGCCACAATTAAAATAACTACGAACATATGTCTAATTCTTCGGTAAATACCTACCTTATATCGATACCTTTTTGCCAAACTATCTTAAGTGACATTTTCCATGAAAATGACTATGGATTTATCGTAAGTATAATATGCAAATACACATCTTGGCAGAGGTAGATAGATCCATAAATATGTAAGCGTATTTAAATGTTTCACGATTAAATAACTGCATACATTTTATCGTAAGTAACAGAACTGTAATAGGCAGAGTGGCAGAATTGTCGTAAGTAGCCTAAGGTAAAATTTAGTGAGTGACTTACGATATTTTGGCAAAAAAGTATCGATATTAGAATTCCTCAAAACAATATACAAAACTGATCCTAACTAATTTTTATACTGCAATCAGACAAGGTTCAAATACTTGGTTGACAAACCATGTTACTTTAAAGTTTTTTGGGTTAGTTACTAAATTATGTTTAGACAAGTAACTATTATGAACCAGTTATAATTCCGGCTAATGTAAAATTTATTTAAAAAATGAAGTTGTAACAGGATAGGTACCTACCAGACATACCATTGGAAGATTTGTACATGTAGGGAGTGTCTTTACAAGCACATAAATTTCGACTTTGTCGAAAATCATTTCAAGTCAAATTAAAAAGAGATGATTCCAATTATTTGAAATGCACTATAAATAGAAAAAAATTATGTGTACCTTTGCTGCACAAATATAACTCTTGAGTCCAGTCCTGTCAATTACTCGTCATATCTAATGCACAAATAATACAATTTAATCTTTGATATAACCCTATATTAAGTTAACTTTTTAGACCCGCTGCTAAAGTATTTTTATTACAACAGTGTACATATTTTATACCCATATCCATCCATATAAGTAATATTTAGTTAGTCATATGCCCATATCTCACCAAACTATTTTCAAAATTTCCCTCTGTAAATACCTCAACATCATTAGCTGAAAACTAGCCAATATGGAATGTTAGCACAGTATGGCGACCACCTTACAACTGACAAAATGATAGTTAGGAATCAGCGATCCAGTTTATTTTAAGAAATCCGTGCATTAAACACATCACTTACGTATCGAAAACTTATCCATTTTCGTTAAAGAAATTTTAAGTTTGGCTAACATACAGAATAGTATGACAGTTTGGAATTTATTTTTTATTAAATGAAGATAAATGTGTATTCAATATTTCTATAAATTTTGATAGCTGTTGGTTATCAATTCTTAAAGTTCTTAAAGACGAGTTAAGTGAAAATAGAATGAAAATCGACAAACATCTAATATGTCCATGAAAGTAGATAAAAAAATAAATTACAAACTGTCATACTATTCTGTATGTCAGTCAAACTTAAAGTTTGATAACGATAACGGATACATTTTTGAAACGTAAATGGATGTTTTCCAAACGTTTTTAAGTGATGTGTTTAATGTTACATATTGTTAATCTAGTTTTTAGTGTGAGATTTCTTGATTAGGCAAACATATTTTTCAAAAAAAATACCTTTGACTAATCCGTCGACGCAGAGATTAATTATTAATTTTTTGTATTTTTCAGTGGTGTCATAATACCTAATTAAATAAGAGTAATATCTTAAACTGTAATTATTTTGAAAAGCAGTGAATTATAAAATACATCAGTAGTGCAATTCGTTCCTATGGATTATAATAAACTTCGTCTGTGGAGTTGATTCCCATTTAGTGGAGGAACGCGTCACGTGGGGGCGCTGTAGTGGAGTCGCCGATCTAAATCTCTTTATAATCTGTGCCGTACGCTGTATGACTTAAGGGCGCGTTTCGAATCGCGCATTATGCACATTTTGCTTCCTACGTTCGTTCCAATTCACGCATTCTGCAATCAGAGTAATAAATAAAGGGGAGACCGCATTCCCTATTTCAAAGCATAATGTAAACATGTAACCTCAACCTACTGGATGTTGATAAACAAACAATACATAATGAACACACGATGGTCCCTGATCGTATCAGCGTAGTGGCGTATCAAGCTATATCACGGAAATGCTTACAATATACATAATTATATACAAAAGTTAAGTTCAAAAACACAGTTTAAGAACACATAAAACACTCGGCTTCACCAATTTTTGATTTCAAAATAATGGCGTTACTTGCTATATTAGGTTAATACCAGGCAATGTTGCCACTTCCGGCGCTTAATATCGCTAGAAATTTCAATAATGTATTGATGGATATGGAGAGCCTATAATTATAACATAACACAAGTCACAAAAAAATAGTGGGTAGCCTTAAACATATTACAATGTAACTAATTTGTAAATTGATTGAGGTCAAGAATGTGGTAGATATTTACATGTTAATCAATGAAAATGATGACGGCTGTACCTAGCTATAAAAATAAAAAAGTAACTTCGGCATCAATGTCAAGGACGTTGCAGGGACCGATGTTTGTAAATACATTTACCTCAAGGCTTCACTTTAGAATGTAAATAACGGTCTCCCCTTTATTTATTACTCTGATATTCTGCACGTCGTAGCATCCATAGCTCCTCCTACTTTTGGCTTCGTAGCACGCAGGAGCTGCATCATGTACGAGGTGATGCGTTTATGCATTGAGCAATCCAAACCACGTGTCCAAATCAATATGTCGTGGGCAAACATTCATTTGACGTTTGAGTCATAGACAAGTCTATGGTTTGAGTTATATAACTTTGTGGGTACTTGGTTAAAAGTTTGTTTTTAACTAATATTAATAAATAAAATAGTAATAAACTAATAATATATATTTAATAGTAATAAAATGCCTACTGCAAACCCTCTGGTTTCTTAATATCGAAGGTGTTAGGTCATTCCTTTTAATTGCAGCTAAGTATCCATGTTTGCCGCCGTTTTCTCGATAAATCATTTAAAATCGGAAAATAGTTAGAACTCACTACGTCGGGTATACAACAAAACTTAACTTGGTCTCGATTTTTACGACATCCACAAATCACAACAACTATGCACGTTACCGGCATTAATAAATATTATCGTCGCGACACAATTCTAATAAAAGACGAGTTAACACTGTTCAACACTTCCTTACATAAAATACATGAAAAATGCCTTACAAAAAACTCGGATTAAACACTTTTAACTGAAAGCTGTTGGGCTGATTTCAATGCATTCTCAATGTAAACATAACTTGTTTGCCCTCAGCGCCATATTGCTTAAAAATTTGACAGCTCGTTGGATTGCCTAATTGCGGGCAACTTAACCCCATTTTTTAAACTTTTGCAGGGAAGGGAACTGATTCTGTGGTGTGGTGTTGCTAGTTTCAATCAATTCTTTTGCAAGAACAAGAATGCCCGAAATTTTGCTGGTTTCTCCATCACGAATTTAAATAAATTATAAATTGTTCACAAAAATAACTGTCAAAGTGTCAAAAGCCGTTCCGAAATGCATGAGTGCATCACACACATCTGCTAAACGGAACGCTTTTATGTGTCACTGCAGCAGATGCGTTTGATGTACGATTTGGAACGCACCCTTAATTTCTTGAAAGTGCATTCATAACATGATACAATGGCCACTGCACCGTGCACTTAAATTACACGTGTCTCGCGTTCCATTTAGCGCGTACACAAAGTACACATGTTCTACAACTGTACCATGTGTTGTCTTCTCGAACTGCACCTATGTGCCGGACCGGACACTTGTGAAACCGCGTAACATAACCTCACAAACAGAAATTAACATTATCAGATATTTAAATATTTACTTGGAAAGTTCGAATTGATAAAATATTATAAGGCAAAAGGCAATTCTTTCTTATAAAGTCAAAATGCAGGTAAATCATAGGTATATAGATTCATTTTTTAGTGTACCTATATCTATACTAAAAAAACTAGTCGGGAATATCAAAAAAGAGCGTTCCATTTGTACGAGTTCAGTACGTGTACTGGAGTGTACAGTACATATACCTAGGTGCTTATTTGGAATGTGGCCAATAAAACAAGATATTAATGCGTCCTAATTTCTTCTGCTTTCGCGCATGACGTGACTTGGTGGAAAGAATTTTAAAATGTATATGGCGCAAAGTGCGCTTTATCGTTGGAAAGCGTCGAAGTTTAATTATAATTGTTTTATTTATTGTTTGAAATATACTTTTAGGTAGTTTTAGTTTGCAAGAACACATTTCTTATGTAAAAAAACTTCGCATTGACATAACATTTGTGTAATTAGAGTAACATGTTACGTTACAATCCAAGTTCTTTTATCATGTTACAGTGAAACAAAATAAGTAAATGTTGTTTTTATTAAACATCTGAAGTACCTATGTTAAAGACCAGTGATATGCCGGATAATTATCTGGTTATAATTAACCGGATAATTATCGATAAATAGCTGCCGGCTAAAAACACTCAAAATTAGCAGGGTAAAATGCTAATTGCACCGTTTTAGTATTAGGAAGAACTTTACTAAGACAGACATATAATTAAGAACAACTTTCTTATGCACGGAAGTATTCTTAGCTAAGAAAAGAATTGGTATGACAACGCTGTAATATTTAGTGACTTTTAAGTTACACTGGTTTCACGGATTTCTTAAAATAAACTGGATCGCTAATACATACTGGTGGGGGTCAAGGATTGTTAACTGTTTACAGGATTGCTCGATCGCTCAATTTTGTCATCCGCCTTTCTGACGTCATCGAAGATCTATGTAATCGAATTGTCGAAATATACCTATTTTGTGTTTGTTATATTTCACATTTGCAAAAGAATTTTCGTATTTGAATGATTATTAATATTATTATTTATTAAAGTTTGTAATAACAGTATAAAGTGTACCTATTTCTACAAGTTCGAGATCTTTGGATCTTTGACGACGTCACAATTTGGGATTACATTGTAGTATAGGGATCGAGCAATCCTGTAAACAGTTAACAATCCTTGGGTGGGGGTAGCTAAAAATAACAACTGATAGGCGGCCGCCATACTGTGCTAACTTCTAGGTATTTTATGAACTAAATGATGGTAACACTGTTGAGTTACCATCAGAGCTTTTATATTTTCTTTTTGTCTTGTGGTTTATAAATGAAGTTCTGTGTGCAAGTTGCAAGTTATTTATTTCTTAATCTGAAGAAAAAACATGCAATTTCATCATTTCATCCATTTGGTCGAAGTATTCAATGTTGAAGGTTGCGATAAAAGTCTAAAAACGTAGATATCTGTTATCTGAAGAGTCAATCGAAAGGATACAAGGTGAAAAAGGCTGCAGTTTTGGAAAGAGTGCAAATTGAAGAATTTTTGACTAATTCTTGTGATAAAGAATATTTTATGATTAAGGTAATAACTCTTAACTTTTTAGACAATATGTATTAATAATACTTTGAATCATTTTAGGTTGCGCTAGTAATAGTAATAGTCTCTGGTGCTTGTCGATGCTACGAATTGACGAATTTGAAAATCACTAATGTATAGGACACTGGCGCGTATCTAGTTGTTTCGATACTAGATACCAAGACCGGCATTTCACGAAAGTTTAAAATTATAAATGAAGGATTTTCTATCAACGACGTAGAAATGTGTAAAAAATGTATTTCCCTAAGACCAAAGAACTTATCACAAAACAGATTCTTTTTACATTATAAGAATAAAAAATGTACTTCTCAGCCTGTTGGAATCAACACATTGGCAAAAGTTCCATCAAAAGTTGCATCGTTTCTGAACTTGGCAAACGCGGAAGCTTATATTGGCCACTATATGAGGGTGCACTCAATAACTTTATTGGGAAATAAAGGTGCCAACTTTACACCCAGCAAGCGGCATGGTGGGTGGAAGAGCCCTGCTGTGGCAGAGAGCTATATTGAAGACTCCGTATCTAACAAACTTGGTATTGCAAGGAAAATTCAAGGTTCTTCTCGTTCAAGTCATTCCTCAGGAGAAGGAGACATCCAAAATTTATTGCAAGAAGCAACTACAAACTTCCTATTAACGGAAACGAAGTGAAATATGAAAAAGCGAAGAACGAAATGTCTATTAATATAAATGTTAATGTTAATTTTAGTAAGTAAATTAAATTTGGTTGATTTAAGTTTATATTTTTTTATTATTTCAGTAGTGGATAATAGGTTACTTTATATGCTTTATAAGTGTTGATAAAACTCCTATTATAATGTGATTGTGTGTATAAATTATATTTTAAATGTGTTTTTATTAAATTCCTACCATAATCATAATGATTTTGAGTTTTGAAGTTGTTAATGTTATCTTCTAGAAAAGCAGTTATTACCATATTGTGTATTATAAACTTCATGTAATTTTATAACAAAATAACTGATTAACCTATCCCAATTCATTCACAATATTTAATATATCTTAACAGTGTAAAGTATAAATTTGACTAATAACTACTTGACATTACTAATTGTATGATGTCATTCAGTTAAAAAATATTTTTTTAGTGCCGTTTTTACTGATAAGACGTGCAGCTACTTTCATCGTAGCTTTTTATATGAGCAGCTCCTGCCACAATTAAAATAACTACAAACATATGTCTAATTCTTCGATAAATACCTACCTTATATCGATACCTTTTTGCCAAACTATCGTAAGTGACATTTTCCATGAAAATGACTATGGATCTATCGTAAGTATAATATGCAAATACACATCTTGGCCATGATACATGTATCATGCATCTTGGCAGAGGTAGATAGATCCATAAATATGTAAGCGTATTTGAATGTTTCACGGTTAAATAACTGCATACATTTTATTCGTAAGTAACAGAACTGTAATAGGCAGAGTGGCAGAATTGTCGTAAGTAGCCTAAGGTAAAATTTAGTGAGTGACTTACGATATTTTGGCAAAAAGGTATCTATATTAGAATTTCTCAAAACAATATACAAAACTGATCCTAACTAATTTTTATACTGCAATCAGACAAGGTTCAAATACTTGGTTGACAAACCATGTTACTTTAAAGTTTTTTGGGTTAGTTACTAAATTATGTTTAGACAAGTAACTATTATGAACCAGTTATAATTCCGGCTAATGTAAAATTTATTTAAAAAATGAAGTTGTAACAGGAGAAATAAAGAGTGTCGTCAATGAATTTAATATACATAGGTACCTACCAGACATACCATTGGAAGATTTGTACATGTAGGGAGTGTCTTTACAAGCACATAAATTTCGACTTTGTCGAAAATCATTTCAAGTCAAATTAAAAAGAGATGATTCCAATTATTTGAAATGCACTATAAATAGAAAAAAATTATGTGTACCTTTGCTGCACAAATATAACTCTTGAGTCCAGTCCTGTCAATTACTCGTCATATCTAATGCACAACTAATACAATTTAATCTTTGATATAACCCTATATTAAGTTAACTTTTTAGACCCGCTGCTAAAGTATTTTTATTACAACAGTGTACATATTTTATACCCATATCCATCCATATAAGTAATATTTAGTTAGTCATATGCCAATATCTCACCAAACTATTTTCAAAATTTCCCTACCTCAACATCATTAGCTGAAAACTAGCCAATGGAATGTTAGCACAGTGTGGCGACCACCTTACAACTGACAAAATGATAGTTAGGAATCAGCGATCCAGTTTATTTTAAGAAATCCGTGACTGGTTTATATCTCTGGCTCTGATATCTTTGGCTCCCACGGATTTCTTAAATTAAGAAATCCGTGTTAGTGATAGAATTTGTGGAGTTTAGAACAATAGTGATATTGTTTTAGGACTTGGAAAATAACACAACGTTCTCATCAAAGGTTTTAATCGTACTGGTTTTTGTATACATAAAAACAGGGTTACCAACAAAACAACATACATCATTGACCATGACATGTAGATGGCGTTAGTGGCAACCAAACATTTTATGTTTGTCTCTCTCTTTTTGATCTATTACTAACAGTTAGCGCCTTATTTATTTAATGTGTAAAATGGTCATCAGAAATAAACCATATTATTAATATCTTATTGCTTGGCTCTTCCGGCTCTTCAACATAATGTGGCTATACTTTATATATGAAGTGGAAAAATCAAAAAGGGAAAAGGTGGAATAAGTGCAGGTGGTGGGTTCGCACAATTAATCAGAGAAGATTAATGATTGTTGATGTGCAGTCATGGAAATACATATTTAATAATTATAGTAAAAACGTTCACCACCAAATAAGATAGGACTCCTCTATAAACCTTGCAAGATATGAACTGATAATTTTATTTTGTTTCACATAACACAACTATAGATAAACATAACATAAATTACACGGTTAACAAGTTGTCAGCTGTGATGTAATCTGTATCTTATATATCTACCCCAGTATCCTAAATGAAAACCCAGTAGATAGTCTGTAGTAACATATTTTTGGTGTATTTTGACGATTCATAGTTGTTTCTTTTGGGATTACACCACCTGTAAAATAACAAAAAGCAGAAAACCAGAAGTATACAAATTAATTGGAAAGTATACACTTTGAATATTTAATATATTTTACAGGTGTTCATGATACAACTTCACAGATATGCCAATCCTCATAGTGACGTCAGTTACGAGGAAAAAACAATTGATAAACACGAAAATAATTATATCACTGCCCATAAGAATTTTCGCATCGCATTACCTTTTTTCCCTCACGAATGACGTCATGCGCAAACAAACGAAAGTTATGAGCATATCTGTGTAGTTGTATCATGCAGGTGTTGTAATCCCAAAAGAAACAAACTATATGAATTGAAAACCCAGTAATAGCTACTTTTACAAGGGCATGACCACACTTACAAAAAATCATTATCAAATTCTAGCAAAGGTTCAATCTGTTGCAGCAACTGCATAACTCTAGGTTTTCTTAGGCAAAATCTCTGAAAAAAAAAATGAGAAATTGTCCATTGTTTCATAATAATTTTCCCTATTATATATTCTTGGAAAACCCCATATCGATGATATCTAGAATATCTAGATCATAATTAAGAAAGATGTCAATGTCATCTTCTGATTCCATTGTGATTTAATTAGTATTTTTTTAATTACCTATTTTACACTTTGAAGGAAAACAAGTAAGACATAACCTGTTTAATCTGTGCTAAGAACGACTTAAACCCCTTAAGTTGAGAATTATGCAGACTTTAAATTAAGATGTACTTATAGTGATTTCTTTGACGGTGCATATGAAAAATGAAACTTAAGTCAACTACGCTACTTAGTTTCAAAACGAGGCGACGGTGCATACGACCATAATAAATATCCAACAAGACCATGCAGGCTATGTATAACCTCTTTGTTGGCCTTTTTGTTAGGAAATCCAAATTAGGAATTAGTAAATTAATTAATCTAATCTTGTAATGATCGAATTAAAGTAAATTAGTCTCCCGATGTTAGTCAGTGTAGTAATTAATTAGCATAACAGGTAACCATATAAGTCAGGAATTTGGCAGTGCTTTGAGAAAGGTATATGAATAGGTATAATAGGTATTCTGATCTGATGCGTCAAAAATTAAAAATTAACTAGAAATGGGAGAAAATCGCTATCGCGATTTTCGTTCCCATTTCTAACCCTACCGGGGGTCCAAGCCTGCGGCCTGGGGTCACTCTTCGGGTGACAAAAGCCTCTAGAATATTATTTTTAAGAAAATACATACGTATTAAAGAAATTTGAGATAATCCCTTGTATATGAAATAATAAATTTAAAGAGAGAAAGCTGAAATTTTTTATCTGGAATGATGTAATTATACCAAACGATTTTTTCAAATAATATTTTGATGAATTGTAGGGGTACTCTATTGAAGGTAAAACATTATTTTTTAAGTGCTGAAAGTATAATTCAATTTTTAGTAAACATTTTGTGAAACTGTTTTCTCAAGAAAAAAAAATAATTTCACAACTTCTATTCTTCCATAATTTATTATAACGGTAACTTGATCACTTTATACCCAATATATGTCTACAATGCTTATAATTAAATATGTAACTGTTAAAGATACACAGATTTGGTGTATATTGAAGGAAAAAATTTTATGAACTAATAAAGGTAATTATTTAATTAAGCATAAAACTCAAATTTTTCTAAAATTTTGGCTACCTCCCCAATTTTGGAGTATGCTGTACGGGAATCTGATTGTATTTTGCAGTCTTAGGTATGTAGTTTTGTAGTAAAAAAATAATTAAAAGTCATACTCTGTAAGTACTCTTTAGAAATTAATTTTAACATTTAACACTAACTTGATCACTTTGTACCCGATATAAGTGTCCACAATGATTATAATTAAATATATAACATAAAACTGTTAAAAATATATAAATTTGTTGTAGAAAAAAGCATTTACTTACCTTATGTGAAGTAATCAATATGAACTAATTAAATCGGTCATTTTTAATAATTGTGACGTCACATGGTGGCACAAAAGATACCAAATCAATACAAATAATTAAAATAATTTTTACCTAAATTTAGGTACACCAAATTTGTATATTATTATTTTTAACAATTATATATTTAATTATAAACATTGTGGATTGTGGACACATTAAGTTAGGTACAAAGTGATCAAATTAGTGTTAAAATTAATTTGTGAAGGTATACAGGTGATGACTTTTAATTATTTTTTTCTTGAAAAATACGTTCGACCGCAAAAAAATAATTTCAAATTCGTGTTCAGTATACCTACTCAAAAATGAGAATATTGGCGAGGGCCGTTTAAAAAGTCGTTTTGGGGTCCTCCGCTACGGGTCGAAGCCGCGCCCGCCCTTTGAAAAGGTGTAACGGCGGCGTTAAAAAATATATTGCTGTCATAATTGTTACTACAAATTAATATTGTAGAAGTTAATTACTTTTCTCAGCTAAAATGATGAATTTTACAGACCGCCAAAATGAATGAATTAATTCCAAACTTTACCTGCAGAAAGAACAAAAACTACGGGGAATGAAACAGAATAACTAACCACTCATGTCAAAGTCTACATATTATAATAATACTAATAAATAATTATGATAAAAATTAAAAAAAAAACTTGCCTTCGTTGTGATTCGAACTTGCGATATCAGGGTTTAAACCCTACGACAATACCATTGCGCTAAATTTTCTCTTCTCACTTTTTGCCACAAAACCTGTTAAATACATAAAATTTACGTGTTAACCTAAACAATTAATTTTTATGGATATTCTAATTAGAAAAGCATTTCGCATCAGTATTTTGGTAATCAGGTATTTGGCAATCGGTACTATCGATTCCGTTAGCAATATTTCTCATAGGAAAATAATGAAAATAACCTATTTGAAGTTTAATTAATTTGACAGTTTTCGTGGGAGGTGCTTGTCTCGTTAGTGTAATCTCACATGGGGAAATAAAATGACATAGAAGTTGAGACGGATGCACGGATTTCTTAAAATAAACTGGATCGCTGATTCCTAACTATCATTTTGTCAGTTGTAAGGTGGTCGCCACACTGTGCTAACATTCCATTGGCTAGTTTTCAGCTAATGATGTTGAGGTATTTACAGAGGGAAATTTTGAAAATAGTTTGGTGAGATATGGGCATATGACTAACTAAATATTACTTATATGGATGGATATGGGTATAAAATATGTACACTGTTGTAATAAAAATACTTTAGCAGCGGGTCAAAAAAGTTAACTTAATATAGGGTTATATCAAAGATTAAATTGTATTATTTGTGCATTAGATATGACGAGTAATTGACAGGACTGGACTCAAGAGTTATATTTGGGCAGCAAAGGTACACATAATTTTTTTCTATTTATAGAGCATTTCAAATAATTGGAATCATCTCTTTTTAATTTGACTTGAAATGATTTTCGACAAAGTCGAAATTTATGTGCTTGTAAAGACACTCCCTACATGTACAAATCTTCCAATGGTATGTCTGGTAGGTACCAATGTATATTAAATTCATTGACGACACTCTTTATTTCTCCTGTTACAACTTCATTTTTTAAATAAATTTTACATTAGCCGGAATTATAACTGGTTCATAATAGTTACTTGTCTAAACATAATTTAGTAACTAACCCAAAAAACTTTAAAGTAACATGGTTTGTCAACCAAGTATTTGAACCTTGTCTGATTGCAGTATAAAAATTAGTTAGGATCAGTTTTGTATATTGTTTTGAGGAATTCTAATATCGATACCTTTTTGCCAAAATATCGTAAGTCACTCACTAAATTTTACCTTAGGCTACTTATGACAATTCTGCCACTCTGCCTATTACAGTTCTGTTACTTACGATAAAATGTATGCAGTTATTTAACAGTGAAACATTTAAATACGCTTACATATTTATGGATCTATCTACCTCTGCCAAAATGTGTATTTGCATATTATACTTACGATAGATCCATAGTCATTTTCATGGAAAATGTCACTTACGATAGTTTGGCAAAAAGGTATCGATATAAGGTAGGTATTTATCGAAGAATTAGACATGTTTGTAGTTATTTTAATTGTGGCAGGAGCTGCATATATAAAAAGCCACGATGAAAGTAGCTGCACGTCTTATCAGTAAAAACGGCACTAAAAAAATATTTTGTAACTGAATGACATCATACAATTAGTAATGTCAAGTAGTTATTAGTCAAATTTATACTTTACGCTGTTAAGATATATTAAATATTGTGAATGAATTGGGATAGGTTAATCAGTTATTTTGTTATAAAATTACATGAAGTTTATAATACACAATATGGTAATAACTGCTTTTCTAGAAGATAACATTAACAACTTCAAAACTCAAAATCGTTATGATTATGGTAGGCATTTAATAAAAACACATTTAAAATATAATTTATACACACAATCACATTATAATAGGAGTTTTATCCACACTTATAAAGCATATAAAGTAACCTATTATCCACTACTGAAATAATAAAAAAATATAAACTTAAATCAACCAAATTTAATTTACTTATTAAAATTAACATTAACATTTATATTAATAGACATTTCGTTCTTCGCTTTTTCATATTTCACTTCGTTTCCGTTAATAGGAAGCTTGTAGTTGCTTCTTACAACAAATTTTGGATGTCTCCTTCTCCTGAGGAATGACTTGAACGAGAAGAACCTTGGATTTTCCTTGCAATACCAAGTTTGTTAGATACGGAGTCTTCAATATAGCTCTCTGCCACAGCAGTGCTCTTCCACCCACCATGCCGTTTGATGGGTGTAAAGTCGGCACCTTTATTTCGCAATAAAGTTATTGAAGTGCATCCTCATATAGTGGCCAATATAAGCTTCCGCGTTTGCCAAGTTCAGAAACGATGCAACTTTTGATGGAACTTTTGCCAATGTGTTGATTCCAACATGCTGAGAAGTACATTTTTGATTCTTATAATGTAAAAAGAATCTGTTTTGTGATAAGTTCTTTGGTCTTAGGGAAATACATTTTCCACACATCTCTACGTCGTTGATAGAAAATCCTTCATTTATAATTTTAAACTTTCGTGAAATGCCGGTCTTGGTATCTAGTATCGAAACAACTAGATACGCTCCAGTGTCCTATACATTAGTGATTTTCAAATTCGTCAATTCGTAGCATCGACAAGCACCAGAGACTCCTATTACTAGCGCAACCTAAAATGATTCAAAGTATTATTAATACATATTGTCTAAAAAGTTAAGAGTTATTACCTTAATCATAAAATATTCTTTATCACAAGATTTAGTCAAAAATTCTTCAATTTGCACTCTTTCCAAAACTGCAGCCTTTTTTACCTTGTATCTTTTCGATTGACTCTTCAGGTAACAGATATCTACGTTTTTAGACTTTTATCGCAACCTTCAACATTGAATACTTCGACCAAATGGATGAAATGATGAAATTGCATGTTTTTTCTTCAGATTAAGAAATAAATAACTTGCACCTTACACACAAAACTTCATTTATAAACCACAAAACAAAAAGAAAATATAAAAGCAGTGATGGTAATTCAACAGTGTTACCATCATTTAGTTCATAAAATACCTAGAAGTTAGCACAGTATGGCGGCCGCCTATCAGTTGTTATTTTTAACTACCCCCACCAGTATGTATTAGCGATCCAGTTTATTTTAAGAAATCCGTGGACGGATGCGACTCGAGATTTTCGAAGATGAAATAGACGTAGAAGGAGTGAACGTATGGTCTCGAAAAAAAATCTCAAAGGATTAGAGAAAGGACGGAACTTTCGCGTGAAGCGGGTCTCAAGGCCGTAAAAATTAGAAAAAGGTCTCGGGGGTCCCGCGAAAAGTCGGTATTTCGCCGGGTGTGAAGTGACCATTAGGCGTGAGGACAAACGCCGGTGCTAGCCGCATCTCTCTCGCCAAACGGCGATCGACGAAAATTTTGCAGAGGTTTTTTTAAAAGGCGTTTAAATTTGGAAAACGCGTAGGAAACGGCACGAAAATACCCCTACGCATTGGAGAAAGGCCGGGGGCGACCTCCGGTGGTCCGTGGGATCGTTCTGAGATCGGCCCTCAGAGGAGATAGCTTTGAAGTTTTGCGTATTTGGGGATGGAATTTAGAGCGAGACAGAATCGACGCGTTTTAATATATATGGATGTATATAGTCGTTATTCTGATAACGGCTAATTATAATATTTTTAGCCGGCTAAATGCTAATTATATAATTAGCATTGGCTAAATATATAATTAGCGGCTAAAAACCCATCACTGTTAAAGACTAAGTTTGTATTACATTATAGTTACTTTCATTATATGAATTTAGGTATTATATACAGGGCCTTTCAAAAATAACTAGTACATTCTAGGTAATAAAATACATAACATTTTTTTAAGTTATTTTTTAAAGGCTCTGTATGTTAAGGCTCTTAAATTCATATAATGAAAGTAACTATAATGTAATAAAAGTTTAATTGTAATTATACAACAGTTATACCGGGTGCTCCACGGTGACGGTCCATTAGAAGTATCTGGAGAACCGCAATTAAGCTATTAATTTGAAATTTGAGGTGAAGTGAAAGTGGGCCATAATCTACTTGATGAATATATTTTGTAGTTTCTACCACTTCCGGTTATACCGGAAGTCGACATTAACTTCGTTATTTTGAATGGGACGCCGTATATATTATTTCATTTTTGGATTCTACGTAAAATTCTTTGCAAATCGTTTGCAAACACATTCATGTAGGATGTCCTATATCTATCTTCAATTGTTTTTGAAATATTGACATTTTTCAACTTTGACACCCTGTAAAATCTAAACGGTTTGAGATGAAGCAAAACGGTTTGCACATTCCTATCCTAACTTTTCATAAGTTTTTGTTTGTCACTAAGTTCTGATCTAACCAAGAGATTAAATTTAATCGAAAATTTTTAATTTCTAGAAAATCTGAAATTAGTGAAACAATATTGAAGAGAAAACATTATCAGACCTATTTCTGTCAATTATTGATAAATTTCAAAAAATATAAGGGGCGTCAAGGGACGATGTCTTGCTGGTCTATATCCCAGCAATTCATGTTTTAAATTGCGTTCATAATAACTTTTAATAAAATGCTTATCGCAAACACGAGCAAATTTAACATTAAAACTGTCTTTATATTTACACAGCTGTTTCCAAATAACCTGCATTTCCTCGTCTTTCGGAAATCTAAAAAACATGGTACCGCCATCGTACAAAACCCTTGCACATATTATCAACAGCACAACCATACATCGTACATCTCATTTTTCACAAAAATTAACGCTTTAACACTTTTAAAACTATTATTTTAAAAAGATCTTTGCTATGAACCGTAAAATAAACACACAAAGTATAGGCCAATAAAGCGGAAATTCACACCAAACGACGTCACATATGCCACGCCCACATGCGTGGTATCATATTTTCTTTTATTCTTATTCTATCGTGGCATGGCATGGAACAAATCAAATCAAACCAGTAAGGTTTTGTTCCGATATTAAACTTGGTTAACCAAAATTCCGGTTAACCGTTCCATAATAAAAATTCCTGAAAATTGTTTAATTTTGGAACTGTGGTCACCTGAAAAATGTTAGTCAAACGTCAAAATTTTGACCGTGCTCTAGGAGTAGTGAATTGATCAACCGAAGACTTATAGCGTTTTCGGCTTATTTGCACTCAGTGCGCACTAGCACTGAAATAGTGCGCACCAACACAATTTCAGTTTTAAGTCATGCAACCACTAGTGCAGGTTTATGTCGAACATGTTTATTTGTTTCCGTGCAGATCTTGGAGGTTATGTCCCGTCATATTCTGTCAAGATGTTAAGACCATAGATAAAATAATAAAATATAAATATAATATATGGACTAAGCATTTTGTTGTTTTTGTTTTTCCAAAGTCCAAACCTCAGAAAAAAGAGGTCTTCGTTTTTCAAAGCTCCAAGCAAACGTTTTGAAATGGTGTGATTACTTCACACACAATAAACTGCACACATTTATATTTACTTTAACTACAGTAATTTTATGGGATCAAACAAACTGCTAGGGATTATTCAGTGCGATGGTAGAAGACATTTGAGTATAAGCATTACTACCGTTAACGTGGGTAACGGTATAAGGCATTTCTAACACGTCTAGCCGTAGTGCCTTAGGGTTTGGGAGACATTTCCGGACATGGGCTTTTATACTCAAATCTAACGTACCTCTATACCTCTATTAGTTTTCCATTCCATACTTCTGAAACACCCTATATAAACCTAACCTAAGAAATATATTTACCTCTTGATTGGTACAAGTGCGTAATATATTCGCAAAGTCTTTTATTCGCTATGTTGGGCAGTTATTTTTTTCATTAGACTGAAGATAATAATTAATTTCTTCGTCATCCGATGATGAGGAAGATAGTAGTTAAAATTATTCTCGATGTCGACGCCATTTTTCTTTTCCTTTCAGTTGCACTAATTCATAGCACAAGCTGTACAAGCTCGTGCTAAAAACTATGCACTAGTGCTGCACTGAGTGCAATTTAGCTTTAAGTCGAACATGTCAAAATTGCTCTAAAGTATCACGCAATTATAAGTCGAACACTCAAAAGTAATTCAGTGCACTTCAGTGCAGCACTAGTTCAGTAAGTCGAAAACGCTGTTAGGTTTTAGCGTTGAGTGAAAAAAAATCCATTCACTCATTGGTTTTAGTTATATTTTGTTTAGATGGCGAAGGAAGATGGGGTGGTGTAACAAAGTATTGCAGTTTCTGTAACTGCTTTGAGACGTTCCATCAACCCAACTTCAATGGAACTTCTCTTCCATTTTAACCTATTCTGTGATTTTAAAAATAATGTAGTTGTCCCATAGACATAAGAAGGGGGAAGGGGGGAGACAGAATTGTTTACATTTTATGCCGATCAGACATCGTTTTCAACAAAAATCAATGATGTAAAATCTATGCGGATTGCCCTAGATCTACCGCCGGTGTTTGAAAACGAAGAGTATATTAATTATATTTATCTGAATTTTTATGTGTAATTAAGAAAAAATAATATACTAAATATTTATCTGTGTTTTTTAATGAAAATACATAATCTCTACTTTTAAAATTATTTATAATTTCCTAATAACATAAAATTATTATCGTGTTAGGGAAATATGGCAATGCTGTACGGCTGTTTTGCTATCAAATGACGCAAACTGACGGAAAATTATGTTTCTTATGTCAAAAGATTACGTTACAATGTTGCTATGCTTTGTTTGTGATCTTCTGGGATTTTTTATTTATTTGCAGGCCGGACCATTACTGTCAAAGAGGTCTGACTTTAATTGTGCCAAACGTTCGGTGAGTTTACCTGGCCTATACTCTGTCGAGCCGGGTGTGGCCTGGCCTGAATTTTTTTTAAAAGTCGCAACTCTAGTCTATTGCGAGCTCTCTTTATATTTCCAGCTTTTCTTTTATTTTTTTTTTCAAGTCCATGTATATATGTAAATAACTTATTGTTATGTTCTTGATAAAAATATCAAACAAGAGGCTTTCTATGTTGGATTTGTCTTTATTGCCTGGGTACTATAAGATTAACATTATACGCTATTCATTTTAAGATCGAAGCGTCAAAATGGCAGTAACCTATACTAACCTATGTTCACTGACACTGACGTTTGAAATTGTATTCATCAAAGATTTGTTGTCGAGGACTTTAAACCAGGTAAAAAGCTTGTAAAACTATTTTGAAAGGGGTAAGTAGTGATATAAAATTAAAATATATATCAATATTTTTCGAGCGTTCAATTTGAAAATGAAACTTAACCTCAAAATATGTCAAATTCTTTATTGGACATACGGCATACATACCTTTATGTAAATAGTCATTCTTGGAGAAAGGTAAAGAGCACACACTCTACTTTGCGTTCTTTAGCTTCTTTATCCATACTTGTCTCCTGTAACTCTTTAATGCCCAACTTATAGTTTCCACGATAGCTTCAGATTTTCCCGCTTTTGGAAAAGTATGAAACTGATCTCGGGGTTTTTCTTTGTCCAAGAGGAACAATGACGCTCACAACAATAATGATTCATATCTAATCAAAGCAATTAACTAATATAACAAAGGATATTTCAAAATTCACAATAGACATACATACGCAAAACTGAACAAATAACTCAAGCGTTAGTTGTGCGTGCCGCCAGTAGGTAGCGTATTGCTTAGCAAGAATCGCGTATACAAGAGTACGAGATTAGTTCTACGTTTTACAAGCTACGTGTGTGTTCTGTGTATATGTAATGCGTGGATGATACAAAGGCATAGAACAGCATTCACAGATACCAATACCAATTTAAAATGAACTAAAACTAAATCATATATATAATACTACTATATCGCGGGTAGAGGCCCAAAAATTCCGAAAACATCACGGCGCCGACATACAATCTCTATCATTATCGAGAGTACCTTAGTCAAATATGCGCATGCGCACGAATTTCGCGACAACCAATATGCATGCAGCATAAATACTGCATCTCTGTCTACCGACTTCTTTTAAAAAACAGTGATGTGCCGGATAATTATCCATTTATAATTAGCCGGATAATTATCGATAATTATCCGTCGGCTAAAAATGCTTTCAAAATTAGCAGGCTAATTATTATAGTGCCAGTGGTAAAAATGGCCTCATAGGGAGGTATATTGGAACTTTGATTTATTTTTTAATTTAATTTACTTTGTTTTATTTTTTTATTTTTTAATTTGTACAATTATTTTTATTTTTGATGTACTTAATTCGGAGATTTAAATAAATGATGAGGATTGCGATATTATAAAATAAAATACATAATAATCCCTTTCTCTAGATTTAATTTCTCCTTATCTATGACTTATAATATGATGACCTAATAATACCTATTATGCTTACCTACCTAGTAGGTAAGAATAAATAGATAATAGATATTTTATTGGTAATTGCGAAAAAGTTATTCAGATGTGTGAAAAATTAAAAAAAACTGTATATTCTGCTAACGGCTAATTATAATATTTTTAACTGTTAAAAAATATTTGAAAGTTGGGAAGTCTGTCACCCTATAAACAATGTGTCAGCTTCCGTAACCATGAATATCGACAAAATCTGCGCATGCGCAAATCGAACGAAGGGTCTCTGGAACAGTATCGCACTATATCTTTTGTCCTTTAATGTTTTCGGAGAAACCGCTTATGGGCTAACATCAAGGAATTTATATACATGGAACGATTATCAAAGCTGCGCGAGTATACCAATTTTGAATCCGCCATTTTGATGTCTGAAAATTTGTGGGAAATTTAACAGTATTAACCTAGCCTCTTCAATTAGATAGCAATAACATATAAAAATCACAGACAACAGAGGAAGTAAAACTTTTGAGGCTAAGAAAAATTCTAAATAGGTATAAGAAATGTCCCATATTTTTTAGTTTAATTACAATTATTTGTGAAAAATAAAATATATCGTCACCTTTCTTGTAAAATTGATGAAGGTACAAACGAAATATTTTTTGTGCTTACCTACGTACTTTTTGTTCACATTATTTATGTAAAATACACCATTAGCCGTTTAGAAAATTAAATAATTAAAATGCATTATGCATATAAAATTTAACTATCCTTTACCTTACTTTAATTATACTAGCTTATCTCTTGTATTGTTTATGTTCGCAGTTTTCATAATTTACTATTATACTAGAAATGGGAGAAAATCGCTATCCCGATTTTTGTTCCCATTTCTAGCCCTACCGGGGGTACCCTGCGGGTGACAAAAGCCTCTAGAATATTATTTTTAAGAAAATACATACGTATTAAAGGAATTTGAGATAATGTCTTGTATATGAAATAATAAATAAAGAGAGAGAAAGCTGAAATTTTTTATCTGGAATGATGATGTAATTATACCAAACGACTTTTTTAAATAATATTTTGATGAATTGTAGGGGTACTTTATTCTTAATGGTAAAACATTATTTTTTAAGTGCTGAAAGTATAATTCAATTTTTAGTAAACATTTTGTGAAACTGTTTTCTCAAGAAAAAAAATAATTTCGTAACTTGTATTCTTCCATAATTTATTATAACGGTAACTTGACCATTTTATACCCAATATATGTCTACAATGCTTATAATTAAATATGTAACTGTTAAAGATACACAGATTTGGTGTATATTGAAGGAAAAAATTTTATGAACTAATAAAGATAATTATTTAATTAAGCATAAAATTCAAATTTTTCTAAAATTTTGGCTACCTCCCCAATTTTGGGGTGTGCTGCACGCGAATCTGATTTTCTTTTGCAGTCTTAGGTATGTAGTTTTGTAGTAAAAAAATAATTAAAAGTCATCTGTAAGTACTCTTTAGAAATTAATTTTAACATTTAACACTAACTTGATCACTTTGTACCCGATATAAGTGTCCACAACGATTATAATTAAATATATAACATATAACTATTAAAAATATATAAATTTGTTGTAGAAAAAAACGTTTACTTACAATGTAAAATGATTAATTTTACAGACCGCCAAAATGAACAAATTAATTCCAAACTTTACCTGCAGAAAGAATAAAAACTACGGGCAATGAAACAGCATAAATGACCACTCATGCCAAAGTCTACATATTAGAATAATACTAATAAATAATTATGATAAAAATAAAAAAAAAAACTTGCCTTCGTTGTGATTCGAATTCGCGATATCAGGGTTTAAACCCTACGACGATACCATTGCGCTAAATTCTCTCTTTTCAGTTCGTGCCGCAAAACCTGTTAAATATGTAAACTTTACGTGTTAACCTGAACAATTAATTTTTATGGATATTCTAATTAGAAAAGCATTTCGCATCAGTATTTTGGTAATCAGGTGTTTGGCAGTCGGTACTATCGATTCCGTTAGCAATATTTCTCATAGGAAAATAATGAAAATAACCTATTTGAAGTTTAATTAATTTGACAGTTTTTGTGAGGTGCTTGTCTCGTTAGTGCGATCTCACATCTGCGGATAAAATGAGAAAGAAGTTGAGACGGATGCGACTGGAGATTTTCGAAGAGGAAATAGATGTAGAAGGAGTCGACGTACGGTCTCAAAAAAAAATCTCAAAGGACTGAACTTTCGTGTGAAGCCCTTCTCGAAGCCGTAAAAATTAGAAAAAGGTCTCGGGAGTCCCGCGAAAAGTCGGTATTTCGGCGGGCGTGACGGGACCATTAAGCGCTAGGACAAACGCTGGTGCTAGCCGCATCTCTCTCGCCTAACGGCGATCGACGAAAATTTTGCAGAGGTTTTTTGAAAAGGCGTTTAAATTGGGAAAACGCGTAAGAAACGAGACGAAAATATCCCTACGCATTGGAGAAAGGCCGGGGGTGACCTCCGGTGGTCCGCGGAGGTCGTTCCGAGATCGTCCCTGGGAGGAGATAGCTTTGAAACTTTGTCGATTCGACGACGGAATTTAGAGCGAGACAGAATCGACGCGTTTTAACATATATGGATTAGCTACGAACTATGATTGCATGTCTCTTAAGACTTTCAATTCTTGTTAAGTTTGGTATTCAAAATCCGAATTTACCTGGAATAATTACGAAAGCCCAATACTCAAATATTATTGTCACTCAAAGTCTATAATCCAAGGAACACAATAATAAACACACAAACAGAATCAAATCGAGAGGATTACAATAAAATAAACCAAGACGCCAAAAATACAAAACAAACACTATTTACCAAATTTACCCATACCACTGTTGCCGTGTTAGGAAGATTTGAACCATTGAATTTTTAGATTAGAAAGAAAAAGACACTAGAATTCTAGGGTCTTGGTCAGGTGTACCAATACAAAATATAGAAGTTGGGAGCAGTGTGACATCAAAATGGCGGCTCCCATGTTTCCACACAAAATTGGATGCGCAGTCGTCTATAATCGTTCCATGTATATAAATTCCTTGGCTAACATAGGAAACACGCGATATAGTAGTATTATATATTATATTTATATGAGTTTTACGTACTATGAATCCAGCTTTATTCCGGTGGTGTTACAAATTACGACTGTCACCTATTTATCAAAAAATTGGCTTTGAATCAGGAAAAAATTGATGTCCTTGCACAAAATAAAGAAAAACATATATCCTTTTCCAAACATGTTTCAATTGAGAAGAATAGTGGAAGAGAAAATGATGTATATATTAAATTAATATTTGTAGATTATGTATAATGAATTATTATACAAAATGAATTAGGTATTTAAAAATATCTGGCTATATTTTACAGATATACATATTATTTCACCATTTCTTAAAAAGAGCTATTAAATTGACGTGGATAATTATTGTTTCATTGTATAAGGTAATAATTCGAAACTATAAAATGTGTTTGAGTTTGGGTCTCACTAAATGAAGAGCCCGGATATCTCTGAAACTATTAAGTCTTTGAAAAATAGTTATTTAACAAAAATTGTTTAGAATTGATCAAAGTATCGGATAAACCTTGTTACAAAGCTCCTACCAACGAAAAATTTCTTTCGGCTTCAGCGGCATCTCCAATTTGCTCTGAAAAAAATCAAGTTGAACTGCATGACGAAGCCATAGAGCTCTATCATCTGTTTTTTTCAAAATCATAATATATATGTCCGTTGCCGAGATATGAGGTTGAGGATTTTTATGTGCAACGCCCGGTATATGTATTAATTTTATTATGAGTAGTGCGAAAACAAAGTGATACTCTGTTTATCAAGTTATTTTATTATAAAAAGTAAACGGAAACGTAAAACTCGTACCACATGGATTAAAAAATGGTTACAAATAAAAAAACATTAAGCCATTAGAAGAATTGAGGCAAAATGATCCAACTGATTTGTCGAATTACTTTCACATGAATGATGAAGTATTTAATGAGTTTTTGACTTTAGTATATTTAATTAAAATTAATTAAACAAAATACAGGATGTGAGAAAGTCACGGATTTCTTAAAATAAACTGGATCACTAATACATACTGGTGGGGGTAGCTAAAAATAACAACTGATAGGCGGCCGCCATACTGTGCTAACTTCTAGGTATTTTATGAACTAAATGATGGTAACACTGTTGAGTTACCATCACTGCTTTTATATTTTCTTTTTGTTTTGTGGTTTATAAATGAAATTCTGTGTGCAAGGTGCAAGTTATTTATTTCTTAATCTGAAGAAAAAACATGCAATTTCATCATTTCATCCATTTGGTCGAAGTATTCAATGTTGAAGGTTGCGATAAGTCTAAAAACGTAGATATCTGTTATCTGAAGAGTCAATCTAAAAGATACAAGGTGAAAAAGGCTGCAGTTTTGGAAAGAGTGCAAATTGAAGAATTTTTGACTAAATCTTGTGATAAAGAATATTTTATGATTAAGGTAATAACTCTTAACTTTTTAGACAATATGTATTAATAATACTTTGAATCATTTTAGGTTGCGCTAGTAATAGTAATAGTCTCTGGTGTTTGTCGATGCTACGAATTGACGAATTTGAAAATCACTAATGTATAGGACACTGGCGCGTATCTAGTTGTTTCGATACTAGATACCAAGACCGGCATTTCACGAAAGTTTAAAATTATAAATGAAGGATTTTCTATCAACGACGTAGAGATGTGTAGAAAATGTATTTCCCTAAGACCAAAGAACTTATCACAAAACAGATTCTTTTTACATTATAAGAATCAAAAATGTACTTCTCAGCCTGTTGGAATCAACACATTGGCAAAAGTTCCATCAAAAGTTGCATCGTTTCTGAACTTGGCAAACGCGGAAGCTTATATTGGCCACTATATGAGGGTGCACTTCAATAACTTTATTGGGAAATAAAGGTGCCAACTTTACACCCATCAAGCGGCATGGTGGGTGGAAGAGCCCTGCTGTGGCAGAGAGCGATATTGAAGACTCCGTATCTAACAAACTTGGTATTGCAACGAAAATCCAAGGTTCTTCTCGTTCAAGTCATTCCTCAGAAGGAGACATCCAAAATTTGTTGCAAGAAGCAACTACAAACTTCCTATTAACGGAAACGAAGTGAAATATGAAAAAGCGAAGAACGAAATGTCTATTAATATAAATGTTAATTTTAATAAGTAAATTAAATTTGGTTGATTTAAGTTTATATTTATTTATTATTTCAGTAGTGGATAATAGGTTACTTTATATGCTTTATAAGTGTGGATAAAACTCCTATTATAATGTGATTGTGTGTATAAATTATATTTTAAATGTGTTTTTATTAAATTCCTACCATAATCATAATGATTTTGAGTCTTGAAGTTGTTAATGTTATCTTCTAGAAAAGCAGTTATTACCATATTGTGTATTATAAACTTCATGTAATTTTATAACAAAATAACTGATTAACCTATCCTATTAATTGTATGATGTCATTCAGTTAAAAAATATTTTTTTAGTGCCGTTTTTACTGATAAGACGTGCAGCTACTTTCATCGTGGCTTTTTATATAAGCAGCTCTTGCCACAATTAAAATAACTACAAACATATGTCTAATTCTTCGATAAATACCTACCTTATATCGATACCTTTTTGCCAAACTATCGTAAGTGACATTTTCCATGAAAATGACTATGGATCTATCGTAAGTATAATATGCAAATACACATCTTGGCAGAGGTATATAGATCCATAAATATGTAAGCGTATTTAAATGTTTCACGGTTAAATAACTGCATACATTTTATCGTAAGTAACAGAACTGTAATAGGCAGAGTGGCAGAATTGTCGTAAGTAGCCTAAGGTAAAATTTAGTGAGTGACTTACGATATTTTGGCAAAAAGGTATCGATATTAGAATTCCTCAAAACAATATACAAAACTGATCCTAACTAATTTTTATACTGCAATCAGACAAGGTTCAAATACTTGGTTGACAAACCATGTTAGTTTAAAGTTTTTTGGGTTAGTTACTAAATTATGTTTAGACAAGTAACTATTATGAACCAGTTATAATTCCGGCTAATGTAAAATTTATTTAAAAAATGAAGTTGTAACAGGAGAAGTAAAGAGTGTCGTCAATGAATTTAATATACATTGGTACCTACCAGACCTACCATTGGAAGATTTGTACATGTAGGGAGTGTCTTTACAAGCACATAAATTTCGACTTTGTCGAAAATCATTTCAAGTCAAATTAAAAAGAGATGATTCCAATTATTTGAAATGCACTATAAATAGAAAAAAATTAAGTGTACCTTTGCTGCACAAATATAACTCTTGAGTCCAGTCCTGTCAATTACTCGTCATATCTAATGCACAAATAATACAATTTAATCTTTGATATAGGTAACCCTATATTAAGTTAACTTTTTAGACCCGCTGCTAAAGTATTTTTATTACAACAGTGTACATATTTTATACCCATATCCATCCATATAAGTAATATTTAGTTAGTCATATGCCCATATCTCACCAAACTATTTTCAAAATTTCCCTCTGTAAATACCTCAACATCATTAGCTGAAAACTAGCCAATGGAATGTTCGCACAGTGTGGCGACCACCTTACAACTGACAAAATGATAGTTAGGAATCAGCGATCCAGTTTATTTTAAGAAATCCGTGGAGAAAGTATATCACCATACGAGTGTCTTGTTGCAACTTTAAGATATTTGGCAACCGGACAAACCAACGAAGAACTTTATTCTCGGCTGGAATTCCCGAAACATGTCGTGTATTGTACGAGAAATTGAAAACTAAATATACGAAGGTAAGAAAATAAATTATTTATTCTTTTGTATAATAATGTAATGCTATAGCAATAATTAATACTATAACCGCATAGGTAGCTGTCCTATCCTAAATCTTGCATTGATTGTTCAACACTATCATAATATTGTGTCAGACAGGTCGAGGAAGTACTATCATGGAATTGATTATCTGCAGGAGATATTAATAGTGTTGAGGTACCAGACAGTGACGAGGTATAGAGCGGAGTAGCTACAAATGTAGAATAATTAATTCTATTATCTACTACTGTGCTTCTTGTTAATTCATTTAAAAATCCTTTGATATTACTTGGTGTATTAAAAATTCAGCTAACACTCTTTGCTCAAATGATATGCTTCGTAGTTTGGCTGCTACATTTTTTCCAACACCATCAAATTCATCATTGGCAGCCTCTCTGTTTAGTGCCTTAATGTATGACGTAAAAAATTGTTTTTTTTTTGTTGTTTGTTTTGAAATCTGCAAAAGAAAAGGAACATTTTTTTTTGTTTCGTCGGACTGAGCAAGATTAGAAAATATCAAATGGTTGCAATGACCATTTTCAATTTATTAACTGTGGAGTAGCAATTGACGGTACACATTCGTATTACGCCCCCACCTCATTCTGGAGCCAAATATTACAATTTTACAATTATAAAAATTATTATAGCATTATCCGAATGACACTTGAAGAATCAAATTATAAATTCATATACATTGATATGGGAACACAAAGAAGGTTACCTATTGGATAGTGGAGCCATAATAGAGTGGACAAAGTTTTATCAATTACTAAAAACAGGAAATTTAAAATTTCCACCCAAAAAATACTAATGTTGGTGGTCTAAATTTTGTAATTGGTGATGCTTTCATTTTACATCCACACTTTCTGAGGCCGTATGCTCAAAGAGAACTGAATTATGAGAGAAGAGTGTTCAATTATCGCTTAAGCAGGGCAAGAAATGTGTTGAGGATGCATTTGATATGTTGGCGGTCCGATTCAAAATTTTACACACTACGATTAATGTTACTGATCCTACTAAAATGAAATATGTCATGTTTGCTTGTTGTGTTTTACACAATTTTCGGAGAAGTAATAGTAACACATATTAGTCCCTGCTATCAAATGAAGAACACAAGAATAACTTGGTTGGCATCCTAATTCCCGTAGAAGCAAATTGCCCAAGGAATTGTTCAGAAGAAGCCATGCCAAGATGAACAGGCAAAAATATTGCGACTATTTTAACGGGCCAGGGCAAGTAAACTGGCAAGATGAAATGATAATGGCAGGAAGAGCCTAATGTTTTAAATGTTTGAAATATACATATAATATTCTAAAAATAAATAGAAATTTGTAAAATTGTAAAATTTTATCTATTAATTACCTTATTTATGTTTCCTTCTAATGGTGCCTGTGGTCGTTCATCTGTACGAGTCTCTTCCACCTAACTTCCAATTTTTTCCCCTTTTTCTTGACAGCTTTACATAAATTATCACCTGAAACTGAAATTTTTCATTAAATAATTTTTATATTTTAAATGATAGCCATAATCCTTACCCTCATCTACATTCTCAATACTTTCATTGGGCTACTCTTGGTCTTGAGTGAATAATCCATATATATTAAAACGCGCCGATTCTGTCTCGCTCTAAATTCCGTCACAGAATCCGCAAAGTTTCAAAGCTATCTCCTCCGTGGGGCGATCTCGGAACGATCTCCGCGGACCACCGGAGGACGCCCCCGGCCTTTCTCCAATGCGTAGGGGTATTTTCGTCCCATTTCCTACGCGTTTTCCCAATTTAAACGACTTTTCAAAAAACCTCTGCAAAATTTTCGTCGATTGCCGTTCGGCGAGAGAGATGCGGCTAGCACCGGCGTTTGTCCTCGCCCTAATGATCCCGTCACGCCTGCCGAAATACCGACTTTTCGCGGGACCCCCTCGGCCCTCTGCTAATTTTTACGGCTTCGAGAACGGCTTCACGCGAAAGTTCAGTCCTTTGAGATTTTTTTTCAAGACCGTACGTCGACTCCATCTACGTCTATTTCGTCTTCGAAAATCTTGAGTCGCGTCTGTTTAGGTTGTTTGTATTTAAAGATGGTTTAAATATTAAACTATTTATTAAACTATAAGTTTTACAGTGCACTCTCTAGTGCTGCCTTATGCTACCATCTTCACAAGGTTGCCAACTTTACAAGGTTGCCAACCCAACATCCTTCTTCTTTATAAAATTGAGATCTACATTATAATCACTATATTTAGAAGGTAAGTTAACCACTCTCCCTGATCTTGTACATATTGATTTAGAGCAGTTATCTGACCTCTCCACATAGGGATCCTGAAAGGATGTATTCGAGCCAAGAACAGTGCCATTATTTTTTATACTGGTAAGTATTGTACTCGGGTTTGTACCTTCCTCTTTTATATGACTATCATAATAAACGTCACTGTTCTTAGCCAAGATTATATGTTTTCTATTTCGTTCTATTAAAACATTATTGTCTAATTTCAAAACATATGACCTTGGTCTATCTGCTTTTTTAATTACAATACCTGGAACCCATGTCTTAGAGTTTACATCTATTTTTGTTCTAATTCTATCACCTATTTTCAATTCACTTAAGTTTTTACAGTTTGTATCATAATATTCTTTCTCTTTCTCTTTTTGTTTCTGAAATTGTTCCTTAATATCTCTATTACTAACAACTTTTTTCTCTAACATTTTATCCGTTACAGGTAGGATGCCTCTTAATCTTCGTGAATACAAGATTTGAGCAGGACTAGGAATATCTCTAGATATAGGAGTATTCCTATATTCAAGCATTGCCAGGTAAGGGTCCTTTCCATCTATCATACATTTTTCCAAGATATTTTTTACCGTTTGTACAGAACGTTCAACGAGTCCATTACTCTGTGGGTATCTAGGACTGGATGTATGATGTTCAAAATTATACAATTCGGAAAACTTTTTAAAATCATCTGAAATGAACTGAGGTCCATTGTCAGAAAATAAAATTTTTGGAATTCCTTGCCTTGAAAACATTTCTTTTAGGACAATGATAATGCTATCTGACGTAGTTGAGTTTAATTTTCTTAATTCGACAAATTTAGAAAAATAATCTATTAGTATTAAATAGTTAACATTTTTTAAAGTAAACAAATCTACACCTACTTTATACCAAATATTATCTGGAACTGGATGTGGTAGTAGAGGTTCTTTGATATTATTTTTTTGCATTGTATTACACACTTCACAGCTATCTATTTTATTTTCTATATCCCTAGACATGTTAGGCCAGAATAAAATTTCACGAGCTAAATTCTTACATTTTTCTTTTCCTAGATGTGTATAATGTATCACATTCAACATTTCATTTCTTAATTCTGGAGGTACTAATAATTTATCACTTTTAAAAATTGAGTCATTGAAAACTGTCAATTCATCTTTATATGGCCAATAAATTCGTAGCACCTCTAATAATTTTTTCTTATCATTTGGAAAACCTTTTATAATGACATCTTTGAGTTGCTTACAAATTAAATTATTTGAAGTGAATTTTTGAAATTCTAAAAGCCTTTTATCACTCATTGGTAAATTTTCTACTAAAAAACATAACTGAGTATCATACTCATTTTCACTCTCATTTGTATCAACTTTGTTTGAGCATGAACGTGACAATGTGTCAGCTATAAATAATTCTTTTCCTTTTTTATATACAAGTGTGAATGAATATTGCTGTAATTTTATCAACATTCTTTGCAATCTTGCTGGTGCTAAAGTTAAAGGTTTTTTGTAAATGCTGACTAAAGGGTTATGATCTGTTTCAATTGTTACATCATTTCTAGCATATATATATTGATGAAATTTTTCACATGCTACGAGAATGGCTGTCATTTCTTTTTCAATTTGAGCGTAACCTTGATGGGTTACTGTAAATGATTTTGACACATATGCCACTGGCATATTTTCTTGTAATAAAACACCTCCACACGCTGCCTGTGAGGCATCGCATGATATTGTAATAGGTTTTTTAATGTCAAAATGTCTAAGTACTGGCGGACTACTCAAGACCTCTTTAATTTTATCAAGAGCGCCCTGCTGTTCCCTATTCCATTGAAAATCTACATTTTTTTTAAATAAATTTCTTAATGGAAGTGTTAATTCACTAGAATTTTTAATAAAACGAGATAAATACTGAACCATCCCTAGCAAACGTTCAACATCTTTTTTATTTTCAGGTATTTGAATATTTTTAATAGCCTCAGTTTTTGATAAATCTGGTAACACCCCTTCATTATTGATTCTGTGCCCCATGTAATTGATTTATTTTAATCCAAACCTGCATTTCTCTTTATTAAACTTCAAGTTATTTTCTTTGGCTATTTCAAAAACTTGAATTAATCTTTTATTATGTTCTTCAACATTTTTTCCCCATACAATAATATCGTCAACGTAAACCTCTACTCCTTCAAGAGTATCAAATAATTGCCTAATGGTTCTAGTAAATATTTCAGGTGCTGATGCAATACCATATGGCATACGCTTAAATCTGTATCTACCGAAAGGAGTATTAAAAGTACAAAGTAAAGAACTTTCAAGATCTAATTTTAACTGCCAAAACCCATTACTACAATCTATGCATGAAAATATTGTTGCTCCGCTTACTTTCCTAAGAATTTCTTCAAGGGTAGGAATATTAAAATGTTCTCGACATATAGCCTTATTCAGGTCAGTTGGATCTAAACATAACCTTAAAGATTTGTCTCTTTTGTGTACTATGACTAAAGAGCTAACCCACTGAGTTGGACATTCTACTTTGCAAATGACATCATCTTTTTCTAATGAGTGTAATTTTTGTTTCAGTTCATCATGAATAGCGAAAGGAACCTTCCTGGGTGCATGTATTACAGGTTTTATACTAGGATCTACAGTAATATGGTAAGTATTTGTCAAACAACCTAATCCTTTAAAACAATTTTCATTATCAATAACAATTTGTTTCAGATCTGGTACAACCGCTTTTATAATATCAACGTTATTTCTAGTGACTAAGTTCAACTGACAACAAGCCTCTAAACCTAAAAGTGGTATATTGTTCACATTCACAATGTGATAATCAATAAAAACATTTTTACTATTACAACTAGTTTCAATTGCACATTTTCCTATGGTTTTTATGATATCCCCATTATAATTTGTTAAATTTCCATTTGACTTAGTTAAAGATTTTTTCTTACCTACTGGTAATTGTTCATATATATTAAGAGGTAATATGTTTGCTTCTGCACCAGTATCTAGTTTAAATGATACATTTTTGTAATTGTCTAATAAACATACCTGCAACCATGATTTTTGACTACTTATTGAACTTATAATGTTGCCTAAAAATAAGCTATGTGCTTCTTCCATATTTTGTTTACAATCTACTGACACTGATTCGACTTCTGCAACACTATTGATTTTTTCACTTGATTTACACATTTTACCATAATGACCCACTTTTTTACACTTATTACACTTCACATTTCTTGCTGGACAGCTCATCTTATCCCTGGGATGACTTCTCCCGCAGGGGGCCGTTCGGATATAACGCCCGGGCGACGTCCAGATGAAACTTTTCGCCCAAAAGTCGTTCGGTTTTAACAGGCGTTTTGTACGAGCGTGCCGTTCGGTTATTTGAGGTGAATCGTTAGGACAACAACTTTTCGCCCTTGTTAAAACTGGGACGATAATCACACGACATGCGCAGATGTGAGTAAATTGAATTTTGACATTTTATCAGTTATTAACATTGTCAAAGATTTTGTATAATTAGATATTTTGTGTATTTGTGTGTATAATAAACATCACTACAAGGACCGAGAAGTTGCTCTTTTCATGCGAAAATTGCTTTGAAATTCATTTGCACTGCAATTTGCAATTGTAACTTCAACAAAAATTGTTTTATTCTTGAAGACACTTCATACTCCACTAACAAACAGTTCCGTAATCTATCCAAATGAGGCCGTGATCGAAATAAAATTGTACCTGTTCATCATCATCTTCACTTGAACTACTGTCTTCCATCATAAAGTTATTCATATAAATAGTGCATGTTGAAACAACAGCCTGGTAAATATGAATACGATTTTGATCCATTGACGATAAAACAGATAAAATCTTATTGTACCTACTCAAAAATCACTCGAAGTAAACTACACGTAACCTGGATTGCATTTTTAAAGTTTGCCGCCATATTATACTTACCACAATCGTTCGTATTTTATGGGTAACATTTCTGTGACGTCATTCACCCGGGTGAACGATTCAGCTGGGTAAAACAACTTCATCCGAACGCACTCCTGCAATAACAACCCGTACTGTTGCTATGATTTCCTTCAGTTTTTTCATAGGACTTTTTCCCCTTATGAATATTCTTTTTGTATACTGCATCTACTTCGGTTGTGCCTATTGTAATTTGGTTTAAATGTTTGTTCGCCTGTTCTGCTGCTTTGCAAATGTCCACTGCTTTTTTCAAGTTTAAATCTGGTTCCCTAAATAACCTATCTTTCAAACTCCTGTCCTGTATACCTAAGACGATACGATCCTTAATCAGACTGTCTGTGAGAGTGCCAAATTCACAACTCATACTAAGCCTTCTCAGTTCATTTACATATTCATCTATGGTTTCATCTTGTTTTAAATTTCTTGTAAAAAATACATTCCTCTCAAACGTGACATTTTTTGTTGGTATGAAGTATTCATCTAGTTTCTCTATAATTTTTGTATAAGAATTTTTAAAAGCTGAATCTGTGAATACTAAATTGTTGTAAATCTTTATTACTTTATCCCCAACAACATTGAGTAGAAGAACTGCTTTATACTCATCATCTTCGTTATCAAGTCTTGCTGCTTTCAAATAAATGCTGAATTTTTGTTTAAAGAATTCCCAGTTAGCTGCCAAACTGCCTGTAAAAAGCATTTCTTGTGGTGCTCTAGCTGCCCCACTGCGTGGTGTGACTCGATCGTCCGGCATTTTTCTTACTTCTTTGGCTCTATTTTTTGGCGCCTACTCCTGCTGTCCACTGGACTAGAACGTAAGCTTTTTTTTACTTGTTGAATTCACTGCCGTTCACTAGTGACTACTAACAAATATCGATTACCGACTGCGCCATGTTTAGGTTGTTTGTATTTAAAGATGGTTTAAATATTAAACTATTTATTAAACTATAAGTTTTACAGTGCACTCCCTAGTGCTGCCTTATGCTACCATCTTACATTACTACTAATGCTACCAACTTTACAAGGTTGCCAACCCAACAGCGTCCGTCTCAACTTCTTTCTCATTTTATCTACCGATGTGAGATTGCACTAATGAGACAAGCACCTCCCACGAAAACTGTCAAATGAATTAAACTTCAGATAGGTTATTTTCCTACGAGAAATATTGCTAACGGAATCAATAGTACCGACTGCCAAACACTTCTGATTACCAAAATACTGAAGCGAAATGCTTTTTCAATTAGAAAATCGGAAACGTGTCAACCTGAAAAAATTATTTTTTCAGGTTGACACGTACAGATTACATACTTAAACGTCTCAAGGTAAATTTTCGACAATAGGCGCGGTAGCGCAATGGGAAAGTCGTAGGATTCAAAACGTGAAAATGCTGATTTCGCGAGTTCGAGTCACGCTGGAGGCAAACTTTTTTTTTCCTTTTTAATTCCAATTATTTATTAGAATTAGTGTTTAGTTATTCTGTTTCATTATCCGTAGCTTTTATTCTTCCTGCACGTAAAGTTTGGAATTAATTCGTTAATTTTGGCAGTCTGTTAAATTCTTATCATTTTAGCTTACAAAACTAAATATCTACAATATTTTTGGTCCCATTGATAAAATTGATTATAATGTTGACTGAAAAATTCTACTTTCAGCACTTAAAAAATGATGATGTTTTACCATCAAGAATATAGTACCCTTAAGGTGCATTTAAATTAGAGCGAACAGAAGCGAGCGAACGAATTCGTTCGTTCGTCTCTATTCGCCCTAATATATGCAGAAACACGGAAGAGTTCGTTCGCTCCCGTTTTGTTCTCCATACAAATTACGCAAGCTTAAGCAAACGAATTCGTTCGTTCGCGTCTGTTCGCTCTGATTTAAATGCACCTTTACAATTCATCAAAATATTAAGAAAAATCGTTTAGTATAATTACATCATCAGTCCAGATACAAAATTTGTTTAATATGTATTTTCTTAAAAATAATATTATAGATGCTTTTGTCACCTGAAGGGTGACCCCAAGCCACGGGCCTGGACCCCTGGAAGGGCTAGAATTGGGAACGAAAATCGCGAAAGCGATTTTCTCCCATTTCTAGTAGTTAATTTATAATACCACGGTGTTGGCTCATACAGATGGTCTGTACCTATCCCACTTTTTTATTACAATTAATTTTTCTCATTTCTTTTGAAAGCCATTCCTTAAGCTCTGAATTTTGTTTTTCACAAATTTTAAATCTACTTCTGGATATTTTTGTTTGCAAAATTTGACCATCTCATCATAGCTTACTTTTTAAATTTTTCTTAACATAATTTTTTGATTTTATATTCCAAAGACACGGAAAACTTTCGTATAACTTTCTAAAATCTGATAAAGATTATTTAAACAAAAATCTCATGTCTTGCTCCGTCATTATTTCAATCATTGTTTACACTAAAGACAATTGCCACACAAAAGGTCTTCAACTACAACACTGCTGAGGACACTGTTAATTTATGCCCAGCAACGGACGAAACTGGTCACAGGTTTTTTCTGTAGGGAGGGGATGTACCCGTTATAATCCAGACTGCCAGAATTACCGAAGGGCAAAGCCTGGCGCAGTCAAAGGCGGTTGATTAGACTGTAAATGTATGGGCCCCTATAGGCTTGTTTTGTGCTGTAAACAATCCTAAATTTGTGGGCCTCATATCGTATATGGGTTGAATCAGGACTGGCCGCACTAAATATCGGAAGTATTATAACAAATTTTGATAATATTAATAATTTTAAAGTAGTGAACAAAACTGTTTATTTAGTTTAATAGTATTAAAAGATATATACAGGTACTTTCATATAAATTTTACATAGAGGCAAGGAGTCAGTTGCTTCACGAGACGACCGCCTCTGCTCTTTTCATGTTAATATACCTAATCATTAAAATCCATTGCACTTGCACCAATGATGTGCATGAGTTGAATTTATGCCGTAACTATCGTGTTTGGCCAAAATTAAAGAGAGTGACTCATTCACAGCATAGGGAGCTGTTCGACGGGTGAAGTGGCAACGGATCGCAATCCCATAGGCGTCTCTGGTAAGCTAGAGCTGAATTTTAAAGAATATAAAGAATAACTAAAACGATTCTTTAAATAAGTTAAATTAATTATTTTATGAATACTAAGAAAGTCCAATAGTTCCTGCATTAAAACAATGTAATAAATGACATCGCAATTAATCGCCAAACAAAAGTTGCCAACAAAAAACACGCTTTCTACGCCACTTTCACGAAAACTAGAATGTTGTCGACATGTAAGTGTGCATGCTCCAGTGTTCAACAATATTTCAATTCATATAATTCAATCACATTGCTTATTTTTTAAAATACACCAATCACATTGCACCTCATAGATTTCATGAAATTATAGTCACTGTCCGTGTCCGTAGGGATAGGGAACATCACTTTAAATTGCTATACGCAATTACTTTATTGGGTAAAGATTATTTTATGCGGTGATTAGTAAAAGCGCTACGATACTACTTATGAGTCACTCTACAATTTTGGTTAAATATTTTATATCTATTATATGAGGGGCCTAGTATCAAAGGCGGCAAACTCCACTTTTTGAAGAAATTGAGTTATACACGTCAGATTGTTCGTTTTTTCGCCTTCTATACGACTAGATGGCTTGCGAGTATCAAAATCGACTTTATCCCATTATAAAATAGCATCAATACATTGGATGAGAATCAAACCCGGCAATCTCTATTGCTTGTTTAGAATCAAAGTCGGCAATCTCCTTTTCGACCAATTGGATGGCTAGTAGTAGCGGCCATCGTGTATTTGCCTACTCGTACCGCACTCCGTATACTTTTTCAGAATTCGTGTAGTTTCTAGTGTGTCGTTTCTCTGTTTAATCAGTTTAATACGCTCTATTAGTGTGACGTAGCTTCAGCCATTTTATTCTGGTAGGTCGCGGTTCACGATCTAAACAAAGCCCGATTAACAAGGCAAATTTACAGAAAAGTGCTATTTTGACGTTATTTGAAGATTTTAAGGGGAAAAAACATCGAAAACGGTAAAAGTGTAGTAAATGTACCCTATAAACGCATTCATGCAAGACATATGGGTAATAATAACTGAAATATTGATAAAATCTAAATTTAACATAACCTCACTTTATATAGTTTATTGTAAAAATAACTTTATTTAATGATTTTTACAGTACCAATTTTACATTCACCATGGTTATGTGCTGGGCTCCGGATTGCAAGCACTACAATCAACGAGAAACTTGTAGATTTTTTATATTTCCGAAGGACCCTAAGGAACGCAACCATTGGAAAAACTTGTGAGGTAGGTTTGAAATATACCTTTTAATTTTGGATAGGTAACTGTTTAATACAAATATATTGTATATTTATGACACGTAGCGACGAACCTGGACCTGGTGCATTTTTATGCAGTTGTTATTTCCGTGATGATAAAAGGGAAAGTGGGCCTGAAATCTTCTTGCACAATATGACAAAGAAATTCACTTATACAAGTCCTGAAAAGAGAAAAAGAAGAGAGCAGAGAGTGGTAGTTCAGGAGCATCTGGAAGGCCTACCAGCAAAGCATCGACAAGGTTATTTTGAACCAGATGTATCATCTCCACCATCTGAAATGGAAATGTGAGTGATATTTATGTCAAATATGTATATGTTATACAGATTTCATTGCGTTGACTGCTAAATAAATACAGTGCAATAATAATTACTTGTCATAACGAACGATCAAAAACTAGGTTTGTCGATTAAACGGTTTGTTCGTTATGACAAGTGATTATTATTGCACTGTATTTATTTAGCAGTCAGCGCAATCAAATCTGTATAACGTATACATTTTTGACATAAATATCACTCACATTTCCATTTCAGATGGTGGAGATGATACATCTGGTTCAAAATAACCTTGTCGATGCTTTGCTGGTAGGCCTTCCAGATGCTCCTGAACTACCACTCTCTGCTCTCTTCTTTTTCTCTTTTCAGGACTTGTATAAGTGAATTTCTTTGTCTCATTGTGCAAGAAGATTTCAGGCCCACTTTCCCTTTTACCATCACGGAAATGACAACTGCATAAAAATGCACCAGGTCCAGGTTCGTCGCTACGTGTCATAATATACAATATATTTGTATTAAACAGTTACCTATCCAAAATTAAAAGGTATATTTCAAACCTACCTCACAAGTTTTTCCAACGGTTGCGTTCCTTAGGGTCCTTCGGAAATATAAAAAATCTACAAGTTTCTCGTTGATTGTAGTGCTTGCAATCCGGAGCCCAGCACATAACCATGGTGAATGTAAGATTGGTACTGTAAAAATCATTAAATAAAGTTATTTTTACAATAAACTATATAAAGTGAGGTTATGTTAAATTTAGATTTTATTAATATTTCAGGTATTATTACCCATATGTCTTGCATGAATGCGATTATAGGGTACATTTACTACACTTTTACCGTTTTCGATGTTTGTTCCCCTTAAAATCTTCAAATAACGTCAAAATAGCACTTTTCTGTAAATTTGCCTTGTTAATCGGGCTTTGTTTAGATCGTGAACCGCGACCTACCAGAGCAAAATGGCTGGCGCTACGTCATCACTAATAGAGCGTATTGATTATCTATATTGCTAAAAGTTTTTTTGTGTATCCAGTAAAATGGAAAGTCTCACAACACCTGTTGAAAACAAAGAAGCTCGTAAAAGGATTCGAAATCCTTCTACATGGCGGCAAAATGTACGCAAAAGGATAAGGTATGTTACACATTAAAACAATACTTATTATTTTACTTTAGCAGCATAAAATTCGATGTATAATAAAATAATACGTAAAAATCTAAAACTAACATTAAACCATTCATTTTGCTGGCATATTATTCGTCATCATTATTATTGTATAATTTTTTTCAGGTACTCTTCACCACAATTGCCACAATATCCAACTTGCGGTCACAAAACAAAAGCCTATCAATGTAGTACCCTAACAATGAGGGATATAAAAAGTTTTCATGACGCGTTTTATAGAGTAAAAGATAAAATTCGTCAGGGTGAATTTATTTTAAAATTTTGCAATGTGCAACAGCCTAAACGTCGCCGTCCGAAAAATTACAAACATACAGCAAAAGCAACTTCTATAAAATGTTTTATAAGAAATTTTGTTTCAAAACAAGATATTCCAGTGTGCCAACAAACGTTTTTGAACGTATTACACATTACAAAACATCGTACTTCTTATGTTATGAAATCATTCCTAAGAACAGGTGAGGCTCCTTCAGAGAAAAGAGGAGGTGACAGAAAAACTGCAAAGTTCGAAGGCAAACAAGCTGCTGTCCAGAGATTCATTAGTTCCTTTAAAAGCATTGAATCTCATTATTGTCGTTCTGCCTCACATAGACGTTATCTACCTTCGGATTTGTCCATAGCAAAAATGTATAAAATGTATAATAATCATTGTTCCACAGAAGATAGAGTTAAACCTTCATACTTTCGAATGATTTTCAATAGGAAATACAACCTTAGTTTTAATACCCCGCGTACAGACGTGTGTTCCACATGCATTGAGCTCACTGAAAAGATTAAGAGATGCACAGATGAAGAAGAGAAGAAAAACTTACTCACAGAAAACAGGATTCATAAACTAAGAGCAAATGCATTTTTTCAGTTGCTTAAAGACGATAGGGAAGATCTGATAACCCTGTCTTTTGATTGCCAAAAGAACCTTATCCTCCCTAAGGTCCCAGATCAAACTGCATATTACTCAAGACAACTCTATCTGTAGAATTTCACGATTGTTCAGGGGACGTCTCAATCTTAACTTACCAAACAAAATGTATTTTCCTACCATTGGACAGAAAACGAATTTGGGAAAGGTTCCAATGAAATTTCTTCCGCTGTGTTTGATAGGCTAAATAAAATCGAATTTAACCTTACTGTAACTACCGTCAGGTTGATGGCAGATGGTTGCAGTGGCCAAAACAAGAACACGACACTTATTGGGATGTGCTGCAAATGGCTTTCAGAAATAGCGCCGGAACATGTTGAGAATGTAGAAGTCATTTTTCCGGTGGTAGGCCATTCATTTTTGCCTGCCGATAGAGTGTTTGGTAATATTGAAAAAGGGATAAAACAGTTGGAAGTTATAACGCAGCCAGAAACCTACATAGAGCTATTTTCAAAAAATGCTAGTGTTTTCCATTTGGGACAAAATTGCAGCGTGTTTAATTGGTAACAGACGGTCTCAGATGTCTTGAGGCCCACAGGAACATGGCACTTTTCTTTCAAGAATACAAAATGGTTTCTGCTAAAAAAATGTAAAACTGGAAATGTTTTAATTAGAGGTGAGTTACATTACCAGAATGATTTACAAGTATTCAAAAGTGTTCTAAGAAAGGGAAAAAATCTCCACATGATTGAGCCTGCCATCATAGAAAGTGGTTTGCAACAAATCAATATCCTGAAGCTAAGGGATGTTGACAAACTCCTTAAAAAACACTTTGGCGCCAATTGGAGGTCCCTGGAGGAACTAAGTTTTTATAAAACCATCCTTTCAAATGGAATTCCTGAGCCAGAGCAGGCTGGTGTGGACGAAGAAAATGCGTTGGCAGCAGCTGAAGAAACCGCAAAAACATCCTGCGAATTTATCGAAGAAATTCCATCTGTACTTGTATAATATACTATTTTGTTTAATAACATATTTCTTTATTACACATTTTCTTAACATTAATCTAACTATTGTATTATTTTTCCTGTAAAATCATTCCAAAATACAACCTATCTCTACGAATTTGAATAATTTTGGTATCAAATCCGGAAATATCCAAATGTCAGTATCAAACACGGCATTCTCCAATCGTTTTTTCTATTTTTTTCAAAACCGATTAATAATTTAGGTATGACTACTTGAAAATCTGATGTAGTTCACCTTTTATTTTAATTAGAGCCTATGCTCGTTCCAATGTAAGCAGTAATTATAATGCAGCAGTTTTTTGCGCTTTACCGCAAAGTGAAAATGGTGGAGATTGCTGCCTTTGATATTAGGCCCCTCATATACTGATTATACGAGCCCTAACAACTAAATGTTGGGACAAGGTATTATTTTGGATATAATACAATGGCTCATCAAAACTACTGAATTATTTTGTTTATTTTTTTAAATACCAACAACAATATATCCTAGACTATTTGAAAACATTTTCGTGCCATGGTGAAGCAATCGGTAGTAATCATAGCATATTTAGTCATTGGAAGACCAAATTGGCTGACAACTAAATGTTGGGACAAGCACAAATCTCACATTTAAAATGTTTAAAAAGCTATATAAACATCAAAAAAACGTTTTATTTATTCATTGACAGTTTGTAAGTGACGTAAATAGTTATAAGTAGTAGTATTTGTTGAAATATTTAAATTTTGTTAATTTAAATTGGAATAATGGGTCGTGGAAAAGCTACCGAACAGAAATTACGTGAAATTATCATTCACCAATACAGTGCGGGCAAGACAATGCGTAAAATTTCTAGTAATTTACCTATTCTAAAGACCACAGTCTATAATATAGTGAAAAAATATGGTGAGTCTGCCAATGTGGATGTTCGAGGTAAAAGTTCGGGGAGACAAAAAAGTTGTTTCACAAAGAGATTTACGAAATTTAGTTAAATTATGCAAATCAACGAGAAGAAGTACCGTTCGAGACATAACTGCTCAATGGAACAGGGCAAGTGGATTAAATATATTTAGAGAATGAAAATACATTCATAAATGTGGTTTGGGATTTTACAAGGTAAGTTCAGTTTTGTATGGTTCATCCATTAGCAAAAAATTGATACAAATTCGTATTTAGGCCGAAGAAAAACCGCTATTGACAGAGATTCAAAATAAGAACTGTTACAATTGGGCAAAATCTAAACTTCTGTAGACAGAAAATGCCTGGAATAAAATAATATTTAGTGATGAGGCGAAATTTGATGTTTGCGTTGGAGATCACCGTAAACGGATAATATGTAATAAAGCAGAAGCTTTTCATAAAGACTGCTTAAAAAGGGTTGTGAAGTTTCCAAAGGGAATTATGGTTTGGGGCTGCATGTTGGCAAGGGGTTTATGCATTTTAAAATTTATAGATGGTACTGTAAATGCTTAAAAATAACAAGAGATACTTCAGACCTCACTTTTACTTAGCGCGCAAAATTGTTTCCTAATGAGGATTTCATCTTCCAGCAGGATGGAGCATCATGTCATTCGGCAAAATCTACCAAAAAATGGTTTGGTGATAATAATATAAAGGTTTTATCTCATCCAGCCAGCACTCCGGATCTATATGTGATAGAAACTGTGTGGCATAAAATGAAGCAGTATTTAAGAAACCATCCTCAACGCACTATTTCTGATTTGCGGACAAAATCACAAGAGATTTGTGATAATTTTTCTCCTCAAACGTGTCAGTCCTTCGTTAATACAATGCCTGCAAGAGTTCAGGCAGTCATTAAAGCTAAGGGCGATGTGACCCCGTATTAAATTAAAGTTGCTTCTTGTTTGTCCCAACATTTAGTTGTCAGCAAATTTGACCTTCCAATGACAAAGTACGCTATGATTAATGCCTATTCCTTTACCATGGCACGAAAATGTTTTCAAATAGTCTAGAATATATCGTTGTTTGTATTTAAAAAAATAAACAAAATAATTCGGTCGTTTTGATAAGCCATTGTATTATTTCCAAAATATTATGTTGTCCCAACATTTAGTTGTTAGGGCTCGTATATATATATATATATATATATATATATATATATATATATGAGAAAATTCTACCTAAATATATAAAAATCGATGAGGTGTTCAATACACTTTTGTAAATGTTGTAGTCATTTCCAATTATTATGTATGCAAAAAATGAAACATACTGCCTGTAAGAAATATGTAATGAACACAGGTTTTTATTCAAAAGTTTTATTTGTACTTATCTAATGCACGAGTTGCACTTCTATAACATTTGTCAAAACAAAAAATAACAACTATGATGATGCTATGATGTTAATTTATAAAATATCCCAATAACAGTTGACCCCCATTACATAAGTCACAGAGTGTTTGATGTGACTTTAAATTAAAACTGGGAACTAAACTTTATATTTTATTGAGCTTGTTCACTTTTGTCTTTTTGGATTTCTTTTAATCTTTTTATAATTGCTTCCGTTTCTAATTCATTTTCTTGATTATATTGTAGAGATAACTTAAGTTGATGCTCCTCTAGTCCTGCTATCCTACTATACAAAGATCTATTTAGTTCCTCATCTATGTCATTTTCTTCCCTTAATATGGCGAAATATATTAAAAAAACTGCAATACTAGTCATAAGTACATATGGTTCGTACCACAGTCTTGTATCTGTAGTACCTCTTATGGTAGTTTTGGCTTTATATTTGTTCGCAGGACTTTCTGAATACTTTACTGGCTCTTCGGAAATTATATCTTCAGCTTTCTTAGATTTTGTTGAAAATTTAGTCCTAAAAATTTATATACAATACATATACAACATATAACAATCAACTGACAGTAGACGTAACTTTGAAACTAACTTAGAGATGTGAAATTCTTGTTTTCACCATATAATGTCATGTGCTATAGACTGAAAATAGAATAAGGTATGTTCATTGGTCCATAATTTATTACTTCCGTTTCTACCGGAACTAGATATCTACACTCTTATTTTAAGCGATCCACTTTATTTATTTTTACATATTTGTGTTCTCTCAAAAATATGTTTACATAAGGTTTGATGGGTCTATACATAATAATAGAGATATACGATCTGGTAGTAGCCAGGAATCTCTCTCTTAACACATGAATCTTAATACAAGGTATAATCTTCTCAGAGTATCTCTATTACTATTAGAAATAGATTTACTATTCATAGAGGAATTGAAGCTAGACTATATTTTCTGAGTGCATAGCATATTTTTTATTTATTTAGTACCTACCAATTGAAAGTAGAAACAACTAGATAATTACTATTGGCAGCAAATAATATGTATTACCTTCAAAATGTTGTCAACTTGGAAATATTAGCTACTGAATTTTGATATGTAAGTGTACTGATATATGAAGATTGTTACTACAATTTGTTTTAATGAAATAAGCTATCTATCAAGCTAATATTCATAATATAATAATAACCCAGTTAATTTTGGAGCTGATCTTATATTATATATCTGGAATTAAAGTTTAGTCAGTGAACAATAGTCCTCTGGAAATGCATTATTCGCTTTTATAAAAGTATTTAGCCTGTAAAGTATTCAGCAATGAGATTAGTTTTATGCCTGGCGTTTATTATTGAAACTTTAAATCTCCTGATCTTATTTAAATATCAATGTACTGGGAAAAATTCCTGGAATACAAATCACTGGATTCTATAATTAATAAATTTAATAAGTTTTGTACATTTTCCATAGTGTATCTGAACTTTTTACTCTTGTAAAGATATTCTCTTCCAAGTAATTTTATACCCTTGAATAAAACCCTTGATTTATACCCTTGAATTAAAGTTACATTTTTGCAAAAAGACGCTAAATCAAATATTTCAGTCAAAAGATGATTATCACAACTTTTATAGATTTAAGATCTCTGTGGAAAAGATTATTTCATGAGGATATAACAATTACGCTACTCCAACAGAATAATCTTTATAAATGAATGCAAAACATTTCTGAAGCTTTGTTAACTCAAAAAGTAAGGATTGTAATTTTCCTAATCAATTAAAGTGCAACGATCAATTAAAAAGTAACTAATTCAAGGGCTTCGCTCCGATTCCCTAAATGTGTGCACTGCTTTCTTGTTTTGAGCAGGACGACTGCAGAATAAAATAACCTCTCTAGATCTAGTTCAAGTAACCACTCCCAACCCCGGCGAATCCAATTCAATAAAAAAATATTGTCGAACTTGTAAAAAAAAACCTGGGACCCTCAACTTTTGTTTTTGAAAGTGCATCCTTTTTGATAATTGCTGCATGCTTATTGCCTTTTGTTTTCATCCTGTGACGTCATCATCAATTTTTTAAATTATAACCCATATTTTCAACATCGTAGTTAAATACCCACTGAAATTGCGATTCAAGATATGCCACACTATTATATTGACATTGCTATTGTTCGAGATAACCGAGTTTAAAGTAAAAAGAAAACTCAAATGCAAAGTATTAGTAATTATTTAATGTGGCTGAAGACAGACACAGAATCAGATTCGAAAAACGGCAAATTACAGCGGACCAGTTCGTTATTGGAAATAATGAGAAATTATTTAAAAAATCTATTATTTCCCGTATGGGGAATTATTAAACAATTGGCACTTTACTAGTCACGTTTACTTAGGTTACTAAAAATGATTTTCAACCTCCAAAAGCCATTTAAATACCCTATATATAAATATATAAAGATCAGGAAACTAATTACCAGTTAGGTAAGTATACCTACTTACTCTCTTTACAATTTTTTCATTGACTCTCACTTCTTCAACAACGTAGGTTACAGACATACAGGCCTAGTGTTCTAAATAGTAACACCTAGGTAAAAACACCGAGATTTTAGGGGATATAATTTTCATTAAGGGAGTGAAAATCATTTTTCAATGAGAAGTCCAAAAAATATCGTGGATTTTACAAATAAAGGTGTTACATATTTTCGTTTACACGATATCATTGACGGTCTACCATCAAGTAGGCGGAAGGAAATTAAAAAATTCAGAGTTGAAGGGGATGAAATTCATTTTTCAATCTGAAATCATAAAAAAATCGCGGATTCCACAAATAAGGGTGTTACACATTTTCGTTAACAGGTTAACATTATAGACGTTCTACAATCATGCTGGTAGACGGAAATTGGAAAATTCAGAGTTTAAGGGGATGAAAATCATTTTTCAGTCTAAAATCATAAAAAAAATCGCAGATTCGACAAATAAGGGTGTTACACATTTTCGTTAACAGGTTAACATTATAGACGTTCTACAATCATGCTGGTAGACGGAAATTAGAAAATTCAGAGTTTAAGGGGATGAAAATCATTTTTCAGTCTAAAATCATAAAAAAATCGCAGATTCCACAAATAAGGGTGTTACACATTTTCGTTGACAGGTTATCATTATAGACGTTCTACAATCATGCTGGTAGACAGAAATTAGAAAATTCACAGTTTAAGGGGATGAAAATCATTTTTCAATCTAAAATCATAAAAAAATCGCGGATTTCACAAATAAGGGTGTTACACATTTTCGTTGACAGGTTATCATTATAGACGTTCTACAATCATGCTGGTAGACAGAAATTAGAAAATTCACAGTTTAAGGGGATGAAAATCATTTTTCAATCTAAAATCATAAAAAAATCGCGGATTCCACAAATAAGGGTGTTACACATTTTCGTTGACAGGTTATCATTATAGACGTTCTACAATCATGCTGGTAGACAGAAATTAGAAAATTCACGGTTTAAGGGGATGAAAATCATTTTTCAATCTAAAATCATAAAAAAATCGCGGATTCCACAAATAAGGGTGTTACACATTTTCGTTAACAGGTTAACATTATAGACGTTCTACAATCATGCTGGTAGACGGAAATTGGAAAATTCAGAGTTTAAGGGGATGAAAATCATTTTTCAATCTAAAATCATAAAAAAATCGCAGATTCAACAAATAAGGGTGTTACACATTTTCGTTAACAGGTTAACATTATAGACGTTCTACAATCATGCTGGTAGACGGAAATTAGAAAATTCAGAGTTTAAGGGGATGAAAATCATTTTTCAGTCTAAAATCATAAAAAAATCGCAGATTCCACAAATAAGGGTGTTACACATTTTCGTTGACAGGTTATCATTATAGACGTTCTACAATCATGCTGGTAGACGGAAATTAGAAAATTCAGAGTTTAAGGGGATGAAAATCATTTTTCAGTCTAAAATCATAAAAAAATCGCAGATTCCACAAATAAGGGTGTTACACATTTTCGTTGACAGGTTATCATTATAGACGTTCTACAATCATGCTGGTAGACAGAAATTAGAAAATTCACAGTTTAAGGGGATGAAAATCATTTTTCAATCTAAAATCATAAAAAAATCGCGGATTCCACAAATAAGGGTGTTACACATTTTCGTTAATAGGTTATCATTATAGACGTTCTACCATCAAGCTAGTAGACTGAAATTAGAAAATTCAGAGTTTAAGGGGAAGTAATTGTTGCTAACTGAAATTAGAAAATTCAGAGTTTAAGGGGAAGTAATTGTTGCTAACGAAAATGTGTAACACCCTTATTTGTGGAATCCGCGATTTTTTATGATTTTAGATTGAAAAATGATTTTCATCCCCTTAAACTCTGAATTTTCCAATTTCCGTCTACCAGCATGATTGTAGAACGTCTATAACGTTAACCTTTTAACGAAAATGTGTAACACCCTTATTTGTGGAATCCGCGATTTTTTTTATGATTTTAGATTGAAAAATGATTTTCATCCCCTTAAACTCTGAATTTTCGAATTTCCGTGTACCAGGATGATTGTAGAACGTCTATAAAGTTAACCTGTTAACGAAAATGTGTAACACCCTTATTTGTGGAATCCGCGATTTTTTTATGATTTTAGAATGAAAAATGATTTTCATCCTCTTAAACTCTGAATTTTCGAATTTCCGTGTACCAGCATGATTGTAGAACGTCTATAAAGTTAACCTGTTAACGAAAATGTGTAACACCCTTATTTGTGGAATCCGCGATTTTTTTATGATTTTAGATTGAAAAATGATTTTCATCCCCTTAAACTCTGAATTTTCTAATTTCCGTCTACCCGCATGATTGTAGAACGTCTATAATGATAACCTGTTAACGAAAATGTGTAACACCCTTATTTGTTGAATCTGCGATTTTTTTATGATTTTAGACTGAAAAATGATTTTCATCCCCTTAAACTGTGAATTTTCTAATTTCCGTGTACCAGCATGATTGTAGAACGTCTATAATATTAACCTGTTAACGAAAATGTGTAACACCCTTATTTGTGGAATCCGCGATTTTTTTATGATTTTAGATTGAAAAATGATTTTCATCCCCTTAAACTCTGAATTTTCTAATTTCCGTCTACCAGCATGATTGTAGAACGTCTATAATGATAACCTGTTAACGAAAATGTGTAACACCCTTATTTGTTGAATCCGCGTTTTTTTTATGATTTTAGACTGAAAAATGATTTTCATCCCTTTAAACTCTGAATTTTCTAATTTCCGTCTACCAGCATGATTGTAACGTCTATAATGATAACCTGTTAACGAAAATGTGTAACACCCTTATTTGTCGAATCTGCGATTTTTTTATGATGTTAAACCAAAAAATGATTTTCATCCCCTTAAACTCTGAATTTTCGAATTTCCGTGTACCAGCATGATTGTAGAACGTCTATAATGTTAACCTGTTAACGAAAATGTGTAACACCCTTATTTGTGGAATCCTCGATTTTTTTATGATTTCAGATTGAAAAATGAATTTCATCCCCTTCAACTCTGAATTTTTTAATTTCCTTCCGCCTACTTGATGGTAGACCGTCAATGATATCGTGTAAACGAAAATATGTAACACCTTTATTTGTAAAGTCCACGATATTTTTTGGACTTCTCATTGAAAAATGATTTTCACTCCCTTAATGAAAATTATATCCCTTAAAATCTCGGTGTTTTTACCTAGGTGTTACTATTTAGAACACTAGGCCTGTATGTCTGTAACCTACATTGTTGAAGAAGTGAGAGTCAATGAAAAAATTGTAAAGGGAGTAAGTAGGTATACTTACCTAACTGGTAATTAGTTTCCTGATCTTTATATATTTATATATAGGGTATTTAAATGGCTTTTGGAGGTTGAAAAACGTTTTTAGTAACCTAAGTAAACGTGACTAGTAAAGTACTAATTGTTTAATAATTCCCCATACGGGAAATAACTGGTTTTTTAAATAATTTCGCATTATTTCCAATAACGAACTGGTCCGCTGTAATTTGCCGTTTTTCGAATCTGATTCTGTGTCTGTCTTCAGCCACATAATTATTTAATTGGTTAGTAAATTGTCACCCAACCACGTCTTAACAATATCCTGGTCGAAATAAGAATTCCTGGAGAACATAGCAGATAGGGTCTGCTCTAATGGCCCTAATTTCATTGCGGATTCTCTGCTTCAATTCATCTATTGTATTTGGCCTATTAAAATAAATTTAGATAGCCTACAAGAAAAAATCGAGTGGGTTAAGATTTGGGGATCGTGCAGGCCACTCAATAGTTCCTCTCCCACCAATCCATCTGTTGGGGAAAATTTGGTCTAAGTAATTGCGGATCCTCACTGAAAAATGTGCGGGAGCACCATCTTGTTGATACCATAAATTATTACCTGGTAAGGCATTTTACATTGAATTTCTGCTGTGTTTTATTGCACTTTAAACAAGAAAATGTCGCTGAACTGAGGTACTTGCTGCTGGAATTGTGGCAATAAAAACAGTTTGAACGTTTCTGGAAATTTTATCGAAGGTCATTCTCGTCATTTATCGAAGTCTTTATTTTCACGAAGGTCATGATATCCACAAAAAATTTTAATATTGATTTAATGTTTACTTTTTCACGTTGTTGTATATAACTCCTAATTCGTAAATCTATTTCTGTTGGTTAAAAATATTATTGTAAAAACTGGTTAAATTAGTTACTGAATTAGTTGGAAAATTTTTATGGTACTCTTTAAATTTTGATGATTAAGCTAGAGAAAAATATATTTGTGACATATCTGTAAAACTTATTTATATTTGTTATAATATTATCTAATACTAAGTTGGAACAGAGTGCTTGATTTGGCACCACATTCAGTGCACCAGCAGCCACCGATACAGGTGTAAAGCATAAGGGTTGGTGCACTGTACGTACAATGGTTGTAGCACTGTGATATAAAAGAAACATTAAATTATTTTTAATTATTATGACTATAACAATTTTTTAACAAATATAATTAATTGTATTGAGGTTGAACGATTTTTTAGATGGGCGGCGCCTACCTTGCCTACCCAGATGATGTCTATGATGATGATGTCTGAGGGACTAAATGATGGTGATGTTTAAACAAAACCAGGAGATTGAGGACTTTTTAAAAAGTATTGCAAATTCAAAGTTAATAGGCAAAGTAAACAATACAGGGTATATGAAAAATTGATTGAGTTCCTGCTGTGCGCAACAGAATATGTCACTGGTTGGTGTTATTTCTTATTTTATTTTGTTTGTTGATAGAACACAATAAAATAACAAATTCTTATTTTATTTTATTTGTTTGTTTGAATCCCCTTTAAGTAGGTATGTTTTTACACTACCGATAGTTCTATTTTATTTATTCTCTATCTATTGATATTAGAATTAAGGTTCCCTACACTTATTTCATTTAGTTTTTCTGTTACTGATCATATAATTGTAGGAATAACTCAAAATAGCATTAGTTGTAATTGGCATTTGTAAAACATGTTTGTTTATTGTTAGTCAATATAGAGTAAGGTGCACTGAAGTGGACATAACGAAATAACTAAATAGGATGGTAACAGCATGACGACCAAGTGGAATGTTGAAAGAAATTTAAAACATTGAAACATAGGATGTTATGATGAATTCATGTAGCCGAAATAAATTAAAATAACGTAAATAAAAAAAATATTTGACGGGTTCATAGATAACTATTTAACTTAATTTACGCATGCGCATTATGAATATGACAACTAGCAAGACAACATAAAAACTACCGATCATCTACTGGTAGAGCATATGAACTAATTCTCCTTTAGCCTTGGTCTTGATACCTTGTAGTTTGATTGGTTTGTTGTCAGATGTGTTGCACGTATTTGAGTGACAAATATATTGGTTTGTAAAATTATTATTCATTTATTTACTCCGACTCATTCATATTCCATTTTCAAATTTTTTTGACTTGATATATGACCGTTAGACATCATCAATCGGTTTTTGAATATTTAAATTACACATAAGGCAATAAAAAAATATATAAAAACTCAATTCCCTATTGTTAATTTTATATTTTTAAAAATTTGCTATTGCCTACCCTGTCGGCCCATGTGTATGTGACATTTAAAATAAGAAATAAAAGAAAAATATAAAATGTTTAAAAATGAATTTAATTTATTCCGTATGAGTGCATTGTGTTTAAATATTTGAGTCACTTTAATTTAATTTATTTCAACTGGATGAATCCACCATTAGTCGGTCACCAACTGATTTTTGACAAGCTTAATTATGATTGATATACAGGGTATTCCTTGGGCAACTGTACATAGCACAATGGGAGATAGACCACATTGAGCTGATTCCAAAACACCCCCATATGTATACCCTGGAGCCCTCCGTTAATGATAATACAGGGAATTTTCAAATTTTTGCAAAATTTTTGAGCCGCCATATTTTTTTAATTGTTTTATCAAATACATTCAAATTTAGCGCACATGTATGTAGTTGGAAGATCTATGCGTAACAATACTGAATTCTAAAAAATACAGGGTCGGACTAGGAAAAATATGTTCTAGTACTAGTGATCAAAAATCGCAATGTTTATAAAAAAAAATATTTTTTTTTAATGGATACGTAAATTGCATAAGTCAGTAACAAATAATAAACAAAAAGATTTTTGGGCACCATTACTTTGCTCTTACAGCAAAGCTTTCTTTTTTAACAAGTATCAAAATGTTGAGCAAAATCAAAAAAAAACCGCACGCTTTGATTTTAATCAAATAATGTTAGTAATTTAAGACTTGAAGAAAATCAGGCTTATTAAAAAAAATATTTAAAAACTTTTTTTTATTTTTATTATTTTTTTCTTTTTTAATTTGGTGTCTTGAAAACAGGTCGATATCCTCTATCTCCCATTATGTTATGTGCAGTTACTCACAGAACACTCGGGGGTTTTATGGGTAACTGTACATAGTGTATTTAGTGATCAAAAATCGTCCTATGCAAAAAATCATTTTTTTTAATGGATATGAAAGTTACGTAAGTCAGTGACAAATAATAACATTTTTGGAAAAAAAAAAATAAAAATAGAAACATCTTTTTATTTTGAAAAATTGTTTAGACCAATTTTGGAAACAAGTCAGAAAAAAGAAGAAAAACAAACTTAAATTATTTGTTATTGACTTATGTTACATACTCATTAAAAAAAAAATATTTTTTTATATACTGACCAATTTTTCGTCACTTTACGGAAAACATTTTTTCCCATCTGACCCTGTATTTTTTTAGGACTCAGTATTGCTATGCATAGATCTTCTAACTACATACATGTGCGTTAAATTCCCTGTATATCATTAACGGAGGGCTGCAGTGGGTACATATGGGGGTGTTTTGAAATCAGCTTCGATGTCCTTGAGCTTATGTATGTACTCCCATTATGCTATGTACAGTTACTCACGGAACACCCTGTATATACCTCGTGTTCCATAGTTCCCAATCAGTACTGTCAGTAGTATCAGTATTGTTCCGAAACTACTTTTGAGTGTTAAAAATTACTGGTGTGATTTTGCGCCATTTCAATGAGTAGCCTGCATTGAGGCTAAAAAGCTACTGACACTACTGCGCCAAAGGTCATACAGCATCAGTAAAGTAAAAACAACCAAACTTGTTAAAAGCGTTTTGTTGACTTCAATATTCAGTGTTATTGACCAACATCTCAGAGAAAACAATTGTGGTTAAAATGTCTGTCATCAACGTTTTCTAAAATAACTTCCATACATTAAAAATGAGTGATGAATTGAACAGTGGTTCCGAAATTGCCAATTACTGTTGATCATCCTACTAGTCTATTGCTTCTGGCGCTGTTCCATAATTGACCTATTGACAATCAGTACTATTGGGAGTTTGAGATGTTGAGAACTACGGGATAGTTTCTCTGCCACTCTAACTGCCATTATTTGAAAATTAAAAAGAATCAATTGCTGGTATTGTCTAAAATTACAATATTTATTTGTACAAATGGTGCTAATACATTCACCTATGTAAACATTGTGTCGAAGAAATTTAATATCCCAAAAGAATAACAGGAGGTAATAACTGACATTTCGAATGACAAATAGTGTAGTGGTGCTGTAATGTTGATTGACATTTCGGTACGCACTGAACCATTTTAATATCGCTTTATTCCAACATTAACATACCACGACTCTTACCTTCCTGTTGTAAAACTAGTAAATAAAAAGTATATTATTTAAGTGAAATACGGACCTGAAAAATATATCATCTATTCTAACAAACCAATTTAGGTACCAAGTATCATATCAAGTAAGGTATCAAGTATATAAATACATACCTACCTATTTAAATTATTTACAGCATACAAATTATATAAATGCCTTAGCTTAAACATTTTACACAAATTTTGATATCTACAAAGATAGGTTAAGAGCACAGAACAACAATCATCAAAACATTGGGCGCATTCAGGGAACCGCAGCTCTTCAGCGCTTTATTCAAATAGCTGCAGCGCTTTATTAAAGCGGTAAAACATATATTTTTCCCGCTGGATCGCTGAATAGTTCCATCAAGCGATAAAATTAATATAGTTTAGGTTTACGTCTATGGGTTTACGCACAAAATATCTATGGATAATATTAATTATTATTAATATTAATTGCAAAATATGAATTACTGAAAATTATGTCACTTTAAGCTTGCGTTTAAAATGTCGATTCAGCGAACGTGAAGCGGTAAAGCGCTGAAGCGCTGCAGTGCTATGTTTCCCTGAATGCGCCCATTAGGTCCGTTCGATTGCTCAAAAAGTGTAGCACTGAACTACACTATTTTCAGAATTCCATTCGTTTGTCAGTATTTAGGGCAGTGTGCACTACAACCAGTGCCTATATCAGCGCAGTTATTTTTGACATGAGGGCTTATATAGTCACGTCACAGATTATTTCACGTTTACTTAAGTTACTAAAAATGTTTTTCAACCTCCAAAAACAATTTAAAAAGCCTAAATATAAATATATAAAGATCAGAAAACTAATTACCAGTTAGGTACGTAGGTATACCTACTTATTTTCCTTTACAATTTTCTCAATAATTATCACTTCTTCAACACCATAGTAAAGTCTACATAGATATATTCTAATTGTAGACTTTGACCATAGGTTACACACAAAAAACACAGGAGCGTTTTAAATAATAACAGGTAGGTAAAAAACTACCGGATTAGAGGATATAATTATAATTTTAATTTTCCCGTGCTAACAATAAAAATAACAGGCAATACAGGCATACTCCACAAACATAGGTATTACAAATTTAAATTAACAATAGTTTTAACGACAGTTTTTAGGGGGGGTGTTACAAAATAGCTGCTAGGGGAAAATTAGAAAATTCGGAAATTAAGGAAGTGATTTCAATAAGTAAAAAAAAATCGTGGATTTTACAAATATCTAGGAAAGGTGTTACACATTTTCGTTTACAGGTTAATATCATAGAGTGTCTACCATCAAGTTGGTGGGTGGAACAGAGCTGGGCAAAGCACTCTGCAAAAGTAATTGAAGCGCAAACTAGTTTGGTAAAAGTGCTTGAAAGTACAAAGCAACAAGCAACTTATATTTAGCAAATGCTTTCAATTACAAAGCAATTGTGAAAATGCTTGACAAAATCAAAGCACAAAGCAACAATTAATTAATTCAATTAATTAAAGTTGCTTGAAGCAAAATAACTATTTTCAATTACATTGATTTGTAAATAATCAACGTTATCAACAATGCTATAAGTTATAGCGCTATAAGTTATAGCATTGTCGATTATTCTAGTTATCTAGTTTTATTTGTGTATTATCATGATACAACTACACGTTTCATGTATTATTATAGCCACAACTGGAAAGAAAAAATACAATCGTAATGTTAACTAGTTTAAAGCACTACCGCTATTTCAAAGCCCTATATCTCAAGAATTACTCTCTGATTTTATAATGCCCTTTTAGAATGTCTAATTATTAGCGTGTACGCAACAAATTTACGCAATTTAACTGATCTTTTACTAGGATTATTCAAACAAAAGTGTGTCAAACGGGTTTTAAAGCAGATGGTTAGATTCAACTAAATGTCTCCTATTAAAGGAAAAAATTATAGAAAAGGTAAATTAGGTAAATTTAGCTTTTTGTTTATATACCTAGCTAGTAGCTACCCTTACCCTATAGTTAGTTATCTACTGCACCAACATTCTATTATAAGAATTATTAATTTTCAGAAGTAGAAAACTGATTTAAGACTTCATATTATATTATTTATTATTATTCTGCATAATTTGAAATTGTATTGTACACCTATCACCTACCTGTGTAAACATGTATACCTGGGTCGCGTTCAGATCAAATGCCGGGCGTTACCGGGCACTTTGAAACCCGTTCAGATTCGTTGGGGTAAAAAACAACTCAGCGTTCAGATTTATTGGGATAAAGACGTCGGGTATACAACTTTTTACCCAAGATAATACTTCGATAATAGTTGTCGCGCATGCGTATTAATACTGTTGATTCTATGTTTAAAAGTAGATGCTTATGACTTGGATTGTGAAATTTTCATTTATTTATGATTTCTGAATAAGAAGCCTCGAAAAGTAGAAAATAGGTAAATTAAGTATGTACTCAATAACTACCCACTCAAACAATCTTGCGGTGAATGAGGATAATGGTCTCATTCTTGATGAAAATGGAATTCATTATAACTTATATGTGCTCCAGCTCATCATCACCTTCAAACTCTTCCCCATCATCCAAATCCCTTGCATCATCCATAACCATTACATTTTTATAATAAAAAATAATCCCTGCATTATTCATTTTACATTTTTCAGGTCACACAAAGTACTAAAATGGGTTGAAAATTTGTCGTTGGCTTCTCTTTTCTAGTTCTTTGTAAAATATTTATTTCTTGGACAGTTCACAGCACAGAACAGTTAAAAGATTCACAGCAACGAATATATAGGGATTTACTGTTTATCAGAGACAACATCAGAGTCAGACTCTGATGAGACAGCCATATTTAGTTTATTTTGTTATTGTTATTGTTATGCATCATGATATAATTGTATCATGGTTATGCATAATTATAGGTTATGTTGTTTTCGATTTCCCAAATCACAACCACACGTTCAAAATCATTTAACGTCGGACGCAACAACCAAGTTACCTTTTACCGGACGTTTTTTACTTGCCCGGCGTTTGATCTGAACGCGCCCCTGGTACAGCCACGTCTACGCACGCGCACTGAATGAAATGCAGATAAACAGTGATTTACTTCATTGTGGCAAAACAGCTTCCAGTGATACTTTGACAAATAGCGGGCATACCCGGACATTTCTCCAATTACGGTAGAAACTGCTTCAAATAACGAATAAAATGTTTGAAGCTATCATAAATGCTTTAAATTACATTACAAAAGTAATTTAATTAATTCAAAAGTAATTGAATTAAGTCGAAAGTATTTGAATTAATTTAATATTGCTTGAAAGCATTCTGAATCAATTAACAAATACAAAGTAACTTACAAATGTGCTTCATTTTCAATTACAAATTAATTGTGATACAAAATTGCTTCACTTAACAAGCAATTATAATTGCTTGAATTAATTGTAAAAGCAATTTAATTCAAAGCAATGCCCAGCTCGCTCTGGGTGGAAATTAAAACATTTACGTACGGATTCATCAACGAGGCCTAACGTTAGTCCGACTAGCGAAGGTTACGCGAAAAATTTCTGCCCTTGTTGCGCGGGTTAAAATAAAATCCACCCAGAGTATCAGGGCTCGTAGTGACGTCACTAAAACGGACTATATTGAAGAATAGCTAGAGACGCGCGACTTTTGCAGTACGACTGCAGCGGCCTACACGAGTGTCAATTTCGCGATTTCGGCCGCTTTCTCTTTATAAAGTTTCAGTTTTCAATAGACTATTATCATAGTATAAAGAGAATATACTCTGTATACTCTCCTATAATGGAGAAAGCAGTGGCTTTGTGGTGCGATTTAGAAAATGAAAAAGAAGAGGAAGAAGAACTTTTGTTATTAGAGAGTTTTTGAACCCCTTAAAATTTACGTTATCGTTATGGTTATTCTGAGCATGCGCAGTGCCGAAAATGATACTATTTTTGGCACTGCGCATGCGCAGAATAACGATAACGACGTGCTAGAATTTAAGGGGTTCAAAAACTCTCTAATATTACTTACGGACTCTTTACGAAGCAGTCCTCATGATATTTTTTGTATCCGTTGAGAAGAGGGTTTCGAAAATATGTTGGTTCGGAGACATCTATTACAAGTAAGTTTTTATCGACTTAACATCAATCAGTTCAATTTTGTATTTTCTATATCCATCTCTTCAAAAATTTTACCAAAACACGTGGTTATTAGTAAATTTATCATAATATCTCACGGCGACCGTAGCGGCTAGACTGCTATTTTGGCAGACGCGTCGTCAGACTCTTTGCAGCAGTGATGGGTTTTTAGCCGCTAATTTTATCCGGCTAACTATAAATGGATAATTATCCGGCACATCACTGCTTTGCAGACGCTTCTGTCGTCACGCTGAAGTCACGTCCGACGAGAAGAGGGTTTCGAAAATATGTTGGTTGGGAGACATCTATTACAAGACGAAAGCAAAGGCTGATTGCTTTAAAATGTCTGCAATTTCCTTCCACACGTTGTCTTTTATATTTTGATTTTTATAATTTTTGTTCTTTGGGTCATATAAACTGGGATGTTGCCCTACAAGTTCACTTAATAAAGAATCATCCATTTCTCTTCAAAAATTTTACCAAAACACATGGTTATTAGTAAATTTATTATAACCTGCAGGGCGACTGAAGCGGCTAGACTGCTATTTTGGCAGACGCGCCCAAGGATTGTTAACTGTTTACAGGATTGCTCGATCCCTATACTACAATGTAATCCATAATTGTGACGTCATCAAAGATCCAAAGATCTCGAACTTGTAGAAATAGGTACACTTTATACTGTTATTACAAACTTTAATAAATAATAATATTAATAATCATTCAAATACGAAAATTCTTTTGCAAATGTGAAATATAACAAACACAAAATAGGTATATTTCGACAATTCGATTACATAGATCTTCGATGTCAGAAAGGCGGATGACAAAATTGAGCGATCGAGCAATCCTGTAAACAGTTAACAATCCTTGAGACGCGCCGCCAGTCGCTGCAGACGCTTCTGTCGTCAAGGATTGTTAACTGTTTACAGGATTGCTCGATCGCTCAATTTTGTCATCCGCCTTTGTGACGTCATCGAAGATATATGTAATCGAATTGTCAAAATATATCTATTTTGTGTTTGTTATATTTCACATTTGCAAGAGAATTTTCGTATTTGAATGATTATTAATATTATTATTTATTAAAGTTTGTAATAACAGTATAAAGTGTACCTATTTCTACAAGTTCGAGATCTTTGGATCTTTGATGACGTCACAATTATGGATTACATGTAGTATAGGGATCGATCAATCCTGTAAACAGTTAACAATCCTTGTCTGTCGTCACGCTGAAGTCGCGTAATTGACAACGCGTTCATATACTTACACGTAAACCAGTGACCGACCGATGCAAAGTCGCCAGAGTCGCGCGTCTCCCTTTCGCCCCTTTCATGAATCCGGGTGTTAGGGTTTAAGGGGATGAAAATCATTTTTCTATGAGAAATTAAAAAAATCGCGGATTCCACAAATAATGGTGTTAGGAAGGTACACGTCTCGTTCATAGATTAACATCATTGACGGTCTACCATAAACCCGCTAGACGGAAATTAGAAAATTCAGAGTTTAAGGGGAAAAAAATTTTTCAATGAGAAATAATAAAACAATCCCGAATTCCACAAATGAGGGTGTTACACATTCTCGTTCGTAGGCCATCATAGACAGTCTACCATCAACCCGGTAAACGGAATTAAAAAATTTAGACTTTCAGGGGATGAAAATTATTTTTCAATTGAGAATTCATAAAAAAATCTCGGATTCCACAAATAAAAGTGTTACATATTCTTGTTCATGGGTCAACATCATAGACAATCTAGAAAATTCAGAGTTAAGGGGATGAAAATAATTTTTCAATGAGAACTAAAAAAATCGCAGACTCAACCGATAAGGGTATTCACATTGAGATAAATATTACCCCAATATTGCATAATATTTATCCCAATTGAATATCATTAATTTTATAATAGATTATAAGTTATTCAAACTTTAGCCTTTGATTTCTCAATATGGTTGAATGTTCAGATAGAACTTTGTTATTCTAATGCGACGTCAGGTTGGTCGGTTGGTTGATTCGATAACCATTGGATCGATTTCAGAAAATATGTATTCAATGAGACCTAATATCCTGCATATAGATTACATGAAACATTCCTTAAATAAAAATATAATAGTTGCAAAACCATATTACACAATTAAAAAACGAATTAAAATCAAGGGTATATTCCCTCGATTTAAATGGAACGTTTAAAAATCAACTTAAATATACACTACTTATTAGCACACTTATTAGGTTATACTTATATTCTATATTATTTACTTTTTAAAAATGTAAAGAAGTAATTGAGTAAATGCAGCACTTGCAGAAAAGTAGGTCGTATCGAATAGTGATTATAAACAGGACCATAAAAAATAAAACTACAAACTACACGTATCATGGCACGGCACCACAATACCACAGAATACACTCAAAATCCGGTATCTTTATATAGGACTGCACGTTATCCATGCTTCCAGCGCCCTCCAAGTTGGAACATGAAAAATTTCCATTCTGCCTATATCATTGAAGAGCATGATACAACTACACTAATATGCCTATGCGCATGGGGGCGTGGTCTATCGATGAGCGTGACGTCAGTTTTGATACAAAATTAAATAAAATACTTGTAAACAAAGATAACAATATAAAAGAAACGTCGATTATGGAATTATAATACACGATTCATACAGGGAAACTAAAATAATAGTTGATTAATATCAATCTTTCTTATTTTAATTCAAACCGCATTCTGTGTACCGATCTACCTACCGAATATAATTCTAACCTAGATTTTAGAATTTGAAGAGATAATAAGAAGCACTACTGTAAATAAATACCACCCTATAATATAAAAATGACAACTTGATAACCTTCGGGCCTCACAATTATAATAATACGGGAATACAATTGACAAACACGAAAATAATTATATCACTGACGGTCATGCTGACAGTAAGGCATTTGTATTTTCGCCATTTTTGCATCAAGAATGACGTCGTGCGCAGAACAAACGAAATTTGGTCAAGTTATGAGCATATCAGTGTAGTTGTATCATGATTGAAGAGTCTTTTTATTGTCTCTGAGCAGTGATGGTAACTCGTAGGGAAATTCCCTATTCGTAGGGAAACTTGTCCTTAAAATTTGAAATGTAGGGATATAGGGAAAAAGACTGGGTTTGTAGGGAAATTTTTAATTTAATCATCTTTAAACCCATTTTCTTATCACGACGACAATATCTATTTCTTTTTTTAACTTTTAGAGATGTTCGCAGTCCATCTCTTTCACACGTATTTAATAGCCCCAGTTTTAGTTATAATCTAAACATGCAGTTGGCGGCATTGATAATGTTGACATGTCAATTGTCAATTTATACATCATGTCTTACGGTACGGGAGTACGGGTGTTACGCACAGAATATACGTGGTGTTACGTTGCGTTTTAGACGTAGCATGTTTTACATCATTTTTTTAATTTAAAAAATTTGGTAATAAAAACGGTCGTGACTGATAGAATATTAGATTTCTTAGTTTATTTTCCTTTCTAGTTAAGACCTAGTTAAGACCTTTTCCTTAAAACCTTCATTTATAATTTTTGTAGGGAATTTTTTTTAATTGTAGGGAAATTTTTCAGTTTGTATAGGGATATTAATTTAAAAATGTTACCATCACTGTCTCTGAGTAGTATTCAATTTTATCTATGGTAGTATTATCAGGGGTATATAACTAATATTATGAAGTTTGCAACCTGTGCCAGACATGCCAGGTTGCCATTTTTGGCAAGAAAACATGTAATATTCGCTATAAATGGCAACCTCGCATATTTGTATGGCACCGGAGCCGGTCGGGGCTGCTACGGACGGCTCCGACTCTGCCTTACGCCTTACGCCTACGCTGGAAAGCAGTTAAAATTTAAAATGGTGGTGATTTAGTTTTTAGTTATGTTTTTTAAGAGTGATGTATATCTTCAAAGACAGAAAATTGGAATAAAAATTACAAAATTTGAGGTAACTGTAAGTATTATGTCTTTTACTTTATATATTTTTGTAATCTTTTTCTTCAATTCTTGTAAATATAGATCATAACCCCAATTTATACTTGAAAAAATTACTAGTCAGTAGGTAGTAGGCCAGATTATGGCTTAAATAATAGGTATGTGAGTACCTAATCGTTTGAGTACCTACATCATATTATAACGTAACTATAAACTGTTTTTGAAATTCTTGATTTTTACTCGAAGTGAAATTCCCGTTGGTCGAACCCAACCCCTATAAAAGTGGTTTTATGTTCTGGAAGTAAAATAATTATAATTAGATACTAGATACACGTATTTACTATAGAAATACATAAATCCGTACCTGCGTTTGTCTGTTCTACCAAGGGAAAATATTTTTATATTTAGTTTTGTAGAAAACATTAACCCTATTACTATAAAAGAAAACCCAACCCTCATTTTTGTTTCATGTACAACTAGTTATTACTGTATGTCAGAGTTTAACGTACTTCTCATGAAATGGATAGCAGTCGAGACTGAATTTCCCCATGAACATTTCGCTGATCGCCTTCTCCAGAGATAAACTTTTGACTCCAACATTATCGATATATTTTGTTCGTTAGTAGCAAGCTCATCCATTAGCAATATTTGTACATACAAATGTATTCATTCATATAATTTATTTAGAATATTATAAATAGTGCTTTTTTGTTACATCCCTTTGTTTAATAAATATATTTAAAAAATGTTTGCTTTGATTAATTATTATACGGTATAAAAATGTAAAAACCCATATATATGTGTATATCTATTTTTGGATAAGAATTATGTAGGTAAGTACAATAATTTTTTATCATTTATTAATATTTTTAAATGTTTACATATTTATTTAGATAAGTCAAAAAAATTACGTAACGAGATATTATTCTTGAAAATTATTTAAATATTATAATTTTGTGAAGTTTCAGTTTTTACTTTTCATTAAAACCCATAATATTTAAATATTCCATTAATAATAAACTCGGTACATAATTTTTTTGCTACATATCTAAATAAGTTTCTACTTATTTAGATATGTAGCAAAAAAATTATGTACCGAGTTTATTACTAATGGAATATTAAGGTAAATTGAGATATTTAAATTTCCCGCTCGCCAAAAAGTGCCAGACAAGAGGGCGCCACTGACAGTTTGTGTTGCCCTCCTTTTCTACAGAAATCTCATTTCTTCTTTTTCTGTTTTGTACGGAAGCCCGGTGGGGCAATCCGACTTCTGAGTTCCGAGTTACGAGTTTTGACGTCACATCTCGGAATTTCTGATTTACTACGTCATAACTCGAAAATTCCTACTGCGTCAAAAGTCCGAATTCCGATTTTATACGTCACAACTAGGAAATTCTTGCTTACTAGTTACTAACGCAGATGTCTGAATTTCTGATTATTGAAATATTATAATTGAAACTTAAATATTAACACTATTATTTTTTATAAATATAAAAACAAAAGACAAAAAACAATTGTTTTTAAAAATATCTTATATATAAATGATACAATATATTTTATAATACCTATATGCCAAAAAATCAAACATAAAACTATCATTTTCCGAATATTCTTATTATATAGCATAAAATATATACGAAAAAAAAACAAATATAAAAAAAAAACGGAAACTAACCTATAATATATTATTTTTTATATTTTTTAATAAAATTCAAGTTGCCGTTTCTAACAAATTTCGGGGAATCATCGAAAATGTAGGTACTAGAAATAGTACAAATTTACTAAAATGGCAACACTGTGACGCAGTAAGTAAGAATTTTCGAGTTATGACGTAGTAAAAATCATAAATTCCGAGATGTGACGTGAGAACTCATAACTAGGAACTCAGAAGTCGGATTGCCCCACCGGGCTTCCGTAGTTTTGTGAGTATTATATGTGTTTGTTACTGAAATCACGTCAAACCTAACCTTATAAAATACAGCGTGTGCCATGAGTGGTGACTACTTTATTTATGTTGTAGCAGCTGGGGTAAAGTGAAACTTTTAGATTGGGGCAAAACGAAACTTGTTTCAGTTTGCCCCACTACCTCCATTGGACAAATATTGTAACTTCCACATGTAACATTGTTTTAACAGTTTTTCACACGAGTATTTTATTTTTTTAGTTTTCTCGAGTCACGGTAAGAACATATAAACGTAAAACAAGTCCACAATCTTGGAATGTAGATTCCATGAAAACTGCTATAAAAAGTGGTTAATAGTCATTAAGAAAAGCTCCCATAAGACACACAATGTTCTATCGGCTGCTTTATCTTTATTCAGACGTGTCAAGAAACAAGGTAATACCACAGAAATTTGTAAGAAAAAGCTGGTGATGGGTTTTTAGCTGCTAATTATATATTTAGCCAATGCTAATTATATAACTAGCATTTAGCCGGCTAAAAATATTATAATTAGCCGTTAACAGGATATAGTTTTTTTAATTTTTGCCACATCAGAATAATTTTTTCGCAATTACCAATAAAATAACTATTCATATACCTACTAGGTAGGTAAGCGTAATAGGTATTATTAAGTCATCATATTATAAAGTCATAGATAAGGAGAAATTAAATCTAGAAGTAGCAATTATTTTGTGTTTTATTTTACAATACCGCAATCCCCATCATTGATTTAAGTATGTACATCAAAAATAAAAATAATCAAACAAATTTAAAAATAAATAAAACAATCTAAATTAACTTTAAAAAAATAAATAGAATAAGTTTCAATATAATCTACCTATGAGGTCATTATCACCACTAGCATTATAATATTTAGCCTGCTAATTTTGAAAAGGTTTTTAGCCAACGGATAATTATCACTAATTATCCGGTTAATTATAAACGGATAATTATCCCGCACATCACTGATTAATAATGATAATTCTACAAGAAAAAATCCTGGATATAAAATTGTTGAGAATACGAAGTCGAAAAAACTTGAGAAAATTGAATCATCTACAACCGACACATCAGATTCTTTCATCCACTAATAAAACAGAATAACAATTTTTAAAAAAGTATCAACCATGTCTATCACAACAATGTTATGTTACTATGTTCTAATCGCGGGTTCCACAAATAAGGGTGTTGCACGTTTTCGTTAACAGGTTAACATATAGACGTTATACCTTTAAGCTGGTAGACGGAAATTAAAAAATTCAGAGTTTAAGGGAACAAAAACCATATATCAATGAGAAATCATAAAAAATCTCGGATTCCATAAATAAGGGTGTTACATATTCTCGTTCACAGGTCAACATCATAGACAATCTACCATAAACCTGCTAAACAGAAACTAGAAAATTCAGAGTTTAAGGGGATGAAACTCATTTTTCTATGAGAAGTAAAAAAAATCGCTGATTAAACAAATACCTAAGGGTGTTACACATTCTCGTACATAAGTCAACATCATAGACGGTCTACCATCAACCTGGTAGACAGAAATTAGAAAATTCAGAGTTTAAGGGGATGAAAATCTTTTTTCAATGAGAAATCATAAAAAATTCCGTGTTCCACATTTTCGTTAACTGGTTAACATTATAGACGTTCTACCTTTAAGGTGGTAGACGGAAATTAAAAAATTCAGAGTTTAAGGGAATGAAACACATATTTCAATGAGCAATCATAAAAAAATCTCGGATTTTTCTTTCCCTCATTTGTACAATCCACAATTTTTTATGATTTCTTATTGAAAAATGAATTTCATCCCCTTAAATTCTGAATTTTCTATTTTATGTCTACCAGCTTGATATTAGAATGTCTATAATGTTAACCTGTTAACAAAAATTAGTAATACTTTTATTTGTGGAATCACGACTTTTTATGATTTCTCATTGAAAAATAATTTTCATTCCGTAAATTCTGAATTTTATAATTTCTGTCTACCAGCTTGATGCTTGATGGTAGAACGTTTATAATGTGAACCTCTTGACGAAAATGTGTGTAACATCCTTATTTGTAGAATCAGCGATTTTTTGTTTTCTCATTGAAAAATTATTTCCAATAAGAAAGCATAATTAAATCGCGGATTCCACAAATAAGGGTGACACATTTTCGTTAAGAGGTTAACAATATAAATGTTCTACCATCAAGCTGGTAGACAGAAATTATAGAATTCAGAGTTTAAGGGGATGAAATTCATTTTTCAATGAGAAATCATAAGAAAAATCGCCGATTCTTCAAATAAGGTTGTTACACATTTTCGTTAATAGGTTAACGTCATAGACCTTCGTCCGAGGTGAGATCTGAAGAAAGTTGAAGATGTAACGGCTTTGTGGCAAAACAGACAAATAGACATTATGTATGCTACTTATTTATTTGAAGGAGATGCCGAAAAGAACTACTCCACAGTATCTCCATTCTCCATAGGAGTCGCCACATCATTCATGGAACCAGCAAACACCGACTGGTTTTGCGCTTGTCAAATAAATAAGTAGAATTATCTTCCTCAAGATAATAAAGGTTACTGCTATAATGGCGCCTACGGAAAAGCCAGGTCGTTATCTGTCTGTCAATTTGACAATAATTGTCAGATAGATAGTAGCAAAGACCCAAAGAGGGTTTTCGCTCCTCTAGCGGTGCCTAATGTTATTTTAAAAGGACCCCCATAATCCACCCCTACGATATAGAAAGGTTTAACTTGAATTGCTCTTTTTACGGATGTCCAAAAATGTTGTGCTAATATAAATTGAAGAGTTTGAGCTGCGGGGTGAGAATAAGGTTTATGAGTGTCTTCAATTAATAAATTAGTAAGTCTGCTGCACCTAGGCAGCAAAATGCGATTTTTATGGCCGTAGGATAGACCTGAGAGCATTAGGCGACCGCCGACCATCTTCTCCAATAAATGAATTTAATTTGTGCAATTGTTTGCAAACAGGAATACCAGCATGTAGTTTAGAGACGTCCTGCTTAAAACTCACATGCTGAATACGTTTAACCAATACGAGAGCTCTGTGAACTTCATTTTGAGTGAATATTTTTAGTGTTATCAATAAATCGAAGTCAGTTAAATACACAATACTATTGCTTACAAAAGTTTTCCATCTGTGTGGAAGCAGAGTGAATCCAAGAAAGTGTCACCATCGAATCACTCCAAGCAAATATTTAGCCCAGTTGAATTTTATTACTATACGTTTCTACAACAAAGGAAATCAAATTTGAAAGTAGAACTGCTGTGAAAAGACCACAGATCCGTTTCCTAAAAATAATGATAGAAGAAGATCCAAAATATTGAAAGATTCTGGCTGTTACTTAAAAATTTTAAATGCAGTCTACTGTCAACCGTGTTGGCTTTTTGCCTAGAATGAACAAACACTTACTTGGTGCAATGGAAACATTCGTGACTGGAAAGAACTTAGTAAAAAATTTAAGTTCATGTAGGTAGTACACCACATCTTCATGCATGTGCGACACGCACGATGGCAACCAAGTAATACAGTCAATAATTTATTAGCTGGATCTAATAAAAATATAAAACAAATAATAATACAACTTTTGCACGTGACAAGACAAGAACCTTAGCAATTTGGAGTTTACCATTCCGATGACATCGTGAAAATATTACAGAAATTGGAGGAGAAAGCAGTAATTATTTAAATCTTATCAATCTGTTACGTAAGTCTCACATTATAAATACAAAAATTCGTAATAAATATTTGCATCGTGACATACAAAATGAATGATATCTCTCATGGCAAATTCTGTCAAGCAAGAAATAATCGTAGAAATTTTTAGAGCCCCCTTTTTTCCATAATCCTTGACACCACCAAAGATATTTCTAAATATGCTTCATTTACCTTCAAGTTTCTTATACAATCCAGTAATCCAGCACACCCTGGTTTTTATTAGTGCCGGATTAGTGAGACTACTGTATTTGCATTAGATATGTCAACGTTAATGAAAATCAGAATACAATCGTTAAATATTTCCAAATTAAATAATAATAATAATAATATTCCTTGGACTTATCGAGATGCAGGAACAACTTCCCAGTTTTGAAAATGTGGTCGTTGATTTCCTCAAATATATGAATATTAATATAGAAAAATGTAGAGGTCAGGGATATGATGGGGCAGCCAACATGAATGATAAATATTCAGAACTTCAAGAAGAATTAAAAATAAAGTACCAACTGCAGATTATATTCACTGCACATAATTTAAATCTAGTCTTAAATGATTCAGTTGAAAATATTGTTGAAATCAGAAATGTTTATGTAGGTACTTTTGGAAACTATTTATTTGTTAGTCAAAGTTTACCACGCTGGCAGGAGTTAAACCAAACAATAAGAAATAACGGAAAACTTTGAAAGTTTATCAACACAAATAATCAGTCTTCAAACTGTCTTAAGCAATGAAATTCGTAATAAGAACAGTATTTATGAATTGGCAAGATGTTTTATGGAGGAAAACCAATGCATACTAAGGAGTGTTACACGTTTATTCTTTGTTTCAATTATTTTTGACTTTACCTGTTACATCCGTTTCTGCAGAGAGATCATTTTGAAAATTAAAACTAATTAATAGATATTTGCGCAGTACTATGAGTGCGGGTAGACTAAGGGACTTGGCAGTTATGAGTATCGAATATGAATGTGCCCAACTAGACCTAAAACAATGTGCGTCTAAATTGTTGACTTTATGGTAACGACATTTCGGCAAGTCAAATTAATCATTTTTCTACTTGTAAGTATTTGTATTACGAATATATTTTTACAATAATTATAAATCAGTTCGGTAAATTTAAATATGTATACCTACATATATAATGTGAAATAATTTTGCGGGGGGCCCCCAAATCAAATTGCCGCCCATACTTGATATATATGTATACCTGGTTTATACTAAAACAAAAATTGGCAAATCAGCAACTATCCAAACTATCTATAGAACAAATGAGCAAGAGTGACTACCAGTGACATCTACAGGGTCCGTAGCCCCAAAAATTAAAAATTGTATGTACAGTATAACTTTGATAGTTCGGACACTCACTAGCCCGGACACTCTTATTATTCGGGCATTTTGAGAATTTTGACTCTGTAATCCAGGCGATGAAAATATTACACATATGTATATACTACTTAAAACAATGCAAAACAAAAATTGACTTGTCTGAACAAGCAGAAATTGCTTACTCTAACATTTGGGGGCTGTGAATCATTCTGTGTTTGGTTTTCAAGAGAACAATCTTCCCGTGGATGATGTATTGCTCCTGAAAAGACTCGAAGAAAAAGCAACTACTGTAGCTACATCAAAAAAAGTTCAAACCAAAATAGAAACGTATTTTAAAAGAAAATAGATTTCTCCGCAGATTACATACCTAATTACATATTATTATGTATTACATATTTACATATGTACATACAATATGTAGGTACGTAATATGTATTATGTTTTTGATTTTGTATATTTTATAAGTTTCTGTTTAATTTTTTTTAATAAACTACAATTTTGACAGATTATGAGTTGTTTTCAGTTTAAAAAAAAAAAACTCCAGTAATCCGGATACCTCGATAGTCCGGGCATATGCCGGAACTATATACGCCCGGACTATCGAAGTTGTACTGTATATATGTAATATAATTTTTAAAATATGTAGTAAATATGAAACTCCTAATAAAAATATAAGTAGTAAATATGAAAAAAACAATAAGAGCAAAAAATTAGATAAAAAATTTATCAAATTTTTGAGGTTATAAATTATTCTCGGAAACACTTGTAAAATTTTAAGGTTAATAGCAAATAATAAACATAAGATTTATTACTTCAAAGCCAAGTAGATAATTAATTTAAATGATCTCAATGATTTCATGGGTAAAATCATAAAACGTTTGCATTTGCACAACAAGCAACAGTATCAAACTGGAAAATTTAATTGAATCAATAATGGAATAGGACACTGAACACTCATAAAATCAAACTGAAAAATTTAAGTGAACCAATAATAGAAGAGAACACTGTATCACTGACGTAGTTTTCCACATAACATCAAAACACTATACTGCACTCGACGCGCGTTTTGGTGTTATGTGGAAAACTATGTCAGTGATATCTTCACACCAAAGGTTTCAACCCCCTTCAAGAATAGAACACTGAACACTCATAAATATAAGCACCATTAGCGGACATTGGACGTTTAACCGGGTGTCTCTGACACCCGATTCATCTTAACCGACTAGCCGATTACCGACACAGAAGAGAATCGCTAATCGATCGATTGGCGTAAAATGGGAATTGAACAAAAGTTCAAACGTACATTATGTGCTACAAATAAAGATATGTAATTTTATGAGAAAAAATATCTCCATTTGAATGTGGGTTTGATCCGAAAAACTCTGCACGAATACCTTTTTCCTTATATCTTTAACTTATGACAAAATTATAAAATAAATACGTAATACAGCAAAAATATGTAGTTTTTCTTAAAATATGTAGTGAGTACAGACCCTGGATCTAAACTTTTTATATAGACTCTAGACCAGTACCTTTTGCCCCAACTAGACCATTAATGCTGGTCACATAGATCATTTCTATCAAAAAAAGGTGACAACAAGCCAGCCTTAATTTAAAATTAATATATTTACCATCTTACATAGAACAATTTTTGGTGAATACAGATTAATTGGAGGTATTCATCATAAGATAACAATTTTTTCATCAAACATTGTACTTATAAAATAAGAGTATAGTTAATTAAATTTATAAAGGAAACTAACTAGTAGTATCATCAATATGTTACAAAATCCAGATCCTTTATTAAATTCAAGGTGAAGATGTGAAAGGAAAGTGTACAATATACATAAACAATTTTCAGCTATTATGAATAAAAAAACATGAGTCAAGTATTTTACAAAACACAAGATTATAAAATAACCTGTACATTAATAAATGGCAACAATACAAATTTTTATTCTTAATGGAAAACATACTACAATGGTTGATATTTAAACAATAAAATAATGTGCTGCGCATATAATTTGAAAGCTCAAATAAAAATGCATTTTATATGTATTAAACACTGAATACTAAAATCATGCATATATTACCTACATTTGTATTTTATGTATAGAATATTTATTATTTCTGGTCGCATAGGAGAAATTTATTCCTCGGAATTGGTGAAAAATCATCAAAGAAAAAACTCTTTGTAACCAGTTTAAAAATTACTGACATTTAGGTACATTTTATTATCCTAAACATTAAACCTAATGAACAAATTCACAAGTTTCATTTAATAAATGTAATTTTCAAAAATATACACAAGAGTTTTTTGATAGACTGCATCACTGGTTCGAATGCTGTACTTGTTAATACAATATATCTAAGCATTTTTTTAATGACATTGCGACTGACAAATATAATGAATTACAAGAAATAATCTGGAGTTCTACGTGTTACATGAGGTTCTCCACGCCGTGGTGCAGGGTCAAATTGTAAGCTGAAACAATAAACAGTGTTAGTAATTACATCTCAAATCATTTTTACAGTGAAATATCTTATTAAATGGTGCTACTGATAAATTTTGACTTATTTGTTTCACACCAATACCATTAAACAATAACTTAATTAACATAAAGGATATTGATACACAATAAAATATTTGTATTTATTAGTTGCATATATAAACTAAAACAAGTATGTCCGCCAGGTCAACAATCTTATAATCCATTACAGAATGCCCTCTTATACTTTTAAAACTAAATATATCCAACACCAATATTCAATTAACAATAATCAGCTTCAACAATGTAATGAAACTAAAGATCTTGGGATACAATTTGACACAAAACTTAGCTTTGCATCACACATTACCATAGCAATCTCTTCAGCAAAGAGAATGATGGGATTGATTTTCCGTACATGTCATGACTTCACCACCGAAATAGCTCTAATAATATAGTATAAAGCCTATGTAAGATCAGGACTTGAATATGGTTGACTCATCTGGTCACCAAAATATGATATAATATATACAGGGTGTCAATTTGAAAATTTTCCACACCCTAAATAACTCTTAGATGACAGATTTTTTCGAAAAACGCTGAGACAGGTTGAATTTGGTTCTCGGGGGGGACGGGGGACACCTTTTAAGAAGATTTGAATATACACAAGGTGGTCCAGAAATGCGGGACAAAAAAAAATTATTTTTTTTCTTATGGAACGCCCTGTATATTTTTTCATATTCGGATAAAGCCTTCTATTACGAATACAGTGATGTAGGATTTGAGGGGAGTATCTCAAATAACGAGCGAAATATTCCAAAAAAATTTACATGTCTGCAGACTTAAAAATGTAAAGTGGTACTGGCACTTTATGCCTGTGTTTTTTTTACTGGCTTGTCCATCGTTGTCTAATTGTCAGAAAAACTTAAGATCAGAGACGTTTACGTTTTCGAATGTTTTTGTTTTTATTTGATATTAGAAAAGTCAAACTTTCTGGGCTTTAGTTATTCTTGTTGAGCTATTTAGTGAAATTTTTATCAAGTAAATAAGCTACACAATGGTTTACTCTGGTCAAGAAAGAGCTGAAATGATGTTTATTTATGGAGAAGCTAGAAAATGTGCACGAAAGGCGGCATTTCTTTTTAATCAGATATCCAAATCGTAACGTAAGCCATAGATCATAGATCATAGTTCTTGACTCAGTGGCAAAGTTTTCCGAAACTGGTTCGGTGAAAAATTGGAAAAGAAATAACCAGCTCGTACTTAATGAAGCAGCTCAAATTGAGATTTTGGGAACATTTGTTGCAGAGCCCACCAACTCGTTATGAACAGTAGCGAGACAGACGGGAATGTCATACGAGACTATAAGAAAAACATTGAAATTACACAAATTTCATCCTTATAAAATGCAAATTCTTCATGAGCTCTATGAGGATGATTTTGATAGACGAATAGAGTTTTGTGAAACCATTTCCAATTTTGTCATTGCCACCCCTAATCTTCAGTTAAATATTTGTTTTAGTGATGAATGTACATTTGTTCTAAATGGCAATGTAAATACACAAAATTTTCGCTATTGGAGTGACGAAAATCTGCATATTTTCCGAGAAGGGCATACACAACGGCCACAAAAAGTTTATGTTTGGGCTGGTATTCTTGGAAATGCTATTATCAGTCCTCTGTTCATTGAAAAAAACTTAACAGGTGATTTGTACCTCATTATGCTTGAAGAGACTATCGATTCTCTTATTACCCACGAGCTAGAGACTCAAATTGATGTAGCAGGCAATTTAGTTTTAGAAGAAAATCTTCTACATTTCCAGCAGGACAGTGCTTCACCTCATTATTTTCTTCCCGTCCTAGAGTATCTAAACGGGAGATTCCCGGAGAGATGGATTGGTAGAAGAGAAGGAATTGAATGGCCTCCGAGATCACTGGATTTAAGTCCCTTAGACTTCTTTCTTTGGGGACATCTCAAATCTGTCGTTTACAAAACACAACCTACTGATATTGATGACCTTAAAAATCACATTACAGCAGTATGCCGCTCAATTCCCTATCAAGTTTTTCCACATGTCAGAGAGGAGTTCGAAAACAGACTTTATCAGTGTTTAGAGCATAATGGACAACATTTTGACCAGTTTATAAGATAATAGTGAAGCGGATTTTATCTGTTGTGTTTTTGAAAATTGTGCCTCACAACTGAGTTATTTATGTAAAAATTAAATAACCACCAAATCAAACATCTAGACTTTTTAGATTATACCAGAGACTTATACATCTACAAAGACGTTTCACCTATATGGGCGACTTGAAGCCGAAAAGTTACTGGCCATTCATAGATGGCTCTGCTAAAATTTTACCAGCAGTGCTTGCAGCATTGTCCATTGGAACTAAATTGGACATTCTCAACAATTGTTTCCACCGTTTAATGTCAGATGTCGCTAAATAAGATTGACTGCACATGTATAGGTACTGTCGCTGTTGCCGGATTTATTATATTCATAACTGGTGTGAAATATTATTTGTGAATATGTTTTCTTAACAGTTGTCTACCAAATACTTCGCATTTGATATACTTACATTATAACAATCAAATTACAATAATACCAATTTAAAACATTCTCTAAATGAAAGTTTTGCAAATGTAGTCTACAAAAGTCTAATTTTTAAACGTGTCATTAGTAACACATTTGATTATTTCATTATTTCATGGCATGTCAACCGGGCGTCCCAGGTTCGATCCGTAGTCGATAACAATCTTTTTCTTAAGAATTCGTGCCATATGGACGTGATGTATACACATTGTCTAATAAATCTGTACCCAATATCTACACAATCTGCAAGTTTGGGACTTTTGTTGCTGTTTGTGGTGGTGGTGTTCGTATAACGATGATAAAGGTTATAGGTATACATACTACTGTGCCTACTAAAAAAGTAGGTATTTAAATTACATTACATTATACATTAATATTATAAGTATATGGAAATATCTCGAACTATATAAATTAGTAATTTGTGTAAACACAATGAATGTAAGGTTGATGTGTTTATACTAAAACAATACTGATTACAGAGGGTTAGTTGCATATAATAGTTTTAAATAATGTGTAAAAAATTACACCGTTAAAAATCGTACAATGTTTGAACTGTTGGTGTTTTATTTAGGCTTCTGTATCTTAACAATCTCATTTATTTTTTATAGCTTTTTTTTAGGTAATAATCAAAAGTCTAGGTACATATGCTTTGTAACTAACTAAAATGTCACTATTTTGTAGAGCATAATTTTAGTCGCTGAAATAGAATTTTAGAACGTTTTTATGGAGTTCAATTTTACAAAATTCTTTCTTGTTTTTCGAATAAGTTCCCTTGGTTCAGCGAGGTAGGTACTTTATATACTTACGTCTACATCTGTAGGTAGGTATCCGTCGCTGCTTTGACCTCATTTTATATCTCTTGATATAAATCCAAAGTTTACAGAATATAACTATATCAGTTGTTTGCTCCTCTCCATCGGAACTATTATTTTTTGAGATCACAATCGTGCCACCGCTATCGGCCATCTACATTTGACACTAAAATCTCCTCGTTACGAGGGACATTACAAAGATAGTTTGATTTCGCGCCGAGAATATTTGACTACTGGAATTTTCCAAAAGTGCAGCATTAAATTATATAAATTGAAACTATTCAATGGGTAATCTAAGTGTCCTATTAGATTATTTCAGAGACTACTTGGATTTAAATTTTGAAATTGGTTATGCTGAGTTTTTTGAGTATGTTTTCTTCAAATAATATAATGACGTTCCTGTAGCTCTTCCAGTTACACCAAAAGTTGACGTCAACTTTGATATTTGCAACGGAACACCCAGTTTATTATTGCATTTTTGGATTCTACCTTAAATTTTAGTGTTACTTTCATCAAGTTTCGCTATTCCTAAAGTTAACCATTTTCGAGATATTTTATTTTTTTTACATGTAGGTATATATTTTATAGTTTAAAACTCCGTGTTTTTTATATTAAGAAAGATAGAGCGGTCATATTCATAGGGAAGTCAGTTAAATTCATAAGCTTTCTAATCACATCTTCAGGGTTGCTGAATCTCCCTTTACAGGGTGGTAAAAATTTAATACCATGTTAGGTCAACTGCAAGCCATAAAAACTTGAATTTTTACATGGGGCACCCTGTATATTATTGCATTTTTTAATTCTACATATATTTTATTACGGTCACTTTGATCGAGTTTCCCTATTCCTAAAGTTAACTGTTTTCGAGATAGTTAATTTTATTAAAAAAAATTCGAAAATCCTAACTTAAAACCCTGTGTTGTTTATATCAAGAACGATAGAACGACAATATTCACAAGTGAGAGAGTTAAATCCATAAGCTGCATAAGCTTTCTAATCATACCATCAAGGTTATTGATGGATTGAATAATATACAGGGTGTTCCACTTAAAATAACAAAGTTGACGTCAACTTCCGGTGTAACCGGAAAAGCTGCAGGGACGCTATTATTTCATTTGAAGAGAGCATACCCAAAAACCTCAGAATACCAAATTTTAAAAATTAAATCCAAGTGCTGTAATTTTGAATGGTTTGTATTAACTTTGTTGGATGCTGTCCCGGTTTTTATATTTTGCTTAACAAATTTTAATGTAAAATAAATAGAGGTTCTGATATATAAAAATTAATAAAATAGCCCAAAGGAAAGTTTTTACCTTGAGGTATCACTAAAAGTTATATTTATGAAATAATTTTTTAGTGTTTTTCCAATATTTTCGTGGCAAACTAATTCCTCAAAATTACTAACAAAAATATCTTCTAATACTACGACAAATTATCCACGATGTTTCTAAATGGTACAATTAATACCCCTGTTTTTGTGTTACTATAGGATAAGATTACAGAACGTGGTTTGTCAATTTGCTAAAATTGCTACAAATTTCACAGGAATGTTGTAAAACACATTTTCTTAAAAAGTATTCGGTTACAAATATTGCGAGGGACAGCTACCCTCACTATAAATGAAATAAAATAAAACAATATATAATCACTTGTTTTTCTCATTCTATGTTAATCGCACACAACACTTTACAGGTCGAGCGTGAGCCCCTGTGTACGTAAGTAAACGTTTGAGTGGCGAACGGGGTAACCGAGTGGGGTAACTTATTTAATTCTTATATAACTAAAAGTCAAAGCCAGAATTCTTATTTACCCATTTTTTTACTTGTCTTTAACGTCCCTTATCCCTATTGTACTTTATTAAAGCAAACACAATGTTTAATTTGTGTTTTACTTAATAATATCAACAAATTTCCGAATATCTGGCAACTGCGAAAGTCGTAAAGTTGACGACAAGCTGTTCATCCTTATTTAACATACATATTCTTGCATTTACGTTTTCTTTTCTCCGAGTTTCAACGACGTTGATTGGTCGAATCAGGAACCAACAAGCGACTGCGCTCGAGGTAGTAGGGAAACAGTGGCGTGATGTTGGGTTATTTCGCGCGCGTTTCTTAACGGTAAAAATTTGTGGTAAAATTATCAGTGTATTTATTCTTTGTGTCGGTGAAACTGAATTTGATTTTCCACATGTATGACCAAATGGGAACCTTTATTTTCTCAAAATGGCGATTCCTTTTATTAAATACACCCCGTTGAGCAAATTTTGCCTTGTCCGTAATATCCGTCGTAATATGATCAAATATTTGCAAAACACTTGTAAGAAAGCTGTCAGGTTGACAACAAGAGTTAGCGTTGACACAATAGTGGCATTGTTTTAAAGTTCATGGCCTACTCGTCCATCGCGTGAACGATATTTGGTAGAAAATTCCAAATAAATCCAAATATCTTCGAAAATAATGCAAATAGGTATAGGGATTGTTATTAAAAGTGCCTTTTGAATTAAGTTTCCTATCCAGTGGCGATGGCAGAATGTGGTCGTGCCATTTAAAAAAATTGAAATTTTGACACTTTTTCAACTTCATTTTTAAAAAATTATTGCAGGTATACCAAACAACATTTAACTATTTTGAAACATACCTGAATATTCTACAAACCTTCAGCTATCGACTGAACCAAGCAGTTTTAATTTTGCGTCAATAGTGAAAAAGTTATGAATTTTTTAAACAACCTCTGCAAACGCAAATTTTAACAGAAAAAGTAACATATCTCAAAAACTATAACAAGTATTAGACACATTGGGTTCATTTTAACCGCAAAAGAGCGCAGATTTAAAAAATCGAATAAAAAATGGGGGTTGCAATTTAAAAAATCCAATATGGCGTCGATATTTGGGTTGACAGAAGGGCCGCCATCTTGAAAATATTTTCCCCGAATTTGGTATAGTCACTAATATCCGTGTACCAACTTTCAGACCTCTAGCATTATCGGCAGTTGAAAATATTCTAATGGGCAAGTTAAAAAAATCACCCTGTATATATATACTTTTTTCTTAGGTACCAGTTTTGAAATATGTACACACATTTATTTAATCCCAGTATTATTTGTTAACTGTGCATATGGAGATACTGTAACTGTGTCAAATTTTATAATATATTATATATATATACAGATATGGCAATGGTAGACTTACAAGCGTAAAACCCGTGGGCAAGATAAAGTAACTTATATTTTTAAGAATGTTAAAGAGAGTGCAATATATTACATTGATGCCACACTCATGTCCCTCTTAGAAAGACATCCCTACCAGCAATCCCTTAAAGCGGGCAACAGTTGCGCGCGCATCGATACCCAGCCCCCACAGCCTGTTCGATGTTAGATGTTACATGGACCTCTCGCTCGGTCCTCCCTCTCGATTGCCCCCACTATTGTACACGGGGCGGTAGTGACTTTTTCAACAGTCATCAATCTCATCAAATTGACAACAGCGCGATTATCTATATCTCCCTCTAACTTTAACAATTCACATATCTTTTTCGTCTTACGCATTACAAACAGCTTTGTCAGTCTACCATTGCCATATGTGTATAATATTATATATATGTTAGCGTTAGCGTTGCCTGTTCCCGAGGGGCATCGTGGAGGTGGACCGAGTCATGCTACGCATGACTATACTGTCAACTTACGCATGCGTTACTTTAGTTTAAGAGTAGTCTCTACGATGTATTGTCACGTTAGCTCGGTGTGGTGGATGGGAGGATCAATTTGTATCTAATAAATGGTTGTGTTTATCAAATTGTTTTACTAAGGGTGTTATTACCCCTTGAACTCTTACATCAGAAGTGGGATGCTACCCTAAGTGATTAAAAACCAAGAAAAATTGTGATAATAGTGAGAAATCAGTGATTAAAATGGCGGAAGAGCGTGCACAGCTCGACAGTCTAATGTGGGAAATTAGGCAATAACCAAGAGGAGAAAGACATTCTCTAGTGCGGTTTCCCATCTGGCACAAGTAAATTGGCAGAAAACGCCGCTATCTTTAGCTGATACACTACACGAGCAGATAATATTGTAGTTACAGCAATTCAATATGGCGCCCGGGCCAACACCTAGATCGGCTTCCTCCTTGCCAGATTATGAAACTGCGCAAGCGTCGATCAGACTGAAATATGGTTGGCTGAATTCAATTCAAATACAATTATGAGTTGTAATAAAGCTCAAGGACAAACTTTAAGTGAGCAATGTGCTGATGGTAGCAAAAGCTGGAAAATCATTGAAAGTGTAGAGCAGAACTTGCGGAACGAGTTTTGTCAAGATTGCTGTGTCGCCATAATAAGCTATGTTGATTGATGAATCACACAGCTAGACCACAAATAAGTTACAGACATTATAAGCGGACCAAAGTACCTATTGATAATGGCTCATAACATGATTCTAAGTGAACACGCCTCATATCAAACTGGATGAGTCTCAAAAAGTGTTTATAGTATAGGCACGTGCGAGCCCGAAACTATTTTGCGGGCAGCAACATTAGAAAAGTGTTTATGTTTGATAGCAATGATCCAATGCCCAGACATTGAGAGGTCTTGTTAATTCGAAATTAAATAAGAAGATGCTGATGGTGTGGAATTATACCATGACCTGTTTAACATTCTTGAAGTGTTGACGAGCACAGTTGTCGGTGACATAATAATAGTAAGATGTCAGGATTGGACGAGCAAATTTGACACAGTATAAAAGGATAATAGCTCCTGTCTTATGCTAAGACTGTAGATTGTTGATGAATTCCTACGGAAGATTTGGACAAAGTGTTAACTAGTATTCAGAAGTTACTTGAAACATGCAAATTTTGATGTAAAAATCGTCCGTTGTATTTAAAAGTCGTGATCCTGTCACGCATTCAAAAAGTTATCAGAGGGAAATTTATGCGTTTCAAATGTGGACTATACAATCACAAGGGTGATGAGCGTACAAGGGAAGACGGAGCCATTCCGTGTGAGCCGAATGAAAAATGGTGATTTCTAAACAACTTAGGTTTTCCGGAATAAAGCGAAACAGATGGGAACCACCCAACTGTAGGAGTTGCAAAGTAGGATGTAGATAAGGTCTAAAGCAATAACAAAATTCTCAGCTGACGTGAGTAGCACATTTGCTTTTGAAACCAAAAATGAGTTGTGGCAATACCACAAGTGAGTAATGGTTGTAAAAAATGCAGTACAAGATATGTTTCCATGTCTTGGCGAAATTATTGTGACGAGTTCAGAAAAGTAAGTAAGCAAAACTATAACAGTAATAATAAAAAATGAAAAATAGTATAAGAGCTTCTCTTTGGTTGGTTTAAGTTTTACTTGATTTGAGTTATAGGTTAGACTGAGATTGCCTAATAAAATAACATTCAATAACTCACAGTCTCATCTATTATTTGGAGAGTGTGAGGTCGTACAGATGCCTATGTATTTCCATAACTGTAAAAAAATGAGGTATGTGGTGCTTCCACATGGCATTGTGGTAATGCCACAATAAAAAGATTTAGTGTGTCTGTGGCTCTCCCAAATGAGTAAGTTTGAGTTGTAGCGATCCTACAATAGGGTAAAAGAACTAAGTTATGGGGATCCCATAACTGGGATAAATAAATGTGTGGCGATCCCTACATAAAAAAAAAAAGTTGTAAAATGATCCCACAAAAGAGGAAAATAAATAGGTAACACTTACCCAAACTATCTCAAATGAAAAAGTGAAAATGAAAAACATTGTAAAAATGCTACAGCATGACTTTCTATTTAGCGTATCCATTTTTATTTCAATTGTGTTACAGTTCCATTACTTGCTACATTCGACCCTTTACTTCAATTCCACAATACTTTTCAAAAAATATATTACGTACGTAGCGATCCTGTATAGTATTAGAGAAATCCTATAATATAAGGGAAAACAAATAAGTCAATAAAATTCCTAAATTATCTAGACGATTTTATGGAATAAAGCGTATACAATGTTCTGTCAGGATTGGAACATGGCTGACAGTTGCAGTACAATGTGCAACTCAGGCGGTGGCAGATAACCAACAAGTAATAAGTACAGAAAGATTATACAGAAAAAAATAGTAAAGACGAAACTGTGGGAGTACCACATAATAAGTGTAAAATAGGAAAGATTTTCAAATACTCTAGTGCCAACTAGTTCCAAATAGTAGAAAGTACATTCCAATGTCCGTGTTTCATGTAAGTTAGAACACAGTCTCAGTACTGACTTAAATACTGTATGTAATTGATTTAGTTACAATGATCTATACTTTAACACAAACAAAACACAAATTATTATTAGATTTCATAACTGGGAAAGAAATATCCTGCAAATATTAATCACTATTAACATTTTTGGTACAGATGGTGTTAATATTTTGGGTATTTAGGTATTTTGATCATAGTTTCACCTGAAAACTGAAGTACCCTTGTAGGTATCTACACTGAGCTCAACATTGCAACTATTTGTTCAAGTGTATGAGGGAACTCTAAGTGAACAGTGAACTGTCCAATTTTGCATAATGTGCATAATGTTGAGTCAAGATTACGTTATTGGATCTGCTTTTTGGGGCAACTTTACCATGTCACTCAGTTTTTGTTATACAAAAATGTATTTTGCGGATACTAATAATGATTGGTTTACCAGGCTCTCATTCTTGTTGGAATGAATTTGTAAACTTTGGTGTCCTCACTTTACCGTATTTATTTGTGAAATGTGCGTCTATGTGTTTAGGGGTAAACATTAATTTGTTCTGCATAGCGACGTAGGTACACCTGGTGAATACTAAGAAACAAACAATAATATTCGAGCCTTTGATGTATCTAACTGCTAAATCGCTTAAGTTATTGGGCATGAAACTGTTTATTGGTTTGCCTAATGGGCTTGAATTGGACCGTTTAGATAGTCCACTTTAAACGGAAAAAGAGGTTGTTTTTAATGAGTTAGTAAAGTTTTACTTGACTATTATTATACAATTTGTATTGTCTAGAATAAATAAATTTGTGAATTAGATTATAAAACGGCAGGACAGTTTGTACATGAAAATATGGGAGCACCATATTCAATAAATCACACTAAATTTAAGTACGGGAGTACCGTACAACAGTTAAATTACAAACCAAGACGGGAGAACCGTTGAACATTACAACAAAATACGGGAGCACCGTATTCAACAAATCAGATTAAATGCAAGTACGGGAGTACCGTACAACAGATAGATTGCAAAGCAAGACGGGAGTACCATTAAACATTACAACAGAATACGGGAGCACCGGGTTCAACAAATCATATCAAATCCAAATTAAGAATAAGGTACAACTGACAGAAAACTGACAACAGCTTATGTAAGGTACAAATTATCCTTTACAAATCATCAATTTTAAGACACGGAAGTTCCGTGAAGGTTAATGTTGTGGTAGGACCATATAAGCAAATGCTTAGTATTTGAGCACAAGGAATGTTAATATTAATAGTAGATCAAGGTTAAAGAAATATTTTGTTGATGAAATATGAGTATTATGGTTTCAAATCAAGATATCCGAAATATGTTTGGTTGTATTAACATTATGTTAATAGTAAATAGTAATAGTTTAGTTAATAGTAACTAAATCTTTATTTGATTATATTTTTAATTACAGAAACGTTTATTATATTGTGGTTATAGGTACCGCAATTGTTAGTAATAATAATAATAAGGTGTGGTGAGCGAACATCACCAACCGAATGGTAAGAAACTAGAATACTAAATCCTACAATAGCAAAGCAAACAATACTGTGTGGTTATACCACATGAGTAACTTAAATTGTAACAAATAACAATTAATGTAATTGCATTTTGAATGTTAAATTTGTGTGCTTCTGGTTTCCTGCTTGTTGTTGTTTTGCAGATGGCGTAATCCTAAAAGAAACTATGAATGTTAAATTGTAATATTTCCACTGTGAATGGTTATTACTGCTGGACGAGCAGATTCCTATCTTAGTTTTGTTACAGTATGTCCCTTTCTTGGTGGAGGTAAATTAATGTCAAAGTTGACCAGGTCCTTCACCGTAATGGTAATTATCCCGAACGAACGTTATACACTGGAAAAGCGTGGTACGGATACCACAGTAGCAGCGCATGAACAACTTCGACGATGGCCCAAACAATGTAATCATAGGGTGTGGTAAGCACATTCCTGGTGAATATTGCTTAATCATATTTCTGTTTAGAAGGTAAATTGTTAGTGCAAATTGTTAGTATGACAATCTCACAACAGGAGCAGTAGATTGGAGCGAAAGTTTGGCATTCATGAGGAAATCCCACTGTGGCGTTCACACACTGTACAACTAATAATTAATTGTGACAATATCAACATTTCATTAGCAAATTTCATGGCATCAGACATTTCAGTTGTTGATATCCTGACCTATATCAACATTTTTCAAGTTTGTTTTAGATTTGCTATAACAGCGATGCTGTAGTAAATGGTTTCACTGTAACCTGACCTGTGTTTAGTCTTGAGTAATTGCCTTAGTATGGGCATTACTGATTTTATTGTTGTTTGTCTTTGATACTTGAACAACAAATAACACTGTTCGCGTCTAGCGCGACAATTGTTTTGTCTTTGCTTATGTTACAGCTAAATTTGGTGCGAGGACGCCCCAATATCAGGAAGGCCGTGTTAGCGTTAGCGTTGCCTGTTCCCGAGGGGCATCGTGGAGGTGGACCGAGTATTGCTACGCATGACTATACTGTCAACTTACGCATGCGTTACTTTAGTTTAAGAGTAGTCTCTACGATGTATTGTCACGTTAGCTCGGTGTGGTGGATGGGAGGATCAATTTGTATCTAATAAATGGTTGTGTTTATCAAATTGTTTTACTAAGGGTGTTATTACCCCTTGAACTCTTACATATATAATATATTATATTATTATAAATATTTTATATAATATATATATAATATTTTTGGATTTTTCTAATATTACGATGATGGTTTTAATAATAGCAGCGAGGTATAAATAGTGTAAGTACCTAATAAGGTCTACTTTTATTTATTACATTATTGAATTCATTTAGGTATGCACACGGCATGCATAACATATGTACATACAAATTTCTTTTTTATAATGTAGTAAATATTTTACCTTAAATAGTAAATTTAAACTACCGTACGCAGGTGGCTCAGTTGTAAGAGCATTGCCCGTTATGCCGAAGGTCCCGAGTTCGATCCTCGGCTGCCGTCAAATCCTAAGCATTTTTTATTCTACCACAATAAAATTGTTTATGTATAATTTATACTTCCCTGTAAAATTATTAAAACGGTGTTTATGTTAAATCCATAGAGTTCGCTAGGTTACGTCTGACAACACTGCACTATTCTCTTAAACGTGTGCGCTTGAAAAATTAAATTCCTGTATGACAATGCGAAGCGATAGTAGAATCCTACACATGTAATAAACTTGTACCATGAGGGCGCAACTTGCCGGGTGTGATTGGCTAATTGTCATCTCGTATATATGGTTGCATAAAACCAAAGTCTATACTTCAAAAAAATACATTATGATTATACTTACTTTGTTCCGGTTCAAGGGTTGAAACTAATGTCGCTTAACCACACCTAAATTTGACTACTAAAACCTAAAAATCTACTTAATTACTCACATGTTTGTAACATTGATACGATTTTTTTCAAACCATTACCAAGAATAAAACGGTATTCTTGGAAAGACAATTTTAACTATTTTTAAAATGTCCAATTTGAGGCGCCAGTAAAAAAAAACAGAAAACATAAAGTGCCAGTATCACTTTACATTTTTAAGTCTGCAGACATGTAGATTTTTTTGGAATATTTCACTTGTTATTTGAGATACTCCCCTTAAATCCTCTATCACTGTATTCGTAAGAGAAGGCTTTATCCGAATATGAAAAAATATACAGGGTGTTCCATAAGAAAAAAAAATATTTTTCTTGTCCCGCATTTCTGAACCACCCTGTGTATATTCAAATCTTCTTAAAAGGTGTCCCCCCCCCAGAACCAAAATCGACCGGTCTCGGCATTTTTCGAAAAAATCTTTCATCTAAGAGTTATTTAGGGGAAGTTTTTAAATACAGTGTATTTTTTAAAGATAAACACCCCTGTATCTACATTATTAAAAGATTTATGCTATATGTTCTTTGGAAGTTTTTTCATCATTTTTTATAAACTATTTGATAATGTGTCAACTTACGTTTCACAGGTTTCACCGGAAGTAACCCCAACTTTCAAAATTTAAATAGGACACCCTGTATATCTTCATCCAGTATTGTTTATCATTCAATTTCAAATAAATTTACAAATGGAACTACAATTCTAAAATCAAAAACAACGGTGATATTTAAAAAAAAAAGACTAATTTCTATTTAATTGCAGTAACAAATTTGAAGTACATAGTAGGCGTAAAATAAATGGAGGGTAGGTTGTTTGGTTATCAATAATAGTTTTATTAGTCCTATAACTGCTGTCACTTTGTAATAATTCGTGTATTGTGTAAAAAGTAAAAAATAATAATGGAAGAAATTGAAGAAAATTATAGTAACAAAGATATGTTTGAAATAATCGTTCTTTTTGGTATGTGTAACAAGCGTTACAGAGAGACATGTAGACAGTTTATCCTCAGATACCCAAATAAGAAAAAGCTTTATTATAAGACTCTTAACTCTCTTATAAATAATTTTAAAACTGTTGGAAAATTTAAAGTAAAAAGAGACCCAATAATATTGTTGGAAATGAAGAAGTCAAGATACAGGTATTATTATCCCTAACTGAGAATCCAAATATTTCTCTTCGACAATTGTCTAATTTATATGAAATTTCTCACTCAAGTGTACAGAAAATTTTGAATACAAATAATTATAATTGTTATAAATATGCACTTCATCCATATTTGCATATGGGTGACACACAAAGAAGAATTGATTTTTGTGAATGGTTTATAGTTAAAAGTCAAGAAAATTTAGAATTTTTGAAAAACATTTTGTGGAGCGATGAAGCCAGTTTTACAAATAATGGTGTATTTAATAGACACAATTATCCCTATTGGGCCACCGAGAATCTCCATTTGTATAAGGAAACTAATTTTCAAAGGTCTTGGAAATTCAATGTATGGGTTGGTTTAATAAATAACCGCATTGTTGGCCCATATTTTTATGACGAAAATCTTATCGGTCACAATTGGTCACATATTCTTCGTCAAATTGAAAACGACTTTTTGAATAATATTCCCCTGGCGAGTAGAAGAGAAATATTTTTCCAGCATGACGGTGCTCCGCCTCATAATACCGATGCAGTCAACATCTATTTAACAAACACATATGACAACAAATGGATTGCAAATGATGGTCCATTCAAATGGCCAGCACGCTCGCCAGACTTAAACCCCCTAGACTTCTTTTTATGGGGCTACATTAAAAATCAAATTTATAAAAATGAATGGCATAATATGGAAGCAATGCGAAATCGAATTGAAGAATTGTTACAAACTATACCGCAAGAAATGATATTTAGGACGACTCAACAAATTTTACAAAGGGGGGAGGCTTGTCTTAATCATGGTGGCGGTATTTTTGAAAATAATTTGAAACGATTACAATTTAGTAAATATTATAAGTTTGTTACTTATTGTTCATTAGCTTTTACTTAATTTAAATGACGCAGTACAATAGTTATTATAAATTTTTTGTTTTAAATAGCAACGTTGTTTTTGATTTTAGAAATGTAGTTCCATTTGCAAATTTATTTGAAATTGAATGAGAAACAATACTGGACGAAAATATACAGGGTGTCCATTTTAAATTTTTAAAGTTGGGGTTACTTCCGGTGAAACCGGTAGTGATGAATTGTAAGTCGACACATTATCAAATAGTTTATAAAAAATGATGAAAAAAGTTCTAAAGAACATATAGTGTAAATCTCTTAATAACGGAGGTACAGGGGTGCTTACCTTTAAAAAATACACCCTGTTTATATATATATACAGGGTGTTTCATAATATATGCGCAGGACTTCAGGATGTTATAGCTCGTCCAAAAATATGAAAAAAAGTTCCTATTAACTTACCCTCTAAAATGCACCATTTTAGAGATACAGGGTGTTGAAATTGAAAAAAAAATTTCGGTTTTTGCGAATATCTCCGTAACCGTTTATCGTACAGAAAACAGTTTTTATAAGCATTTTCTACTCATAATAAACAATGTTTTGTGTGGAAATTTTTTTTTTAAAGTCATAATTGGTGAAGGTTTTGAAGGGGTAGTGGGTGTTTTTCTCCCCAACTTCTACGCTACTGGAAAAAATACGATTTTGAGAGGCCCATTTGAACCGCCAATGTTTTCTACACAAAAAAGGTAGGTACTCTTGGTCATAAGCTCTAAAGTCGATCGTTTTCGAGAAAAATCAACTTTTATGTTGAAAAACATGGTCACTTTTTTGAAAACATGGTCAATTTTACCTTTACGGTTTGGGGAATTTTGAAAAGACAACTTTTGTATCATTTCTTAATTTTTTTTAATTTTGCAATTATGAAGTTAACGTTTGGTTTCGTTATTTGTTCTAACGTTTAAATAAATTTTGTGTAATTAGTAAGAAAAAAAATTTATTTAAAAAAATTGACCATGTTTTTCAACATAAAAGTTGATTTTTCTCAAAAACGATCGACTTTAGAGCTTATGACCAAGAGTACCTTTTTTGTGTAGAAAACATTGACGGCTCAAATGGGCCTCTCAAAATCGTACTTTTTCCAGTAGCATAGAAGTTGGGGAGAAAAACACCCACTACCTCTTCAAAACCTTCACCAATTATGACTTTCAAAAAAAATTTTCCACACAAAACATTGCTTATTATGAATAGAAAATGCTTACAAAAGCTGTTTTCTGTACGATAAACGGTTACGAGATATTCGCAAAAAACTAATTTTTTTTTCAATTTCAACACCCTGTATCTCTAAAATGGTGCATTTTAGAGGGTAAGTTAATAGGAACTTTTTTTCATAATTTTGGACGAGCTATAACATCCTGAAGTCCTGCGCATATATTATGAAACACCCTGTATATATACAGGGTGAGTCAGTTTATACTAGCAGGACTCTGGCATTCGATAGAACACCTGACTTTAAGTTAAGTTTGTCACATAAACATATGTCGGGAATCGCTTCGTTTTTGAGATACAGGGTGTCAAAGTTTTGGTTTTTTTTTAGTATTTTCCACACAGTTCCTATAGTTTTGAAGATAACTTATTCAAATTTTTACCATATATTACTTATGATGGTTCACAAGTTTTGACATATGTAAACAATTTGAAAACGTACAGGGTGATATTTTTTCGGAGGTCTGGCCCCCTTTTTCCGTCTAGAACTTTTTTGTGGTACGCCACTGACTGCTTATTTGCCAAAATTTGGATTCCACGTTCAATTTAGAAAAATTTTCGTGTCTTGCATTTTTATCGTAGCTGTAACAGTTGTCGAGTAAATTGAAGAAATCTCTGAAAGAATATGTTATTAAAAAAAATAGTTTTATAAAAATTTTCACTAAAAACAATAATTATTGTCAAACGAAAGTTCATTAATCTAAATTGTTAAAGGTTACATACTTACAGTACAACTTTTGCCACTAATTATTTATTTTTTTGTAGCATTTCAGAGACTTAATAATTAAGTAAAATAATTAAGAACTAATAATAAACCAAGGCAAATACAAATAACTTTACAAATAACCCGAAATAATTTTATTTTCAAATTAAAATTTTCAAAATGTGATCCATTTTGTTGGATACATAATCGGCATCGCGTTTCAATAGACCTTCTTGTTGAAACTAAGTGATGAACTCATATGTCTTCGCAAGCATGTCTTATACACCCTCTAAGATCGTCAACATCTTGAACAGGAGGTGCATACACTTTTTCTTTAAGAAAGCCCCTCACAAAAAAATCCATTGGTGTTATATCTGGGGAACCTGGAGGCCGTGCGATTGGACCTCCACGTCCAATCCACCTCTCTGGATAATTGTCGTCTAATCAAGCTCATACATTTCTTCCAAAATGAGCTGGGCAGCAATCCCACTGGAACCAAGCTTGCTGTCTTAAATTTAGAGGGACATCTTTCCACATATTAGGATGCTCGGTTTCTAGAAACTCTAAGAAGTTTTGCGAACTGACCCTTTCTGGCAAAAAATATGGTCCAAATAAATGATTTTCAAAAATTCCTACCCATACGTTAATGCTAAACTTATTTTGGATTTTTTTTGGCCTAATAGCACGTGGATTTTGCTCTGCCCAAATATGTTGATTTTTGAAATTTACTATCCCACGTCGGGTAAAGCAAGATTCATCAGTCCATAATACGTTGGATAAGAAAGTTCTATTATTTTCTAATGTGTTAAGGATCCAACGACATAACTTCACTCTGCGTTGTTTGTCGCCAGGACGTAGACCTTGGTTTATTATTAATTCTTAATTATTTTACTTAGTTATTAAAAGTCTTTGAAATGCTACAAAAAAATAAATAATTAGTGGCAAAAGTTGTACTGCAAGTATGTAACCTTTGACAATTTAGATTAATGAACTTTCGTTTGACAATATTTGATTTTAGTGAAAATTTTGATGAAAATATATTTTTTTTAATAAAATATTCTTTCATAGACTTTTTCAAATTACTCGACAACTGTTACAGCTACGATAAAAATGCAAGAGATGAAAAAGTTTCTAAATTGAACATGAAATCCAAATTTTGGCAAATTAGCAGTCAGTGGCGCACCATAAAAAAGTTCTGGACGATAAAATGGGGCCTGACCCCCGAAAAAATATCACCCTGTACGTTTTCAAATTGTTTACATATGTCAAAACTTGTGAACCATCATAAGTAATCTATGGTTAAAAATTTGAATAAATTATCTTAAAAACTATAGGAGCTCTGTGGAAAATACTAAAAAAAAACAAAACTTTGACACCCTGTATCTCAAAAACGAAGCGATTCCCGACATATGTTTATATGACAAACTTCACTTAAAATAAGGTGCTGTATCAAATGCCAGAGTCCTGCTAGTATAAACTGACTCACCCTGTATATAAATTAAGATTAGTGAACAAGTGATATAATTTTTTATAACACTAATTACAATCAGCCCTATGATGTATCATTTGATGTTATAATTAACAACTATGAGTTATGTTAAAATAACTAGTATGATATATCTTTCTAAAACAACACCGACGTTATAATCGAAATAAGTTTTGAGGATAACATCCAGTGTTATCAGAGTGAGACAGCAATATAGGATATCAATTAAATAAAACAAGACAGGAAACACTTCCAGGAGATTATGTACTTGAGAGTTAACAAGATATCAGTTGATATTTCTAACCTGATTTTTGTTTAGATAGGCTTTGGATTTTTTCAATTTGGATTAAAATTTTTTTAAATTCTATTATCTAAAGCTTTCAGTAAAGCCAAATGAATCCATTCATCACTACGTTCATATATTTAAAATCTCATCAAGATGATATTCAATCAGATCAAGATGATAAATACCACTTTAAAACCAATATTATATTAACATCAACTGATACATCATAGGGCTGAATAAAATTAATAAGCTATGTTAAAAGTTACTACCCCTTTAACTAAGTGCTTTAATAACTTCATTTCAAATATAAATAAAGAAATACTTACAATGAATACTTAAGGGCATCATCTAGTTCCATAATTGCAGCCTGATTACCACATCTATAGCAGTAATTTGGAGCACTAAATATGGTTACTACATTTCTATCATGACACCAATTGTAACCTTCCATAACCAGTTGATGAGCTCTGGAAACTAAGGTCAGACCATTAGAGTGATTGAAGGTTTCAGAAATGTCCTGCCCGAAAGTATAACCTGCTCCACGTGGAGAAATGCCCCAACCACCACGGTCATCTGGATCTGACCAAAGTAAGTCACACATAGGACCTTCATGGGGCACCTTAAATTAAAACATTTAAAAAGTCTAATTTACAATGTGTTTATTACTTACTAAATTATATTCTTATTCCACATACATACAGGGTGATTCACGGTGGATGGAGTATTAGAAGTATATGAAGAACGGGTCAACCAATCGTTTTGAAAATTTGGTTACAAAGGTAACCAGACATGCTCTATCGGCCTAAAATATTTTCGAGAGTGCGGTGTTGCCAGTTGTACGTAAAACTGACAAAGTCTTCATTAATTTACATGGAATACCCTGTATATTTTTTCATTTTTGGATTCTACATGAATTTCTGAGTAACTCTTGTTAATATTTCCCTGTACCTATATCAAGCCGTTTTCGAGATTTTAATTAATTTTCAAATTTATTGAGCAAAATCCGTCTTTAAATAAATCATGTTGACTCTCTACCACAAAATAATCACAAGTTGAACTTTGGGGTAGTTAGAATAAACTGAGGGTGCCTCATCCTTTAGTAAAACATTTGTAGTAATATACAGGATGGACCAAAAATAACTTTTTTTAAGTGACTTGTAAAAGTGATCAAAAGTCAATTTTCTTAAATAGAATGCCCTGTATATTATTGCCGATTCAGAAAGCTGACATTCCGCTATTTATCTATGTATACTGTACCTATACCCAACTAGCAGCGTTTTCGATTTATAAGCTTTTATTTACAAATTTGTCCCAGAATACATATTTATTCTGTTTGTTCTCTTATGGCTGGTAGGCCATGAATATTTTTGTCTTCACAGAAATGTCATTTATTCACAGTAAGTTGTTGACACTTCTTGCTTATTTTTGAGTTTTCCATAGTATGTAATTGCGAGTTGATAGCCTAATGGCAGAGAACAATAATTACACGAGTACAATTCTAATGGATTTATTTATTATGCATGGACAGTGTGATAAGAACATCAGCAGAACTTGTAGAACATTTAATGAGAAATACCCGAATTTTTTCTAGTCCACCCTGCATATTACTTCAATATTTGGCTAAAGTATGAGACCCTCAGTTAATATCTAACTGTACCCCAAAGTTCAACTTGTGATTATTTTGTGGTAGAGAGGCAACATGATTTATTTAAAGACGGATTTTGCTCAATAAATTTGAAAATTAATTAATATCTCGAAAACGGCTTGATATAGGTATAGGGAAATATTAACAAAAGTTACTCACAAATTCATGTAGAATCCAAAAATGAAAAACATATACAGGGTATTCCATTTAAATTAACAAAGATGTTGCCAGTTTTACGTACAACTGACAACAGCGCTCTGTCGAAAATATTTTAGGCCGATAGAGCATGTCTGGTTACCTTGGTAACCAAATTTTCAAAACGATTGGTTGACCCGTTCTTCATATACTTCTAATACTCCATGCACCGTGAATCACCCTGTATAAGTGTAAGTTATGATGTAAATGATTATAATGGTTACATATTTATTTAGGTATTTAACAAACAAAAAAAATCCATATACAATATTTATGGGGTGTCCTATAGAGGGCAGAAGGCCAATATTTAGGAGAAAACGAGGGATATATGGATTTTTCTTTTTACGGTTGTCGTATTATTTACTTGTCCTTTATTATTGTTATCTGCTAACATTGTATGACTACTGGTTCCTGTCATTATATTGTCACTATCAAATGTATACTAAAGTTTAGCTGAATAAAGCCTTTTACCGAAGAGATAGTTTATTTATTACAATGGTGTTGCCAGATTTGTCAATATCTACAAATTAACCTCGTAATTGTAATGCAGGCCTCAGAACAGGCAGACTCGAATAACATATTTCCAAATCAAATGAAAGAAAGCAAAAATATTCAGGGGACACTTAAGTGTTTGCTTTTGAAAGCTCACGTACAGATTCATAAACGAAGCCTAACGTTAGTCCGACTAGCAAAAGTTATGCGAAAAGGTGTAGTCGGCGGTGCAAAGTTGGTTAGTCCGACTAACGCCTCACGTCCCTTTCATGAATCCGGGTGTCAGGGTATTACCATAAGCAAGGTACCACAGTTGGAGGTGTTCTTGAACACAGTGTCAGCAGATGTTGTTTGCTTCTCAGAACATTGGCTCACGGCGTTGGAAATGAAACATGTTAATTTTAATGGATACACATTAGTGAATTAAATTTATCTTAAGGAATGCACCCATGGAGAGGTATGCATCTTTGGCAAATGCCACTTAGTCATTAAACCTTTAACTTATAATAGGTGTAAACCAACCATGGCTACTCTTAATGTAACAAAAAAATAGGTTGTTATTTGTAATTATCTTTTATAGAACGCCAAAAAGTAACTTGGATTTGTTTTTAGCTGATGTGTATGCTCTGATGTGTGAAATCTATAAGACTTGTTATTATATTGTATGTGGTGATATAAATGTCGACATGTTGGTGGAAATCAATAACTCGAAGAAAGTTTCAGATATGTTCAGAGAATTTGACATGGAGAATCACAGTGACAAATCTACACGTATTACTAACAGCATCGATGTAATATTTTCAAATGTAGGTATTAGTGTTAGAGAGGTTAAAGATACTTACACATTTATCGGATCATACATTTCAGGTCTGTAAGTTTGCACCATCCAATCTTGATAGTGCAGGTGCGTTAGAGGTACAAAAATTTATTAAAATTAATTGAGAAAAATAAGTTGGAATATAATAACAGATAAATAAAAGAGACTAATAATGTAAATAGAGAAAGTTGAAAAATTATTAATGAAACGAGAAATGGTACTGCCAACAGAAATTCAGCAATTGAGCTTAGAATATTGTAGTAGTAAGCATTAAATATAGTTAGTTAGTATTGTGTAAGTAATCTATTTGAGTGGACTTTGTATGTAGGTTAAGACAGGTAGGCAACTACCGATTGTAACAACGAAGACACGAGGATTAGACTCTGGTCTTCCAACGAGAGAAGTCGATAATAAATGGTTAACAAGTAGATAAGTCAGAAGGAGTTTTATTGAATTGAGGAAGCAATAAACATAATTATTACATGGCGATCCTGCCAAAAGAATACTACAAGGCTACTGGTTCTGGATAGTTATGGAGAAAGTAAAATTATATATGCGAAATTAAAATAAATATGGGTACATCCGAATCCAAGGAAGAAATTATCATTGCACAATCGGCCAGTGGTGATGCAACCCCAAACATTTCGAGGACTGTTAGACAAGAGATCCACAGGAATGAGATTGGGAGCTCGCAGGAGCAGGTGTAACAGAAATTTTTATATATTTTTTTTCAGTAAATGGTGTTTATGTATATGGTTATGGTTTATGAAATGGTTTGGAATTGTAAATTTAAAACCGAATTATTATATGGCAGAATAGCATATTATGGTATTTATTTAGGTAGTTGCCAATAATTAAAATACTAGAATAACGCACAGTTTGCAAGGTTGGACGGAAATGGAAATTCTTATAACTTCACAGTTCACAGTGTCACAGGTATATATTATTGTAATTAATATTAAGTTATCGATGTTACGTAGTAAGCAAGCTGTTAAAATAATGTAAAGTTAGCTTTAAAAAGTAGTACCTACATGGGGTCAAATAGGTTAGAAAATATTCTTGTGACGTTAACAGAAATAAGAACATATTTAATTAAAATAGGTCCGGAAAGACGTAAAGGTGAGATTTTCAAAACGAAACTTAGTGAGGCCAAAACATATTTTTAATCAACTCGATAATTGTACAAAAGAAATAAATGTTCAAATAAAACAGACACAGTTAATTGAGACTAAAATCGTAGCTATCAAGGAGATTATCAAAAAGATCAGGAAAATATATTCAGAAATTTTAGCTTTTCAAATAAGTGAGAAGTCAGACATAATCATGGGTTCCTTTGATTTAAAAACTGCGGTAAGTTTGCTACCTCTCATGGATGGAAATGAAGAGATAACAAACCGATTAATAGATGCGATACAACTATATGATTCAATGCTTGATGGGGTAGGTAAAACTCAGTTAATTACTTTTGTGTTAAAAACCAGACTTTCAACTAGCGCCAAATTAAGATTGTCTACAGAATACGTTACAGTAGAGTCCTTAATTACTGACATGAGAAAGCATTTATTAACGCAAAAGTCTGACACCGCATTGCAGGCAAAATTGGTACGTGCCAAGCAAGGTCATAAATCAATTGCTGAATTTGACCAAGAGTTAGAGACTTTATTTGTAGATCTAATTATTTCTCAAGCTAAAGGTGATCACACGGCTCACACGGTCCTAAAACCTATTAACGAAAGAAATGCTATAAAACGATTTGCGGATGGTCTAAACAATCAAAAACTTAGTACAATAGTGGCGTCTCGAAATTATCCTTCATTAAAGGATGCCATTAGGGCAGCTCAGGATGAAGAAGTCACTGGAAGCGGTAATTCCCAAATAATATCAATGAATAGGCGCGGACGATTTAATAGAGGTAATTTAAATAAATTCGACAGAAATAGTAGTAATAGGAACTATAATACTTATAGGAATTACAACACACAGTTAAATGCAGGTAATAGGCAGAACGGGAGATTCCTTAATCAGCGGTTTGCTAGAAATAGGAATTTTAGAGGTCAGCATAATAGAAGGTCGACAAATACAAGGACAAACAATATTAATTTCGCAGAAATTAATGTTGATCCAGGTCAAGAGGAAGCCAGTTCATCAAAGCAGCCAAACAATGAACTAAATTATTTTTTTCGAGAGAACTAGTCAAATTTACATGTGTGAAAATGTTAATATGAGTTGGGTGAAATGTGTGAATGAAGAAGGTTTAAATTTTCTGGTGGATACGGGTGCGTCAGTGTGCGATTAAATATGAATATCTGAGTAGGGATATCCAGTTACACAAGGATACTTTAGAAATAAAAGGAATTGGTGGAGAATTAGTGGCAGAAGGATATGTTTATTTACAATTACTCATAGGTAGTATCATATTTCCTCAAAAATTCTACGTATTTAAAAATTTAAACTGTACTAATAATGGTATTGGTGAAAATTTTCTTAGGAAATATAATGGTATAATTAATTTTGGGGAAAACACCTTATCCCTTACACATGAGAATAAAGATGTGACAGTTAGCTTAAATTCAGACACTAAAAATATTATGTCAATTCCGCCTAGATGTGAAGTTATCCAGTATGTATCCGCCGGTATGAATGATGAATGTGTGGTTGTAGCAAAAGAATTGTGTGAAGGTGTGTTCATGGCTGGAGTGGTCGCAAAACCACAAAATGGGAAAATTCCTGTAAGAATATTAAACACACGAGAAACTGAAGTACATTTAAAAAATTGTATTCCAGAAACTGAAAGGTTGAGTGAATATGAATGTTGTAAATTTGACAGCGATGAGATATCGGTTGACCGTGTAAAGAAATTGTTTAATATTAAATTTTGAGCACCTAAATAAAGAAGAACAAAAAGGCGAATAATAATGGTGAAAGGAAATGGAGATTAGTGGTAGACTATCGATTACTTAATAATAATAAGCAATAGAACATAATTATTACAATATCCAATAAAAACATCTCGGACAAAAGTAAAGTATGTAATCATTTCAATCAATTTTTTTTTAAACATACAAGCAACCAAACCTAAAGTTGATGAGTTGATATTGTCACCCTTTTCGGTCTCTTCACTTTATCTGTATCTTCTGGACACAATTACGAAAATATCCCACAAACCAGCGCCAGGAATTGATGAAATTCATGGGAAAGCAATGGAAGTGGTGACATAATATGTCATCCATTGTCACATTTGATAAACATCTCTCAGCACGGGTGTATATGCGGATCCATTGAAGACATCGAGATCAGTGCTAATTTTCAAGAATAACTGGGCTAAAGATGAAGTCACTAACTACAGAAATGTAAGCTTTCAGCTGCAGTTTATGAAGGTATTTGACAGCAGTTATAGGGATTGACTATCTAGTTTTATAAAACAAAACAATCTTATGCCCAACTTGCAGCACGGGTTTAGGCAAAAAATATCAGCAGAAAATGCTGTGAAGGAACTTTGCAACAATATTTACAGTTGTCTAAATAACAAACAGTGCCCTATTGCTCTTTACTTTGATTTGAATTTTGAATTGACCTCCTTTTAGAAAAACTCTGTCGGAATGGGGTACGAGGTAATATAGCAGATGATTGAACCTCCTCATACTTAAAAAATCGATAGCAAATTGTAAGTACAGATAATTTTATTGTAAGTCACAACCGGCACTAGTTGCAACAGGTGTACCCCAAGGCTCAGTTCTTGCTTCCTTATTTTTTTTTTTAATCTTTACTCGTGATTTGATACTACACGCTGATAATAGAAATCAAATTGTTTCCAGAAGATATCTTGGAAACTCAATAAGCGCAGCAAATCAATGTGCCAATGATATGTATCATGGTGTGTTAAAAATGGTTTGAAAATTAATCCAAGCAAAAATTTCTTTTTGTTATTTCAAAAAAATTTAAATTACGATTATTGTCCATCGATAAAAATATCGCACAAATCAATAGAACAAGTCAGCAAAATTAAATTCCTCGACGTAGTCATTGACAAAAACTAACATGGGAAGAGCATGTAGATAGTCTCGTCTCAAAGCTCAGCTCCAATTATTTTGTTATTAGACAGCTGCTGAAGACGGTTTCTTTGGATGTTCTGAAGTCTTGTCCAGCCAGCGCTTGCAAACGGTTTAATCTTTTGGGGAAATTCAGCCCATATGTACCAGGGTTTTGTCGTGCAGAAGAACATAATTAGATGCTGTGTGGAAGCAGCCCCGTAAGGATCTTGTAAGCAAATATTATTTTATATATATATATATATATATATATATATATATCACCTCATATGATCACCTCAGATATAATGAGAAGACAGAAACAATAAGATTCACAACTAACAAACACGTATGTAACAACTTACGATTACCTTTCTCCCGACTGACGGTCGGCCAGAATTCATGGATATATCAGGGGATCATGTTATAATCATACAGTAAAAATACTTGGAAACAAGTATTTGCTCAGGTGCACAGGTATTTATTAGATAAGGCGTTTTACTCTGGAGGAGTTCTTTATTGTGATATAAATTTTAACACTAATTTTAATCTGTGTATGGAATAAGTGGATGGCTAGGAATTGCCTTTGTGTGCCGATTATTGAATGAGGAACCTTGTATACTAGTCTGACAAGTTTTGTATTTTATGATATTGGAACTTGTGAATGATGAATAAAGCATCTATCTAATGCAACTGCCCATGTGCCCAAGGGTTGCCTGATGTTCCATTTTGCATGCGCCAGTCATTCTTGGGTATTAGTAGTAGTAGCAGAGGGGCGGCCAAGACCTGGCAAGTAGGCCGCAAGCGGGCCCTTTTTACCTACCCCTGTCGTCCCTACCTAGCTTTATCACCTCTCCCCTCATCGAACCTACCCGACCTTCTAATGTAGGTCAGAATGTCGATCCATTCAAGGGAACTAACCTCTTCCCCTTGCAACTTCCCGGCCCCCCAGACGTCGTGTCTCAGTCTGCCGAAAGCCGCGCACTCTGCCAAGAAGTGGGAAGGCATTTCATCGCCCTCCCCACACTTTGGGCAGATAGGGTCTCCCTCAACACCCATCAATGATAGATGTCTTCTAAGCCTGCACTGACCCGTTAAAACTCCCACCAACTGGTTTAGAACCATCACATGTAATTGCGAAAACTGTTTTCGGCAGATTACAAGTGTATATAGGTCTCCGACCAAATATTATATAGACAAATAATAGCAACACAGTTTTGTGACCAACAATATTTAAAACAATGGCTTTTTGTTTACATTAGTGCCCAAGCATTTGGTCCAATCAAAAAATGCCATTTGAATTTACCGCCTAAATTGTTAGGGATTTTGTAACTGTCACCAATGGGCGTGGTTTACACAGGTAAGTAGCCATGCATAAACGTAGAATCGGCGATCGCGAGAGGGATCAACAATAATTTTACAATTGTTTTTTAATAATAAATATTAAATACTATTATAAATAGTGTAGTAAATATTGTATGTACACATATATATGTATAAATTGTTGTTATTGAATATGTAAATCTTAAACTTTGTATTTACTAAAATAAAATATTCTAATTTGTACTTTTAGTTTTATAATTATTATTTTCACCCCTTAAAACATAGCCGCCCATGTCGTTGGGCACTGTGACAGGTAATTTCATGAAATTGAGGTTATGTTTTTTGTTAATCTTGGTCACATTATTTTATATACTGACAAATAGGCAATTACTTATCTATACATATTTGATCGGAGATGTAGGTACATATTATTTTGCGTTGGGCGTGAAAGTCTATGGTTATTCCATTTTTCTCATAAGAAAAACAAAAACTTTATTAATTTGTTTTTAATTTTTGACGTTCTATGTCACTGGTAACCAAAATTTAAAAAGTGGGAATGAAAAATTTATTGCTATGAATAAGAACATTCCATTTCTGTAAAAAAATATTCTTGATTTTATTATTGGACCTGTTAAAAAACTAGAAATTGTTATCACCAAAATCAAAAGCCGTGTAGAGAAGCATGTAACGAACATATAAATTGGTGAACTTTAAAACAATCTTATCTGCAGTTAATACAATTAGACACAATTGTAGTTAGTAAAACAGATAATTATTTTAAAAAGTAAAACTGATTTTGCATTAGTCCTTGTATTAATAATTAAACAATAAAAAGATTCCTCATGAGCATAGCATTAAGGATATTAAGGTCGATCATTTGGGATCGACCGATACCAATATTTGTATCAGTATATCGACAATAAGGCCAATTATTAGATCAGCCCTTGTAGCCAGTGAATATGACCGATATAACATAAAAAAAAATATATATGAAAACTAGCTTTAGGTAAATTATGGTGAAGCAAAATTTTATACATACCTACTTTAGTACTACCATATTAGTACTTGTGTTTGTTTTGTTAAATAATTGCTTTTTAAATTAAAAATATATTGTTTTTATAAGACTAATAATAGAAAAGTATAGACACACTACAACAAAGTGGTTATGTTGTATAAATAAACCTGTTCCCTGTTATTAAATGCCTTTTAGATAAATCAGTGAGAAACTGTTTCTTATACTAGGGCCAAAAGTATATCTTCCATCTTAAACACTTCTATTAACCTATTTTGTGGAATAACACCCATAAACATCGTTTTTAACTATACCAAACATCACTAAATTATTATGCCAAACAAACCCAAATATGTGTTATTTATCATTATAATAGCAATAAGCCTCCAAAAACTATCTTTTAAATAGGTTCAAATATTTTCATGCAAAGAGCGCATTCACTTTTGCAATCGCCAATACCTATAGCCACTTCATTTATTAAAACATAAATTTTTATTTTATTAGGTATAGGTATATACAAGGTGCCCATTATCTATCTCCTTACATGGCTAACTTTGTTAATAGTGGACATAGAGAATTGGTTAAATTAGCAAAATTCGGTAGAATTACAAGAGGAATTCAGTGCCTCCTTCAGATTTAATTTTAATTTTCAACTTTTCGAGATATTTTGGAAAAACTGAAAATCGCCAAAATTTTTAAACTCGAATATCTCAAAAAGTATAAAAATACAAATAAAATAAAAATACTGTGTGATAGTGTTTTTTACATGGCATTAAGCGGTGATATTGAACATTTCACGGGCATCTTAGTTTTTCAGAAAAAAAATAAAGTTATGTTTTTTTAAATGGCCACCATAGTTGGCTATGGTATCAATAAAAAGTTTATTTTTTTCTGTTTTCAAAAATATAATATTTAATATAGCTTTCTCTTTTCTTTTGTTTACTGTAATGAGAAAATAATTTATTAACATAGTGAGATATGAAAAATAAACGTAGATCAATAAACAACAATAAAATATAAATGTCAGATTAATCGAAAGCCACATTATAAACGTCAAAATTAAACATTAATCTTAAAATAGTTATTGTGAAATGTGCACAAACGAAGAAAAATGCGAAATATTATATTTTTGAAATCAGAAAAAAGAAGCTTTTTATTGATACCATAGCCAACCATGGTTCCCATTTAAAAGAACATAACTTTATTTTTTTTTCTGAAAAACTAAGATGACCTTGAAATTTTCAATATCACCGCCTAATGCCACGTAAAAAACACTACCACACAGTATTTTTATTTTATTTGTATCTTTTATAGTTAACAAGATATTTGAGTTTAAAAATTTTGGCAATTTTCAGTTTTTCCAAAATATCTCGAAAAATTGAAAATTAAAGTTAAATTTTAAGGAGGCACTGAATTCCTCTTGTAATTCTGGCCAATTTTGCTAATTTAACCAATTCTCTATCTTCACTATTAACAAAGTTAGCCATGTAAGGAGATAGATAATGGGTATAACCCTGTATATATATATTATATATATATATATATATATATATATATATATATATATATATATATATATATATATATAGAGGTATATACGGTCATTGATGAGACCGTCGAAGATACTGACAGGTCCTTGTGTAGCCCGCAAATACGCTGTGTAGCCCGATTTCGGGCTCAACAGCGTATCCAGGTGTATTTGGTCATTACTAGGCTTATATAGTGCTAGTAAGGCTGTACACGAATTTTACGGAGGGCTTCACAAAGTAGTGTTTATGAGTTGGACATACGCCAGGAAGTTCATATAAACTCACTGTAGGTGGCGCTGTTTTGTATACCTTATATACAGTATAAGTCTTGTGTAGCCCACCAATGAACATATCTTTGTTCAGCCCGAAATCTGGCAACACCGCCGTTTCGATCACGGTGACAGTGGGCTTTTCAACGTGTAGTTAGTACTGATAATTTTAGAGAATTCACATACGTGCTTTTACTAATGTTTGTTATATTATAGACTCGTATATATACTATTATTTTAATTGTAAGTAATTTTCTCGGATCCAAAATTCTCTTGTAGAATTTATAATTACTTATTTTTATATTTAACAGGCAAGCAATGTCTTTGCAATTTGGAGCAGATAATTGTAAGTCTCTTATACTGTAGCGAAAAAATATCGGAACACTTATACCTACCTAATGGAAATATCTCTGCACATTTTACAAAAACCAATTTCAAATAAGTTGTATTTTTGTAAATTTTTATTTGACTTTACTTAAATAAATAGATATTAATATATACAGATCAAAATATTACCATAAATAATTTACATTAACATGTTGACTTTCGACTGACGAAAATTTAAAAAAAAATCCCTTTAAAATTAAAATAAAAATTTTAAATTTGATATCGGTGCTATAAGAATGGCAATCATCAACTTGCAATTTCATCGATGGTTGCTACCCTTGGGGGGTAGTTCGGCTTCAGTTTTACGCCCAAAATATATTATATACTTGTATGATGAAGAAAACAGATTAATGCGACAATTGATACTTCCAGATAAATTTAATATTAACGAAATTGGCTTAAGTGAGCAAAACAGAAAAGAATAGCAAAAGCATAAGCAAAAGAATAGCCAAGTGTGACTTACCAGTCAACTTTTTATTCTAAAGTGTTTTTCGAATATCAAATAAAAGAATCAGGTCGTAGTATTTAAAAATTTAAAGTTAATAATATTAAAAGGACGAAACGTGGCAGGAAAAATCTGATGTCATACGTGTATAGAGCATAAAATGTTTTTCTAAAAGTGTATTTGATTAACCATACATACAGTGTGTCCAGCCAGGAGATAACACGATCCATAGATGTCTCAGAAACTACTGAGACGATTTTTAACAAACTTTGTACGTGTAGTAAATACAGGGTGTTCTCGGCAAACAAAATATTTTGACAGCTTTGTGACTTCCGGTTGCACCGGAAGTAGATAACATCTTGCTTGATTTAAATGGAACACCCTGTATATTTCTCCATATTTGGATTCTACATACAATTTTAGGGCCCCTTTGTGTATTCCTAAAATGTAGTTATCAAGATATTAATTTTTTTAAGAAAAAATTTACGGATGCCCACTTGCAAAGAAAATTTATCAGTGAATTAGCCATCAATTAAATTAAAAGTATTTGATTGTGGGCGTTATAAGGAAGGCGGTAGGTACTTAATGGGCGATTTAAAAATATTAAGTGTATACAGGGTGAGTACAGTGACAAAGGAAATATCCAACTAAAAAAAATAAATATCTTCAATTTTTTAAATGGAAACAACAATTTTTTTTTTATTTTAATGAATTCTACTCCCAAGAATATGGGTGGTTTGTATTCAGTTCCCTACCTAATTAATTTTTTAATTAATTCTAAGTGGGCCATGTTAAAGAAAAAACAGTTTTTGTGAATTTATTTTAAGTATTACAATAATAATTGTTCAAACACCACCATTCACTCGTAAACCACTTTCGCATCTGCGATGTATAGCATCACTTTTGCATTTTCTCCGGTGATACAGACTGAAAGGCTACGCGCAGACTTTTATAAAAAAAAATCAAGGGGTGCAACATCTCGTGATCTTGGTGACCAATGAAAAAGAGCCCTATTTGCTACCCGTTGATTTTCAAAATTTTCTGTTAAAAGTTCTGTTTTATGTGATGGTGCCACGTTAAATTGATATTATAGTTTGGATTGCTCATTATTTGACAAATATTTAATGTATTGGATTTAAAATTTTTTTTAAAATATCTAAATAGTTTTTACTTAAAATGAAAATTACTGTTGGAGATGATTTTGAAAAACGAAGAAAATTATAAAATTTGTAAGATACTCCCATATGTTAGATACCTACTTGTATTTTACTCGGAAATAAAATAACTCTCTGTATAGAATAAATCTTTTAATAGTTGAACTGAACACCAACTCGTCTCTATATTATGAATGCCTTAAAAAATAATCATAATCATAATCCAATATCGAAGTGTGTCATTATTTATAAACAATATTTCGGGTTCATGTGTTGAGTCAGGTCCAGAAGAACTCATGGGGCTGGCGTGAATGCCAAGGTTGCTGAACTACAGGGTGTTTCAATTATGATGTGCTATCACATATCTAACCAGTTAAACTACTTTAATAAAATTTCAGATAACAATGGAAGTGTTTCTTGCTGCACAAAACACATTATTTGTCAACTGGCCTGGAAATTTCGTTTCCTAATAAAATTAGGATTACTTCGAACCAATAGTGAGAGTTATGTCGGTTGAATAATCTATTTTTTGTAAATTTAGATTCAACAGTTCACACTACGTCTAAGAAATCTACATCTTGTTGGTATTTTATTAAAATAAACTAGAAATAGGAGAAAATCGCTCTTGGGATTTTCGTTCTCATTTCAACTAGAAATGGAAGAAAATCGCTGATTCCTAGCTCTGCCGGGGGTCCTGGCCTGCGACCTGGGGTCACCCTTTGGGTGACAAAAGCATCTAGAATAATATTATTTTTAAGAAAATACAGATTAAGAAATTTTGTATCTAGAATGATGATGTAATTATACTAAACTTTTCTCAATATTTTGATGAATTGTAAGATTACTCTGTTCTTGATGGTAAAACATCATAATTTTTTAAGTGCTGAAAGTAGAATTTATTTTTCAGTAAACATTTTTATCAATTTTATCAACATTACCAAATATATATTGCTGTCATAATTGTAGCAGCAAATTAATATTGTAGGTATTTACTTTTTTAAGCTAAAATGATGAATTTTACAGACTGCCAAAATTAAGGAATTAATTCCAAACTAATACTATAAATAATTGGAATTAAAAAGGGAAAAAGAAGTTAGCCTCCAGCGTGACTCGAACTCGCGAAATCAGCATTATGATTTTTGGAATCCTGCAAATATCCCACTGCGCTACTGAGACTGTTGTCAGAAATTTACCTTGAGATGTTTAAGTATGTAAACTGTACGTATTATCCTAAAAAAATTATTTTTACCGATTTTCCAATTGGAAAAGCATTTCGCTTCAGTATTTTGGTAATCAGAAGTTTGGCAGTCAGTAGGTACTATCGATTCCGTTAGCAATATTTCTCATAGGAAAATAATGAAAATAACCTATCTGAAGTTTAATTAATTTGACAGTTTTCGTGGGAGGTGCTTGTCGTGTTAGTGCAATCTCACATCGGCATATAAAATGAGAAAAAAGTTGGGACGGATGCGACTCGAGATTTTCGAAGACGAAATAGACGTAGATGGTGTCCAAGTACGGTCTCGAAAAAAAATCTCAAAGGATTAGAGAAAGGACTGAACTTTCGCGTGAAGCCCTTCTCGAAGCCGTAAAAATTAGATCAGGGGCGAGGCGAGGGGGTTCCGCGAAAAGTCGGGATGACGGGCGGGCGGGCGTGACGGGACCATTAGGAGCGAGGACAAACGCCGGTGCTAGCCGCATCTCTCTCGTCGAACGGCGATCGACGAAAATTTTGTAGAGGTTTTTTGAAAAGGCGTTTAAATTGGGAAAACGCGTAAGAAACGGGACGAAAATACACTTACGCATTGGAAAAAGGCCGGGGGCGACGGTCGCCCGCGGAAATCGTTGATCCCCTCTCAAAGGAGAGAGCTTTGAAACTTTGTGGATTCGGCGACGGAATTTAGAGCGAGACAGAATCGACGCGTTTTAATATACATGGAATATGGATTTACAGAAACTGTTTTTTCTTTAACATGGCTTACTTGGAATTAATTAAATAAGGAAGCATACAATTTTTTTGGATTTATAGAATTTCTATTAATAACTTAGAAACTGTTATCAAGGAGCGGACATAAAATAAGTCCGCTCACACAAAATAGAAGGCATATAGAATGAGCACTGCTTATTTTCTCTATTTTTTTGTTTAAATGTTTAATCTGAGGCATGTGTTTTGTTGCTGATAAACCATTTTAAAAATATCAAATATTTTTTAATTATATTATTGTAGCAACCGCGTAGTAGTTATGAAAGATATGTCGTAGGTACCTACTTTAAATTTCGAAGGAAGTGCCCTAGTGACATAAATAATGTTTGCCTACTATAACTTATCAATATATCTAGGAAAAAAAATAGTTTTCCAGCTGGAAATCTAGGATACGCCTTTTTCTGTTTTTCCATTTTACAATACTCATTAATAACATTTTACAGAACAACTTATTTAAGTTTTAGAAGTATTTTATATTTATGTACGTACTGCTAACGCATGTAACTTATTACTAGTTAAATGATTCTTGAAAATTGACAGTGCATTCTCAGTTTACAATTTACTTAAAAATTCAGTATGCGTAAAGAATATCATCTGTTTGAATGTTATTTTTATTAACATAACAGAGCCACAACTAGTTCAGAAATATTATTATAATAGATATTATAGGTACTTACCTAACACTGGGCGAGCAGAATTAATAAGAAAAAAGAAGTCATAGAGATAAGTTAGATGCGATCTAATTTTGATGCGGGCTCAGTGAAAAGCGGAGATTAGTCAAAAATTACGTAGATTTATATTTAATTCCGTATTTCAGTTACTCCAGTTAAAATTATGATTTTCGGCTCTAAGCATATAAGACAAGAAGAATGAAAGAATTAAAGACTTCAACTTAAAGAAAATACAATGTCAAGAATCGATTGTTAAATTACAATTAGATTCTTGAGAAGTTCTAAGGGAGATAATTAAATACCTATTTACATTTGTTCTTCCATTAAGAGAAAATACAATTAGTGATTTTTGAAAAATATTAAATACCTAAATATTGTACAAATTTTATTTCAAATATTTGGTACCTACATAAAAATATTGGTTCGTTAGTGCTCCATGTGTTGGTATTATCTCGTTTTTTAATACTACTATCCTTTTGTGATTTTCGGGATTATAAATAACTATTACACGAGTTTAAATTTTATGTAAGTTTGTTAAAATCCTGAATTGAAATGTCCAAGAATATTACGGGTACCTACTCTATTTAAAAAAACACGGAATCATTTGCGTTGACAAGTCGCGAAATAAAAAAGTTATATGCATAAGCCAGTATTTTGTGACATCCAGTATATTAAAATACACATATGGAAAAATCATTTTGACATCACATTGACAGCTATACAGCTATTATGTAAAAGACACAAAAGAAAAATAATTTAACTTTTCCCTTTGCAAAGTTTACAAGCTTCTTACCTCGACTTACAAAGATTTAATCAGAAAAACACATCACTTGCCTCCTTGAGCATCTTCCACAGACAGATACAATTTTTATCAATTCATCAATTTGCTTTTCAGGTCAAGTTAATATCGATAATGGTATTTAAACGGGCACAAAAATATGGCAACACTGCCGGGCTACATAAGAACCGTAAGACTTATAAAAATATATACTCGGGCTACACAAACTAACGTTTATATCTTTGGGCTTTACAACGTCCTGTTATTACATAAAATTTTAAATTAAGCAACTAAGTTACCCCTCTAATAATGCCTTGATTTATAGTTAAAAGAAGGGTTAATGGTCACAGTATATACTCCTTTAACTCTGTAATTAAGCCCGGGTGCAACAGAGACCCGTCCGTCTCGCGGGCTCAACAACATACCTATTATAAGTATATATATATATATATATATATATATATATAATAGGGAAATCATACAAACCTGAAGCACAAGTACATATCTGTACCCATCATCCTGAAGCAGCGTAACGTACCTGAAGCGAATTTTTGCTTCAGGATAGTCATGCCTTGATATTTTAATGTACGAGAGAGAGATAGCTGATCTTATTTCTTTATGGGTAAGGGTCAGGGTCCATTGTTGTTTGATGCTGATTTTTATTGCAAAGCAACGTATCATGTTCCAGAACAACGTGATGAAAAGTGCTTCAGGTCCCTCGTTTTAATGCAAGAATTGTCCTTAAGCCAGGGTGGCGCTGTTTATTCTGCATTGTGTAGACTCGTAAACATTTGATGATACTACGTACTAATTTGAAGCAAGAAGATCTGGCAAATATGTTCGATAGGGTCCGTTTACCTGATGTATTTATTTTTAAGTAAAGGATCAATAGTTGAAATGCATAAGAAAACGGAATGGTTTCAGGTTGACGGAATATGAAATATAATAATATAATAAAATATAGGTACTTAATATAGTATAATACAATATAATAAATAATTAAGAATTGCTTTTCAAAACACTATTTCAAGAGGTCCGTAAGTGAAAGAAAATGCTCCATTCGCCCTTAATAATATTAATTACCTAATTAAATTTTAAGTTTTTCCTCAAAAACTAAATAGTGTAACACTTTAATAATTGTTTCATATGGTAACAAGTGGACCCTGATAATATTAGTAAATTTAAAATTTTTCTTAAAAAGTAAAAGTGTTTTAAATTAATTTAATTTTAAAAGTAAAAATTTTTATGTTACCTATTAACTGGTACCTTGTCTACATGGCTATAAACAGGGTGTATTATTATTTAATACGGAAAAGATTATAATTCATAAATGAGTAGAAAATATGAACTTTTCAAAGTATACTGCTTTTTTGTAAAACCTATAGTTATTGTAATACAGGTTGCTTAAATTTTATTTTTTATATAGTTTTCGAGGTGTAACTAGAAAATTTGTTTATTAATTTCTTTATAATTTGGAGCATTGTTTCGTTTTATTAAAAGCTATATCCATGTCATGTATGCACCTATATCCATATCAAAACGTTTGTAAAATGTTTACATAGGTGTAGATCTTTGGGATGCGAACCTGTTTTCGAAGAATTTTTTTATATAGAAAATCTAAGACAATGACAATTTCAAGTTATTTATTTATTTTTAGTATTGAAAATACTTATAGGATCGTATATATGGGAGCTGTCTCTTAAAATATTAACGCTTAAAGCGAGCGACCTCGACATGAGCACGTTCTGATAGGGAGACGACCTAGCCTAACTGTGTTGCTATAATAAGCAGTCTATGTTTATTGTTTATGCTTGGGTTACATGTTACATGGTTCCTTGACGTACAGAGATTGCTTGGTTGTATCACGGGAGTAGCCCCTTATAATTGAGCGTTGTAATAGGATGAACAGGTTTGTTATTTTTAATTATTACTTTATTAATTTAGACTAACATATATACAGGGTGGACCAATATACAGGGTGAAACAAATCTGACTGTGTGTACAGGGATCTCGGAAACTAGAAGAGATATAGAAATGGTTAAATGGATAAAGTAGTGCAGTAGTCTAGATTTTATTTAGAAACTAACATATATACAGGGTGGACCAATATACAGGGTGAAACAAATCTGACTGTGTGTACAGGGATCTCCGAAACTAGAAGAGATACAGAAATGGTTAAATGGATAAAGTAGTGCAGTAGTCTAGATTTTATTTAGAAACTAACATATATACAGGGTGGACCAATATACAGGGTGAAACAAATCTGACTGTGTGTACAGGGATCTCGGAAACTAAAAGAGATACAGAAATGGTTAAATGGATAAAGCAGTGCAGTAATCTAGATTTTATTTAGAAAAAAGTGAAAATCGACAATTTTCAAATTTGCTTTTAACTCTTTTGTTTGCTTTTGGATCGAAAAAATTCAAAGGCCATTTTGGGCAATTTTTTACGGGAATCCCAGTGGCGTAGTTAGATTTTTGCTATGATACATACTTTTCGAGAAAACGACAGCAACTTTATTTTTTCTAATGTGTAGGATTAATTAAACTAATATTAAGAAATTATGGAATTATATTCAATGGTTAATTATACAAGTATATGTGAACTATCTTACTTCTCTGACAAATCATAACTGCCTTCTCCATTCTCCCTGTCGGTAACGACTTAATTCAGAAAGGTAGTGTTTAGTGTATAAGTGTGAATATGGGCCGTAAAAGAATGAGAAAGCGGAGAAGCAGATAGTCAAGCAGTAGTTCTGACTCAAACAGCTCTTCTTGCAAGAAATCGTGTGCGTCGCGAAACAAAATAAAGTCACTGCAACACCGATTGCAAGAATTAGAAAGTCAACAACGAACTGTAAGTACAACCCCACCCCTGCCCGAAGCCCTAGCAGTTTTACTAGTGTCAGAGTAGATGAAACCTTGATTTCGGAATTTGACCCATCTACAGAAGGACAGAATGCAACTAGCTGGGTGAATAGGGTAGAAGAACTTATGATATTTTATAAGTGGAACCCCCTAACAACATTAAAAGCTGCTGTAAGTAAGTCGCCTCAGAAGACATGCGAAGGGATGGTATGAGTCCCTATCAACCCCTTGTTTTATTTGGTCACACTTAAAAACCAAGTTGTTAGAAACTTTCTCTTGTCAACTACAATTTGGAAGATTACTAATGGATGCGGCTACATATATGCCTTTGCCAAATCAAAAGTTAGGCGAGTATTGTTTCGAAAAAGTTTCTCGATTAAATAAATTAAATCTGCCTATAAGTTCTGAAAATATTATTGATACGGTTATCGAAGATATTAGTGACGAGGGTGTCAAAATGTCACCCAGGGCGGCCAAATTTAATAACCTAGGAGAGTTGGCTAATTATCTTGATCAAATAAGCATTGCAATATTAGGCAAAAACAGTAAGGACGGATTAATATCAGCGCCGACACGTAGGTCCCCATCAGTCTAGATGTTATAACGTGACCTAGACAATAAATCTGTACTAAAACAACATAACGCAAATATGCCTTTGAATATCGAACGGGCGACGGCGACGGCGACTCAAACTGTTTGTTGTTTATATGAACAGGGCCATTATAAATGGAATTGAAGTGCCTTGTCTTTTAGATACCGGCAGCAGTTGCACTATGATAAAGAAATCTGTATTAAATAAACTAACAATTAATGTTGAAATTAACAATTCGCTGTTTGTAAAATGTTTTCTGCGAAACATAATCAAGAGTAATGAGTTTGTAATAAAAATACAGGATGTTGTTAATACAGTCCGAATTATTGTTCTACCTGATGATCTTGGGTACTGATAAAACTTGCCAACCTCTATATATACAAGGGGCATTCAAGAAGTACCTTCAATCCAATGTACAGGGAATACTCAAAATGTTTCAGAATTAAGTTGTATCTCACGTCATCGTATGCAAGTCCAGTTTTATTGGTTAAGAAAAAGACCAATGATTATAGAATGTGTGTCGATTACCGACGCTTGAATTGTGTGCACACTTGTATATAATGTTTTGATTCAAATTTAGTTCTGTGCGTAGCTTGAACTATTATGAATTCAGTTCTGTGCGTAGCTTGAACTATTATGATTAAAGATAAGTTCTGTGTAATACTTGAACTGTACTATCAGGAACATGTTCTGTGCGATGCTTGAGCTAACTTGAGACTAGCAAAAGGGGGCGGTCTTGTGCAACGCTTAGACTAACCCTTGACCGAATATGTTTCTTGGAAAATTCTGTGCGTAGCTTGAATGTGAAAACACTTAAATCATTTAGTGCTTAGCTAAAGTATTATTGAGTGAATATTTGTCACTAATAGAGTTCGATGCTTTGCCAGCACTTTTAAACAGAGTTCGGTGCTTAGCTAGAACTTAGAAAAAATGATAAAATTCCAAACTGGGTAACTGTTGGATTCCGAAATTGGAATTGATAGCGAAAGTGAGGATGACTCCTGTGGACAGTCGTCTAGTCAGGATGGTCGAATGTAAGAAAACATTCAAGACTTCACCTTGAGTGCGGCCACGACCAAAGAACGTGGCCCTTGTATAAACATACTCGGAGCTCGGGTGAAAGCTGCTGACAAGTGGATATGATTGGGATTCATTCACGAATTCGCATTAGATACTGTTCAATCGCATGTAACCGTTTTCCCTTTTTTTTTTCATAAAGTTCTTAGTTTTTGGGATTGTGTGAGTTTAATTAATTCCTTACAGTATCACACTCTGTATAAATTATAAATATAATGGACTATAAAATGTATACAGTGTGTAACAAAAATAGTTGTGTCTGGTATTTTCAATACGCCTACGATATTTGCGTAAGATGCAAGATCTGTGAATTTTTTTTGAAATTATCACCGTGTTATCTTTAAAAAATTAATGATATGGGGAGCGTTTTCGGAAAAGTCACTGATTTTCATTGTTTATTATTATTGTCTGAAAGGTTTTTAAAAGAGCATCGTATGATTTCTAATTTTTTTTAACAATATCATCAGTTCTACATTCATAGTACCTATAATAAAAGCTATGATTAAAAGTAATAGTACACTAATTTTAGTACTGTCTCGCAATTTTTCTAAATTATTGCTATTTCGAGGTAATCAATTCGTACCATTCTCAAAACTGAAAAGAGAAAATTATTTTTCATAATTACATTTTTTTGAAGTTAATTGCAATGTCAAAGCATCAGAATATTATAAGAAAATGATATTAATACATTGTACCACATTTTAAGTGGTAATATCTAGTATTAAGTGTCAAAGTTAGTAGGTTAGATATTTAAAAATTTTTTACTTTAAACTTGGTTTTTGGGGCAAAAAGTTAGTGTTTGTTAGATGACAGTACACGTTTTTAATAAAATAATTTAAGTTTCAGATGGCTTATTACCTGCTTATTTGATATAATCGAAAATATGAATTGCTATGAACATTAAAGAAGTTATACACAAAATTTAGAAACTAACCAAACAGTTGGTTATATTTTGTGTACGATTCGTGGTTAATACTTTAGCGATAAATATTGGATTGTTTGTCAACTAGCTGGATAGTACAAAAATTAACCAAATTGCGTAGTTATTTTAATGGAAAAATGATTTTCTATCAAAAGAAGGGTTTCGGTAATTTATATACCGGGTGTTCAACTAATATGCGGAATTTTAATATCTCAGTTAATAAAAGAGTGCTATTTCTTTTTTGTCAGAAGTTTCAATTCTATAGCGTAGCACAAACTAAAAATAATTTCACTTGTACAAGGTGTTCTGCGTTCCCTGGGCACACATCAATTTTGTTTTTTTAAATGCAACATATATTTTTATTATTTTTTTTAAATCCTACTACTTATTTTAGCATGATTTTTCTGAAAAAAACTGAAACCTAAATAGAAACACTATTTAAAAATATATATGTTGCCAAAAAATTTTAATTGAAGCGTCGCGGACGGCAAGTGTTATCCATAATTTCTGTATTACTACCTTACCTTTTAGTAAAAGCAAGTTAAAAAATAGTAATCCTTTCTAGAATATTTAATTTTTCTTGGTCGTTTCCCAGAAAAACTCATTTCTCCAGTTAAATCGATCACCCTGTACTACATTCGAACCAAAGAGTTTTTTACCACATGTTTATATAAATTTTTTTATAAATTACGTACACTTCATAATTATTTCATAAATTGCGTATAATTTATTGTTTTATCTGTGTATATTGGTTTTTTTTTTTTGATATGGTAGGTATTTGTGAGGAAGTGCTGAATTAAGCCCAAAATATTATATGTAATATATTAAGTCAGTCACTCTTGTATAATTTATAGTTCTAAAAATATATCCATTTCTTTCTATATTTATGCTTCTCAGTAATATTTTGTTTAAACTTTAGATTCAAAGGTATGTGAAATAAATTAAAATAAATAGTCACTTTGTACTGAAAATTCAACAAGCGCGTTTTACTTCAATAGGATGAAGCCCGTAGCAACCCGTGGATCATCACCCATTTAAATATGTCAACTTTTATTATAAATAAATAGTAATACCTATATCTAAAAAATTAGGTACTTATGTATATTAGGTATGATTGTTACATTAATGATAACGTCAAATATAAAATATGAGTTCGAAAATAATTGAAATTAGGTCCCATAGTAAAGTTATTATTTTAATGACAGTTTTCTACCCGAGTTAAATCATTCTGTTTCCGTTGGTAACAAAATATGAAATCATCTGGTACTGTGCTTGAAACTGCAAATACGGAATAACAGCATTAAGAGTCCATTCACTAATCCGAAATAAGCCCAAAGTCGGCGTTCGTCTCATGTGTAATTATAAAAAAACTATAAAAGATAGCAACTTTTAGTAAAAAAGTATTGAAAGATAAGAGTTTAATCTAAATCCCTATAGTAGTAATTTTTTGTAATTTTTTTTTATTTTAAAAATCCAGGCAAACAATCTTGTACTAGAATAGCGTGTCTTCAAAAACTATTTTCTCTAAAATGCATGTATTAAACAAAAATTTGCTACTATAGGGATCTAGTTTATCTTTTGATCTTTCCGGTGATATATAATTTATAACATTAAAAAGAAATTTTGTTGCAATTATAAGACAAATCCGGTACCGTTGCAATAAGGGCTAACTTTATTTCCATGTCCCTTTTTACTTCGGCTTTACGTGCACCTTCGAAATCTAAATAATACGGTAGTAGGAATATGTAAGTCTTCACCCATCGGCTACCCAACCTCTCAACCCGACCCACAATTCATGTATGTTAAGTTTACCTGAATGGACCCTTAAGTACGGCAACATTGTCGTGCTTCAGGAACAACCGTACAGCTACCTATTATTGTATATTTTGCTTCAGGATGGTACCAAAAATATGTATGCCTCAGGATAGTGCGGCTTATGTGTAAATATACACTAAATTTTATTTTTCAAAATGTCGCTATATATCTTACAGAATCGGCTGTACCATAACAAATATACACCCGAATATGGCATCACTTTTCCTCTATCTAATCTATAAACCGGTGCTTCAGGATGGTATGGAATATATTATGGCTTCAGGTTTGTTAGAAGGATGTATATATAATATATATATATATATATATATTGTAATTCATTTATTAAATTTAATTAGGACATTGTTGTAAAATATATGTACCTACTGGGTCCTTCCCTAATTTTTTTTTTTTTCAAGTTTAGAACATTTTTCTGGATGAACTTTTAGGATGTGGTATTTTGTGGTATTTGCCGATTTTAATTTTTCCCCAAGAGAAATGACTGCCGTACATAAGTTACAGTAGGCATAGCCGTTTTGCTTGTAACTGACAGTATTTTTCGTAAAATATTTCAATATAGCACTTTTTGGTAAAAGCATTGCTTTTTTATAAAAACTGCTGCATAATCTTTTCAGAGTTTAAAAATCTGCCGATCCGTTACATCTACCATGAAGTTGAAATGAAACGAGATGACCCGAGAATGCTGGCAGCATCTGATATATATCGGAATTGGGCATTAAAATATGAATATTGGCTAAAAATTTCATATTCGTCAATCACTGGTGATCTTTAGTGCCAAGTAGCACATCTCTTAATGCTGCATAACCCAGGGAGGTAGTCAGGCAACTATGTGGTACTACTAGTAACCTTTAAGGTTAATAAATACATATTGAGAGGTAATAAATAGAAAGTTTGCTAAGAATTGTGATGCATTGGCAATTAATTTGTGTAAAAATTCAATGAACCAATATGAGTTGCGGTCCTGTTTCATATCACCTACATGGGTGTCACACGCCGCTTGCATGTATTTGTTTATGTCAAGTCTATCTTTAAAGTGAATGGACAGTAGACCAAATAAGACTCTCGTTAGGTTGGCAAATGGTATCTGAGACAAGCCTATTATTGACCGATCGTACATATAAATGATTTGTATCCTAGGTATTCCTCTTTGTTTTTCCCTATAAATATTACACTTGTCAAAAACCACTGTAAAAAGTGAGATACTCACGCAAAGTGAATCCCACAATAATTGCTTTTAACATACTGAGATTTCTCGAGACACTGATATCACTAAACAAGTTATCGGATGATATACTGGCCAAGTTCCGGTATTTGTGGGTGTTTCAGGATGTCAGGAGTACAGAGAATTATGCAAATTAAACAAAGTATGACAGACCAATCAGCAAAGTAAAGTATGTACATGTATTAAAAAAGCCTGCTTCAAATGAGAGAAGATTTACAGAAATCACATTTGAAACCAATAGGTATAGGTGTCTCATTTCATTGGGTACTGTTTTCAGTATGTTACAAAGTAACATCATGTATCTACTTAATAAATTATTAAAGCATCGGCTAAATATGGTTAATATAAAATAAATTGTTATAGAAGTACTTAGTCCTTTGTGAAAATTTAGTATAAGTATTTAAAAAATTAACAAAAAATTACAAATGCAAGACATACCTCTTGTAAACGATCCAGTGCTCTAATATGATCCAAGGTATCGATACTGGGACTCAAACCACCATGCAAACAAAAGATCTGACTATCAACAAGGGCAGTTAACGGCAAGTAATCAAATAAATCTGTAAAAAACTTCCAAACATTTGCATTTCCATATTTTCTTAAACATTCGTCATAAAAACCATAAACCTGGGTAATTTGTCTCGACTCGTGGTTACCTCTTAAAATAGTTATTCTTTCCTTATATCGTACTTTTAACGCTACCAATAAGGTTACTGTTTCTACAGAATAATATCCACGATCTACATAGTCACCCATAAACAGATAATTAGTGTCTGGGCTCCGTCCACCTATCCTGAATAACTCCATTAAATCGTGGAACTGCCCGTGAACATCTCCACATACCGTTACGGGACATTTCACTTCTTGTACATTTGATTCTTTAGACAATATTTCTTTAGCCTGGAATTTAACATTAATGTTAAAAAATGCTTATATACACTGATTTTGTTTAGGCATTACTAAGGATCAACGCATAAGCGATAATACTACAATCAAAGCATTTTTACCTTATCACAAAGTGTTTTAACTTGATTTTCTGTAAGTTGTTTGCAGTCATTTAATTGCTCTATCCACTGATCCAGTTCCTTACAGGAAGCCTTATCATCCATAGCTAAAGATATTTTCTTTAACACAAAATAAATAAGTTAATTAGCGATTAACACATTAATCCAAGTTAAGTAGTTTTTCTACATATAAGTATGAACTATTTTATATTTTATAGGTAATAATTATTTTCTCCCGACCACAACACAACACGGCAAAATGGCGGTGCTTCAAATTGAAGCAATTCTAACTTAACCGTCAAACTGCGCATATTCCGACCGACTCGGTTAAACAGACGCGGTAAATATAATTTTCTCTTGATCCTCGAAAGGCACTCAAAACTTAAAAAAAAATCATACCTTTTCGTCTTTTTCAACATCACAAGAATTATTTGTTGGTTTAGGAAGAGCTAATTTATTATTTTTCTGTACATTTGACGTTTTCATTTTAAAATAGGTGGTACTTAGGTATTCTAATGTGTAATTTAAATGATTTCTAATGAAATTTTGTTGACAATGTTCTAGATTGACATTATTTATTTTTTTTAGTCTGTTTTAGCCCCGTTTTAGCTCTCTTGATTGAGAGTAAAGTCACAATACAAATCAACCATCATACCATAGACATAATTATATGTCTATGCCAGGGCCTGGGCACTCCCACGGAAAAGTCAAACCTCAATATTAGTTCAACTACGCATCACGAGCGGCGCTAGCATCTGCACTTACTAATGTTCCGTGATTGTTCTCGTTATCTCGTTTAGTTTTAGTCGTCGGTCGTTGTTGTTGAATAACACAACCTCACACCAATCTGTTATTGAATAATTTTTGTGTCCTTTTGAAAGATTTTTTATTTAATAGTTCTTGTTAAATAAGTTAATAGTTCAAGCCTTATACTGTGATTTAAGTTTGTAGTGTTCCTGGATGTACCAATGTACAAGGTGAATGTTAGTTTTGCTTAAAAATCTTGAGGTAAGTTTCATGTACTTTTTAAAGCTTTTTTCTAATGCTACTTATTAAATTGCATGCAAGTCGTTTTAGAGAAAAGCGAAAAACAGGATTTAGTTTTCTTACTTCAATTCCAACGTGTTGAATACTTAATTTTTTTTTTATACAAGAAGTATTTATTTTTAACCGTTAATTCTTTTGACTGAACTCAGATAAATGCATAAAAAATTAAAAAATTGCAACGTGAAATATTAATTGAAGGTTGTTCTCCTTCATTTCTCCCAGACTTATGTTGAGATACCTAGTAAAAGCATTTTGAATTATAAAAAAGAAGATCTTTTAGAAAATTTTATGCACCAAGTTAAAGTACATGATTGTACCATCACTTGATGAGTACAAACTTTTTGTTTATGTAGTTATATGAATAATGGTTTAACAAACAATATAAGCATTGTAACAAATGTACTGCAGTGTCTATTATTAGTTCACAAGAAAGAAAAACTTCAATTATAGTCAGATATATAAAATCAATCAAGAAATATACCTGTCATCTTAACATTTATTAAAACTTATATTTAATAGGTTTTGTTATTAAGGTAATCACACTGCTTACCACATAATATTTTAATTTTCAGATGCGTAGGAAATGGTGTGTAAACATCCAACAACTGTATTCGATGAATTTCTCCGACAAACATATTTGAGATCTATCGAAAGCAAACTTACAGGTTATTAATTGCTGTTTAAACATTTTATGTGTCTCGTAAGTTTATGTTATATAATTTAACAATTATTTGGTCATATGTTTAAATGTACTTTTTATTAATAAATTTTATTTTACATTGAATTATTTTTTTAAATACATTACTTCACGTCAGAACACCTTCACAATATTATTAATCACATTTTGAAAACAGTTTGGTAAAATGTATTCACTATTATACACATCTTTTTATAATAAAACTTGATGTGTAAAATAGTGAATATATTTTATTAAATTGTTTTCAAAATGTGAAATTTGAATAAATAATTAAAAAGTATCTAGGGTAGGCAACCAGCGCAGCTCCGGTAGTTCAACTACGCATCACGAGCGGCGCTATTAACGGTTTTGGCGGGAGAGGGAGAGTGGCCCATCTATAGTATCTATAATCTGTGGTCTATGCATCATACCATCATACAAGTATGCAGCCGCAGCCGATAGACGTCATAGCTGACGTCACGGCGGTTATCTCCATTTCTCTGAGCCGCTAGAGATGGATAACGCAGCAAAATTTCGTGTGTTGATACACTCAAGCGCAGGTAAGTGTATCAACGCAGTGAGTTAACTCAATTGCGCCACAGCGCATTTTTTTTTTCTACATTGCACGCCTACCTTCCCTGTTCCCTCTCCCCTCGCTCTCCATACACCATAAAACAAAAAGAATTCCATACAGCATACACATCCCATCTCATCGCATTGCCAAAATATTAAGTCAGATCTTTAAATTTGTATGCGAGTCAGAACAGAATAATTGATCAGACATTTTCGACACAGCGTGGCCGTGGCGCACTGGCGGGCGCAGCGCAGCATTTACATTGACACTCGACTCATTCGCTCATTCTCATATATTCAACGTTCAACACACGGCACAGCGCGACGGCGCGTTAACTCAGCCAACCAGTGACTCAAGTCACAAATGAAATGAGTTAATGAGTTGATACAACAGTGCCACTGCATCAGCGCACTAAGCGCAGCGGTACTGCTTCAGCGCAATAGCGTAACTCAACACTGCGTTACCCATCTCTATGAGCCGCTTTACAGCTCTGCTCCTGTGGGTGTTTGGAGCTTTATGTGTTTCAAACATCGACATAGTACTGAGCCGCTTTCCAGCTCTGCTCCTGTGGGTGTTTGGAGCTTTATTGCCCGTATTCATAGTCACGCACTCAAGGTAAGGGCCAAGGGTTACTTGGGTAAGGATCCCTCAGCACTCACCCTCATACATGTTTCATAAACAACACTCAGTGGTCCCTTAAATGAGTTGTTGTGATGCGATGTTTTAAATGCTTTTGGGTTGGCAATATTTATATGCCCTGGGATGCTATTGGTTAACTACTGACCGCGCGAATTTCTTGGCGCGAGGGGATTTATGATTTATGACTTATTCGCAGGTGTTCGCAGCATGTTCGCAGCTCGCAGTAGATATTTGTCACAGATTATAGATAGTTAATATTTGTATTTGCCAATTGAACATGGAGAAAGTAATATTTAGTGAAAGAGAAAGATTGTTTTTAGTGCAGTTAGTAAGTGATGAAAAAGATATTATCGAGAATAAACGAACTGATGGCACCACAATCAAATTAAAAACCGATGCATGGGAAAGAATCAGGACGCTTTTTAATAGCCAAGGATTATCTAATCGATCCACAAAACAATTAAAAAAATGCTGGGAAAATATAAAACAAAGGTAACATTTATTAATTTAGTTGAGATTGTGTGATTATGTACGTATAAAAATTAAAACGTTTTTATAGAAAAAGAAAATTGAATACTACTATCAGACAGGACTACCTTATGAAGGTGGTGGACCCCATGGTGAAAGTAATAGATGATCCTGTCATGGACTTTGTAGATGCCGCAGCTCCAAACTTAGATGTAGAGGTGCCTTACCCTTGGGACAGCACTGCAGGATATAAAATGAAAGGTAAGTTACAATAGTAGTTATCTTGATAATATAATACAAATTTGAGAAATCTGAAATAAATACAAAATTTAGATAGTAGCTACCTACATAGCGTACCATGTGAAATTTTTTTAGGTATTAATACAGACATCACGGAGGATACAGCCAGTGTCTCGGATACAAATCCTGTCGATGTTCTAGATATAAATTTAATACCAGTTACCCCTCTCTCAAAAAAAAGAAAATTAACTAATGAACTTCAGGATGGGCTAGATGAACATTCTCTTCGCAGTAAAAAAATAAAAGAAAGCATAATGCAACAAAGGGAGCTCCATAATGTTCGCATGAAAACAGCGAAAATTGAACAATTGTTGGCCATTCTGAAAGTTAGGCAGCAACTACAAGAAATGGGGGAAGACCTGGATGTAGAAAATATAGATTTTGATAATTTTAATCCAAAGGACCTATTATAAATATTTGTTTTGGGGTGCTTCTTGCCATTCCAACGGTGTCTTTATTGCACAAAAAAGACTGATTAGGTGTATGTTAGGAGTGTCAGTTTGAGAATCTTGTAGACATATATTCAGTCGTTATAATATTTTAACGTTGCCTTCTCTGTTTCTTGTTTTTATATGAAATGTGTTTGTACGTTTTTATTAATAAAAGTAAGTTCGACTACAGATATCAAATACATTCGATTAATACTCGGCAAACTAATCAATTTAATGTATCCTTCGGCCGATGTAAGATATCTTTTAATACACCCAACTGTTTAGGCTTAAGAATGTTCAATAGGTTACCTAATGAAATTAAAATGTGTTCTTCTATCTATAGTTTTAAAAGGAGACTGAAAAAGTATCTAACTGATAAATGTTTTTATACTCTAAATGAATATTTTGATAATTAGTTTAAGGATACAATAACTAGTCTAGTAGTTGTATGTATGTGTATCTGTATATTTGACCATTCCTATTCAATTGTATTGACCTATTTGAAAATAAATATATTATTATTATTATTATTTTATAAAAGTTTACATGTTAGTGTAGTCTGTTAATGGTTCACAATGATAGTTCAGTAGATCCTTATTAATGGTATAATAAATTATAAAAATCAGTTTATATATTTTTTATTTATCAAAAGTAACAAAAATTATTTATAAAAAGCAATATAAAATGAGAATTATTCTTATAACAGGTAGGCAAAATTTTAAATATACACATGCACTTGATTATATAGGTACATATTTTAAAACCACCGTAATTATAACATGAATTTTATTAACATTGGAAATTAGTTAAGATAGTTTTGTGTCATTGCGAAGGACTCAATGTTTTCTTTCTCAGAGGCATTGTTACATCATTTCTTTTACTTTTTTTAGTTTTATTTAATTTAGTACATGAAAGTGTAAAATTTAATACCCCTTTTTAAACATTACTTTAATTATTATATGCTTTGTCATAAGCATATCTTAATTAAAATATGTATTAATAAATCCTCTGCGGAAAGCTATTCCTTCATCAACCTCCTGATTGTTTATCTGAGGAATTTCTTCATTATCATTATCGTCATCGTCTAAAATTTGATTCTGATGTTGTGACACACCAATATTATATAAAACTGCTGTGGCACAAATAATTGGAACAGAAGTTTCAATTTTAGTACGTAAACCATTTTTTAAACAAGAGAATCTCCTTTTCCAAATACCAAACATTCTTTCTACAGCATTTCTTGTTCGAATGTGGGCATTGTTATATCTTCTTTCAGGTCTTATTAATGGGTTTAAAAGTGGTGTTAGCAAATAACTCTGGCAGGCATAGCCATTGTCACCTAGCAGAAGTCCTGGAATTTGATGCAGTTCAAATCGGGCACGGACGGCACTGCGATTGAAAATTACACTGTCGTGTGTGGATCCAGGATGCCTTATGAGGATATCCAATATTTCTAAACGGGGACTACATATAGCCTACAAAGATTTACATTAAAATCAATATGCTTTACCAGAAAATGTTGAATTGTACCTGAACATTTAATGAAAACCAACCCTTCCTATTCCGAAACACTTCTCCATTGTCTCCTCCAGGATTTGTTATTTTAATATGAGTACAATCGGTACAACCAGACACCCTCGGAAAGTTTGCAATTCTATAAAAAGCAGCTGTATTTTCTGCAATGCCATTTTCATGTTGTGGAAAATGAATATATTCATTTAATTGTTCTGCTAGACACACAGAAACATTCTTGATAATCCTACATACAGTGGATTGGCTGAAGCCACGAATATCCCCATGAATTAACTAGGACAGTCATTTAAAGTAGCTTTATATTTTCTAAATATGTTAGTATGAGTACCTACCTGAAAACTGTTGCTACCATAAAATCGCAGTGCAATTAAGAGCTGCAGAACTGGTGGTACTGGCAAACCTCGGTTAGTATCTTTTAAAAGACGGTGTTGAATTAAAGGTAGCAAAGTATCACGAACACAATTTTTTTGAAATCTATATCGCCTTTGAAATTCATGTTCCTCAAATATCTCCATAGGATTTTGTGCGTCTCTTATATTAGGCAATCCAAGGACCTGTCAAATTTTTAAGTAATATGGCGCTGAGGGCAAACAGGTTATGTTTACATTGAGAATGCATTGAAATCAGCCCAGCAGCTTTCAGTTAAAAGTGTTTAATCCGAGTTTTTTGTAAGGAATTTTTCATGTATTTTATGTAAGGAAGTGTTGAACAGTGTTAATTCGTCTTTTATTAGAATTGTGTCGCGACGATAATATTTATTAATGCCGGTAACGTGCATAGTTGTTGTGGTTTGTGGATGTCGTAAAAATCGAGACCAAGTTAAGTTTTGTTGTATACCCGACGTAGTGAGTTCTAACTATTTTCCGATTTTAAATGATTTATCGAGAAAACGGCGGCAAACATGGATACTTAGCTGCAATTAAAAAGAATGACCTAACACCTTCGATATTAAGAAACCAGAGGGTTTGCAGTAGGCATTTCATTACTATTAAATATATATTATTAGTTTATTACTATTTTATTTATTATTATTAGGAGTTAAAAACAAACTTTTAACCAAGTACCCACAAAGTTATATAACTCAAACCATAGACTTGTCTATGACTCAAACGTCAAATGAATGTTTGCCCTCCACGCCATATTGATTTGGACACGTGGTTTGGATTGCTCAATATTTTTTTAGGCAAGCGAATAACCTCTAATTCCTCATTGTCACTTTCAAAAAGATCGTCAAACTCTTCCATATTTAAATGTTTATTAAACACCATAATACAAAATACAAGTTCTCAAAATAAACTTCTCGATAGAAAAGAAAAACATATAAGAAGAATGGAACCATAGATAAGAACATAACCTATAAACACGCACTTAAGGGTGGTCTCAAGCTCCCTTGAGTTGAGGGCGACTTTTATCACCGTTCACTCATTGAGTAGGGTTTATGAAACGCCTGAGTAACCTCAAGCAGCCCTCAGACTCACACTCACCCACAAGGGTCGACTTTGAATACGGGCATATGTGTTTCAAACACCGACAGTACTGAAAAGGAACAGTTCAAAACTGAAATGACTTTTTTAATCTTGAGGTTATGTATTGAGTGTCTTGTCCATAGATTTATAAGACAAGGGAGATGTAATTGTTTACATTTTAAAGCAATTAGAGAACCCCTTGTTTACTCTTTATCTGGTCAACTGCAAGGTCTACTTTATGATTGTACGAAAAACTGTTGCCAAACTGTCAATTGTGTAATTTTTATTTTCACATTTAAACTACCATGATTAAGGGTTAAAGTTAAAATATTACATAAAAATATTTTTCCGTTTCCTAGTTAAGTAGATAAATCTTATTTTGTTAAAAACGTTGCGATAAAAACTAACTTCATAACGCAAAAATGGAATGAACAGGCATCATTGCTCCCTACTCAAATCCAAGAACCCTAAACAAAGAAGGACTGATCAATTCATTCATAAAAATTTGAAGGTAATTTTCAACAGATTTCTCGTAACACGTCAGTGGATCCCCTATTGCCAAATTTGCCTCTAATACGCGATTCTTGCTAAGCAATACGCTACCTACTGGCGGTACCCACAACTAACGAATGGGGTATTGGTTCAGTTTTGCGTATGTATGTCTATTGTGAATTTTGAAATATCCGTTGTTATATTAGTTAATTGCTTTGATTAGATATGAATCATTATTGTTGTGAGCGTCATTGTTCCTCTTGTACAAAGAAAAACCCCGAGATCAGTTTCATACTTTTCCAAAAGCGGGAAAATCTGAAGCTATCGCGGAAATTATAAGTTGCGCATTAAAGAGTTACAGGAGACAAGTATGGATAAAGAAGCTAAAGAACGCAAAGTAGAGTGTGTCCTCTTTACCTTTCTCCAAGAATGACTATTTACATGAAGGTATGTATGCCGTATGTCCAATAAAGAATTTGACATATTTTGAGGTTAAGTTTCATTTTCAGATTGAACGCTCGAAAAATATTGAAATATATTTTAATTTTATATCACTACTTACCCCTTTCAAAATAGTTTTACAAGCTTTTCACCTGGTTTAAAGTTCTCGACAACAAATCTTTGATGAATAAAATTTCAAACGTCAGTGTCAGGGACCGTAAGTTGGTATAGGTTACTGCCATTTTGGCGCTTCGATCTTAAAATCAATCGCGTATTGCAATTTCAAAAATTTTCACTTATAATATCCCTAGTGCTTAAATTATTTCCGAAAATTTTTTCGGGAGGAAAAATTTCCGGTTTTTAATTTAAGCTCGTGGGATATTCGGTAAGAAAATTTCACACCATTACTTTATAAATATTACTTATGCCAAAATTGAACATTTTAATTACGAATTACAAACATTCATTCCTCATATAGTGAGCCATGAGCAATAACAAAAATTCTTTACGATTGTCAAGTACGGTACCTTGGACAAGTTCCACCACTTGTCATTGTGTCGCATTGTGTTTGTGCAATTTGCTGATTTATGAGATTGTGTTTTTAAAAATGTTCCGCTTTGGAAAGGAAACATCATTTATTTCTGATAATTATTTTGAAGTACTTCGAGCATTGCAAATATTATGCTTAATAAAATGTGAGTTTTCTTAGTGAAATAAAATGTCATTTTCTAACATTAGTTACATACATATTTTACAAATAACTTAAAAACATATTATATTTTTGTTTCTTATTAACTTTGATCTACTAATATTGGTGGAACATCATTTATTTTTGATAATTATTTTGAAGTATCTACTTCAAAATTTATATGTTTAATAAAATGCGAAATCTCTTAGTGAAATAACATACCATTTTCCAAGTTTAGTTACATGAACTTTTTATAAATAACTTAAAAACATATTATATTTTTCTTTGATCTACTAATATTAGTGCAACATAATTTAATTTTGAGAATATTACTTAAATTCGAGCATAGGAAATGTATTGATTTATTCAACTCCCGCGTCTTTATTTTGACATTTTAAATGACAGAAAAATTTCCACTTATTAATTTGACACAACGTTAAAAATTTCCGGAAATTTTTTGGGTTGGCATGGTAACTGAACAAAAAACAAGCCTCTGATTGGTTAAAATATGGCGGTGTGAAATTTTCAGTCAAAATATCCAACCCAATATTATTTCAGAGACTGTATTAATCCAATCAAATGTGATTTTAAAGTACTTATATATGTGTTTTACGATATATATCTTACGATTTGAAGTGCGTTGTGCAAAAATCGTTGTCGATTTGACAACTGTGATAACTTGTGTTTTGTTAATCAGTGCACAGATTACTATGATATGATACAGAAATACTTTGATATGATGACATGACCGATGACATTCCAAAGACAACCGAGACATTCTACATGATAATGTGACATATATAGGTTATGTTAAAAGGTTAAAGCTGTCAAATTAAAACAAAGAGGATATTTAAATTTCAAATCTCCCGCTAAAGGGAATCCACTGACGTCACATAAGTGATAAACAAATGTGATTGTCTGTTACTGATTGATCAGTCCTTCTTTGTTTAGGGTTTTTGATATATATCAGCATATACCAAGCTCTTCAAAAACAACTGATTAATTTATTACAGATTGTGATGCTGAGTAGCGTGTGGTAATGACTGAATTCGAATAAACGTGATTCATTTAAGTTTAGCACTCCAACTTTAAACCAGAGATAACAAATAACCGGTTGTTATTCACCTCGATCGGTAATTAACTCTAGTGCAATTCTAAAAATAATTCCATCTACCTTGACCGGTTCGTAACTTATTAGTAGAATGGAGTCAAAATGGAGAGTGGTAAAAAGCGGTGGGGAGGATAAAGTGCCGTGAGTAATAAAAGTGGTGGTGGTACATTTAGAACTTCCGTATGTGTTATAGGCTGGGAAAGTAGTGGAGTTGAACTCTAGTTGGCTCAGGAAGTGGCACGGAATTGATGAGGGTAAAAGTGGGAAATGAATCTAGAACTCTCTATAATACACTACTCCTATCTTAAACTACGACGGTTTAATTGTGTATGTGTGATGATTATAATTCTGAAAATTATGTTCTCCCAATGCTTCTAATGAACTGTTTCATCACCCGATACAAATGCAACCGATGTGGATTGAAAACTCAGCGCCCTGTTTGCTCAAATTAAGGATTAACCTGTATTTATCACCACACTAAACAATACCATCCATATCCTTCTGTAAGCAGTCACAATTTTTTAAGAATTGCACTTCCTAAGAAGGTTTCAACTGATCGGTGTCCAGAAACCTGTAATGGTTTATGTATTTAGTAACATTATTCAAATAAATTATTATTAATCATTAATTATATAATTAATTAATTAACAATATAATATTATTATTTTAATAACAGTCCAGAATGGGAACCTTACTGAGCTCTAAATTATGTAACCTGACTCAAAATCAGTGACCGTTAAGATTTTTTATCTATTAAATACATAGTTTAGGTTGGAAAATAGGAGATTACTGTGAAAAAGCATTATATAATTTCTAGTACACCAGAAGGTAGTTCTTATGAGAAAATACAGTAACCATACTTATAACAAATGTCATGCGAGAGTTGCATACATGTATCGTATTTCAGCATCCAGAAATAAACTGTCAAAGTGGGGAAGTGCCGTAGAAAACCTTGTATTTTCCACTGTTCTTATGAAACAGACAGAAATACATTATGAACAATATTCACATCATTCAAGTTGCAGTAGGGATATAACAACAAAGTATGTAATTTTATGACCAATATGACCAAAACACCCACAGGAGTGGAACTGGAAAGCGGCTCAGGTATGTTCATGGCATATATGAATATAGGAAATATAGGAAAATGGAGAAGCCAACCTGGCCATAAAATATGTCAAAAGAACTCCCACAATTGTTTCTTCTTCAAAAAACTAAATCACATGCTAAATTGGCCCGTTCTATATACTAACCTGGACTCATTGATGGCTAAATTCGACAATTTTGTTACTGTAATTGAATGTGAAAGGCCTAAAATAATATTAATTTCAGAATCTTGGTTGCATGCAGATATTCCGGACTCTCTAGTACATTTGCCCGAATATCATTTATATAGATCCGATAGGACAATGAGAAAAGGAGGTGGCGTTTGCGCTTATTTACACGATGACTTAGTAAATGCGGTTGGTGTCGAGCCGCTTCCATTTGAAAGTGATAATATACAAGCCCTCTTTCTAAAGTTAATATCTCCGTACTTCTCCATAACAATAGTTTGCGTCTATAAACCTCCTGATAGCACTATTGAAAATGATATCTCACTGTACGATCACATGTCTGACATCTCTCATCGTGAAAAAAATGTCATATTTATTGGTGACTTCAACTTTCCAAATGTTAAATGGCCTCTTATGCAACTACCCAATCCTAATTCGGCATCTGCACACTTCGTAGATATGATGATAAATAATAACCTCACACAACTTATTACTGAGCCTACTCGCTATAGAAATGATGATAACCCCTCCATCCTTGATTTAGTTCTCACGGATGATCCCTTATTACTCACAGAACCGGAATATTTGCCACCAGTTGGTATATCGGATCATACAACTTTAAAATTTTTTGTGCAGATTGTGTATTCCAACAAAAACCGTTTAGGCAACAAACTTCTAAATATCACAAACTATAATAGAGTCAATGAATGTTTGTCTAACACAAACTGGAATGACATACTTGGTAATCATAGCACTGATACTATGTGGAACAATTTTAGTAAAACGGTGGATGATATAATCACTCATAACACGTATGTTAAAACAGTTAAATGTAACCAACTGAAACCTTGGATTGATCAAGACTTTCTAGCACATATTAAACACAAAAAGCGCCTATGGACCAAGTTTCGAAACAGTAAGAACCAGGAGGATTATATTGTACACAGGCGTTTCTCAAACAGACTGTCCCAAATCATAAAAAATGCTAAAGACCAATACGTTTCTACTCTCGCTACAAATGAAAACTCCAAACGGCTGCATAAATACGTTAGGTCACATCTTAACTCCACTGTTGGCGTACCATTATTGAAAAACGAAAATGGATCGATCTGTCAAAGTAATTTACAAGCGGCGAGTGTTCTGGCTGACACTTTTACGAAAGTGTATACCATTGAGCCACCTATCCCAAATGACCTTCAAATTTTAACCCAAGAAAATCCAAATTATATAACATCGACTTATTTCTCGCCTGAAGATATTGAACAGCAAATAATTAACTTAAAAAACTCATCCTCACCTCGTTTTGATGGATATAACGTTATCTTCCTCAAAAAATGTAAAAATAACTTACTGACTCCTCTTTCAAATATTATGAATAGCTCTTTTCAAAACTCTACCCTCCCGGACGCTTGGAAGTTGGCCTCTGTTACCCCTATATATAAAAAAGGAGATAAACTATGCTCGTCTAATTATCGACCGATTAGTTTAACATCAATCATTGGCAAAATTATGGAACGCATAATATCAAAGAAACTTATAAATTTCCTTGTATCTGAAAAGATAATACCTAATGAACAACATGGTTTTATCCCTAATCGGTCAGTGCTAACAAACCTTCTTATCTCAACTAATGACTGGAGTTCTTCCTTTGATAACAAGATACCAATTGATATAGTATACTTAGATTTTTCCAAAGCATTTGATCGTGTCCCACTACAGAGGCTTATTCTTAATAATTGCGGCATTTTGGTGTGCGAGGATTGCTATTGGACTGGATACAAGATTTTCTCTCTAATATACAGTTTTCTGTTCGGGTGGGTGACGCACATTCGCCTAAATATCCTGTTTTAAGTGGTGTCCCGCAAGGTTCTGTCTTGGGATCTATTCTCTTCCTGGCATATACTTCTGACTTGGCAGCATCGCTGAAATCTAAATTTGCAAGCTACGCGGATGACACAAAACTTTACGGCAACCCATTGCAATCATATCAACAGCTTCAAGAAGATTTAGATAGGACACATAAATGGTGCAACGAATGGCTTCTTCCCCTAAATATAGACAAGTGCGTTGTTTTACACATGGGTAGAAAAAACCCAAACTTAAGGTATCACGTTAACAATTTAGAACTCGTGTCTGTCGAAAGTCATGTTGATTTAGGCGTGACAATAACAAAGGATCTGACATGGTCTCAGCATATAACAAATGTTACAAGGCGAGCAAACAGATCAAATTTCTTGCTTTATAAAGTTTTTACCAACGTATCTCTAGAAATGTTTTCAAACCTTTTTACGATTTATACAAGACCGATCATGTAATATTGTGGACAGGTGTGGCACCCTACCCTTATGCGCGATGTGCAACAACTAGAATCAGTGCAACGACGAGCAACCCGTTTACCATTTGGCCGTGTGAGACCATCGTACGAACAAAGACTACAAATCGCTAACTTGCCTGTTTTTGAAAGTCGTAAGACTGGTGGAGACCTAATTCTGACCTATCGAATACTTCATGAAATGATCTCAGAGTTAAGCAATATTCTTAAATTAAACAACAATGAACATCTCCGTGGTCACCCTTACAAACTCAAGAAAGAGAACTTTAAGACAACTGTGCGTCAGTGCTTCTTTTCTAACCGTGTGTTCAATACTTGGAATAGACTCCCGGAAAATCTTGTTAGTGCTCCGTCCGTATCTTGTTTTAAAAACAGACTCGACCAATGGCTGAGAGACAGTTAATTCCGCTAAAACCTCCAAATTCTCTCATTTATTGTTTATTTTTCTGTATGTTTCATAATCGTTTTTCTTGTGGTATATGTGGTTTTTATGTTGATTATGTATATATTTGTATTTACTGCTATTGTTATACTTCTGCAATTATAAGACTTACACAGTTATTTTGTAATATGGGTTTTACAGGTTCGTCCTCTGCCCATTTCACTATGTAATAAATAAATAAATATATAATACTACTATATCGCGTATTTCCTATGTTAGCCCATAAGCTGTTTCTCCGAAAACATTAAAGGACAAAAGATATAGTGCTATACTGTTCCATATACCCTTTGTTCGATTTGCGCATGCGCATATTTTATCGATATCCATGGTTACGGAAGCTGACTCATTGTTTATAGGTTGACATCCGACCAAATATTATATAGACAAATTATAGCAACACAGTTTTGTGACCAACAATATTTAAAACAAAAGCTTTTTGTTTACACTAGTGCCCAAGCATTTGGTCCAATCAAAAAATGCCATTTGAATTTACCGCCTAAATTGTTAGGGATTTTGTGACTGTCATCAATGGGCGTGGTTTACACAAGTATTAGCCATACATAAACGTAGAATCGGCGATGGCGAGAGGGATCGTCAATAATTTTACAATTGTTTTTTAATAGTAAATATTAAGTACTATTATAAATAGTGTAGTAAATATTATACACATATGTGTATAAATTGTTGTTCTTGAATATGTAAATCTTAAACTTTGTATTTACTAAAATAAAATATTCTAAATTGTACTTTTAGTTTTATAATTATTATTTTCGCCCCTTAAAACATAGCCGCCCATGCCGTTGGGCACTGTGACAGGAAATTTCTTTAAATTGAGGTTGTGTTTTTTGTTATTCTTGGACACGATTATTTTATATACTGACAAATAGGCAATTATTTATCTATACATATTTGATCGGAGAGGTTGACAGACTTTCCAATTTTCAACTTTTTTTTAAAAGAAGTCGGTAGACAGAGATGCAGTATTTATGCTGCATGCTTATTGGATATCGCGAAATTCGTGCGCATGCGCATATTTGACTAAGGTACTTTCCATAAGGATAGAGATTGTATGTCGGCGCCGTGATGTTTTCGGAATTTTTGGGCCTCTACCCGCAATATAGTAGTATTATATATATGGTTCATGGTATGTTCCCTCCTTCCCCCTCCACACCTCTAATAATAATTCATATTATAATTAGACATTCTAATGACCTGTTAAAAATGGCCGCCTTGGTCAAAAAATATGGGCAAGGAAGAATACATTATAATTGCTAGAGGTAGGATTATCTTATAATTTACTATTTTGTTACATTTTCCATTTTTTAACAGATTAATGAAAACTGATCAGAAAACTCATTCCAAACAATATTTCTGAATTTTAGCAAAAGATTTATCGTCTTTAATGTTATTTGAAGATAAAAAATCGTTTTGAATTTCTGAATATGTGGTACTTTTTGAAAAAATCACTTGGTCCAAACACCAGCCATTTTTGTCACGTGTCAATGCCTAATGGGTGTGTTTGAAACCCACAAATGAAATTTACGTTAGGTATGTAATCTCTGTTTATATTTTTTTCTTGGCGGTCAAAAATGTATGTATAATATATCTATATCAGTGATGTGCCGGATAATTATCTGGTTATAATTAACCGGATAATTATCGATAATTAGCCGCCGGCTAAAAACACTCTCAAAATTAGCAGGTTAAATATCCAACAAGACCATGCAGGCTATGTAGAGGGATAACCTCTTGGCCTTTTTGTTAGGAAATCCAAATTAGTAATTAGTAAATTAATTATACTAATCTTGTAATGATCGAATTAAAGTAAATTAGTCTCCCGACATTGGTCAGTGTAGTAATTAATTAGCATATAATAGTTAACCATATTTAAGTCAGTAGTTGCCAATGAAAATTTAGTAAATGAAATATATTTTTCTTTATTAACTGGCAGTAAGCGAATTGGACCTGCAAAACCGGTAGCCAATTGTTTCATTATAAAATTTGCATCATAGCCACTTAAATTATGAAAGACAATTGGTATATTAAATTAATTTTTATAATTTAGATTACAATCTTGATGAGCAGCACCTCTGTATTTGGAGGTAAGGTGACAATGATCACGAACTTTGATATCTTTTAATGTAAATGGCTTGGTGGATATGTGACAGTGAGTCGCGTTAGCATAATTTATTTCTTGCTCGGACGATAAAGTTTCCATTTCTTTCGAATTTTCGAGGATACTATTAACATTCACTGTAATATGTTGCAGTTCTGAAATAAACCATTTTATGCAATCATCAGCTCGATATAGTTTAAACCTTGATAAATTATTATCATATGAACATTTCAAATACCCATACTGAATGGTGTATGTATACTTTTGATAATTAACCGAATTATTTTCCACTCTTAAGGTTTCACACGGTTCAAGAATACTTTCAAGATCGGCATATATTACAAAAGATACTCTTTTTTGTAACTGAAATGCTTGAAGTGTAAAATTTTGTCTGACACCCACAGATTATAGATAGCTACTGACACCTTTGAAAATTTAAGGCCGCACTTATTCATATTATTGCAGTAAACTAAATGTCTTTTAAGTAAATCGTCAGAACTAAAATGATTTAAGCATCTATAGCATATGAAAGTTTTATGTCCATGAGAAGACAGTTGTTTTGAAAGTACAACCACTTTAAGGTTTAATTAAATTGCATACCAATACAACATTAACTTTAAGCATTGTATTCTGACGATGTGTTTTAATTGTTCTTTGAAAATTATCGAAGAAGGCTCTATTTAAGAAACATACTGGATCTTTAATACTTAAATTTGCAATTAGTCCTGTACAGTCGTCCATCGAAACAAGAATCAATCGAGTGCCAAACAAATTGTCGATTACGCTTCTTTTTAGTATTGTCCTCCAAGCCTGCTTCAACTTTACCAGAAGATTGTTTTATGTGTGGCAATGTAATGCAGCTATGTAGTAATGCTAAGTTTGCTTTCAATTTGAGAGGATTTTGCCTTCCTCTTGGTTGTTAATTCTATTTTTTATCAGTTTCCAACAATTTCATATTACCTTTTACTAATTTTATTTGACCGACTATCTCTTCTGTTCTTTTTACCAATATTACGGTTTTAACAGTAGTTTTCACAATTGTTTAACTAATAAAGCAAATGGTTTCGGGATTCATGTTTTCTTTTATCACTATACTGTAGCATTGAGTCAAGAAAAACTACAATAGCAAGTACACCAGATTAGTATGCGAGGTGTAAAATAAAGCTGCTAGAAGCTTGCGCATATAAAGTGCATCATGATTCATTTTGAAAGTATGTATTATAAACTTTTTGTTTACTACAAGACATGGTTTTAACTATAGCCTTGCAACACTATATTACAGGTAAATTAATAAAACCCAAAAATATATTCATTAATCTTTTATTTTTATCATAAATAAAGGTAAATCATAAGGTTGATCATAAATAGATAAAGAAAGGGTAAATCAACGACCTTAGCGATTGATCATTTATCTACCTTAATAAATGAAGGTTTTGAAAAACGCATGTACACAGGTACATTCTTTTGTCACCTATCAAAGACCTTCGACTGCATCTGCCTCGGTCGCCTCATTGATAAATTGTCGTTTCTTAGCTTTAGTGGTAGCAGTGTAAACTTGATAAAATCATATCTTAGCAACAGACAGCAGTATGTGCGAGTAAATGGTGAGAACTCTAGAACATTGCCACTAATAACAGGGGTTCCACAAGGCTCTGTGTTGGGACCAACTTTTTCTAATATACATAAATGATCTAGCTGACCCAGTGCCAAAAAATGCCAAATTTATCCTTTTTGCTGACGACACCGTGGTTACGCTGCAGGCGGAAAATGAAACATTACTAAGAGGACGATTGTTGGCAGTGCAGTCGGAGGTCGGCGATTGGTTTATTAGTAACCAACTAGCCCTCAATCAGTCAAAGTCTGAGATGTCTTTCTCCCTCAGGGATATCACACTTGAAAACCCTGATAGTGTCAGATTTCTCGGTGTTATGTTTGATGCTAAATTAAATTGGAATAAACACATTGATTATATATCAATCAAGATTGCAAAAAATATTTGTTTTAAGAAATTTGAGAGACATTATCTCTTGACTGTTTTATTGATGGTGTAACGAAGTTACTTTTTGGCCCGTAGTAATTTAAACAAGAATCATATATGACCCGTTTTATTTGAACACACGTATATAAGTATAAAAATATTTTTATGAACAACTCATATCAAAGTAATGCATTAATGTTTTCCAGTATAATTTTACTATTATAGTACATTTGTTAATAGATAAGACTATAAACAATGTTCCTAGCGAAATACATGAATATTTTCGAGTTGTAGGTACCCTAAAATATTTATTTCATGCATTGGAACTGGATAATATTTGATTCATATGCTATTTAAAAATACTTATGTAACCGCTACTTGAAATTTGATAAAGTCATATTATAATATATCTATTAAAGTATTTTATGACAAAGTTTGGTATGAATAGCTCTCCGTACAATCATATTAGGACACTTAATTTGTTTATTAATGTTTTATTTAATGAAGTAAGGCATAAAAGCCAAAATGCTTTACTAAATCTGATTAAAATATGTTCTAATTACACATTAGAGTCATATTAGTCATTTGCCGATATTATAAATTAATTTCAAGTAACCATTCCGTAAATTTAATAAAATTTAAGACCATATTTGGTCATGGAACGAAATCCGCTGTCCCGATTGGTTCAAGCCAACGATCGAGTACTATAAAAGACGTGCTGATTTTCGTTCAGAAGACAGTATTTCGCCGATCTCCGAACCTGCAACTTGAGTAAGTTACAATGGGTAGGCTTCCTGTCCCAACCCTTTGGTATACGCGATTGATTTTAAGATCGAAGCGCCAAAATGGCACTAACCTATACTAACTTACGGTCCATGACACTGACGTTTGAAATTTTATTCATCAAAGATTTGTTGTCGAGAACTTTAAACCAGGTAAAAGGCTTGTAAAACTATTTTGAAAGGGGTAAGTAGTGATATAAAATTAAAATATATTTCAATATTTTTCGAGCGTTCAATCTGAAAATGAAACTTAACCTCAAAATATGTCAAATTCTTTATTGGACATACGGCATACATACCTTTATGTAAATAGTCATTCTTGGAGAAAGGTAAAGAGCACACACTCTACTTTGCGTTCTTTAGCTTCTTTATCCATACTTGTCTCCTGTAACTCTTTAATGCCCAACTTATAATTTCCGCGATAGCTTCAGATTTTCCCGCTTTTGGAAAAGTATGAAACTGATCTCGGGGTTTTTCTTTGTACAAGAGGAACAATGACGCTCACAACAATAATGATTCATATCTAATCAAAGCAATTAACTAATATAACAACGGATATTTCAAAATTCACAATAGACATACATACGCAAAACTGAACCAATACCCCATTCGTTAGTTGTGGGTACCGCCAGTAGGTAGCGTATTGCTTAGCAAGAATCGCGTATAGTCTTGATGAATAACCTGTGACGTGCGTATGCCTCCAGGAAGATTTCTATAAGTTATACCTGTCCGATTCCCTCTGGTAAATGCTGATGATACCTGTGACGTGCGTATGCCTCCAGGAATATTTCTACAGCTATACCTGTCCGATTCCCTTTGGTAAATACTGATGATACCTGTGACGTGCGTATGCCTCCAGGAATATTTCTACAGCTATACCTGTCCGATTTCCTTTGGTAAATGCTGGTGATGCCTGTGACGTGCGTATGCCTCCAGGAATATTTCTACAGCTATACCTGTCCGATTTTCTTTGGTAGACACTTATTGAACAACCTGTGACGTGCGTATGCCTCCAGGAAGATTTATATAAGTTATACCTGTCCGCTTTTGGTAAATGCTGATGATACCTGTGACGTGCGTATGCCTCCAGGAATATTTCTACAGCTATACCGTTCCGATTACTTTGGTAGATACTTGCTGAACAACCTGTGACGTGCGTATGCCTCCAGGGAGACTTCTACATCCGTACCTATCCCGACCCCTTGATACATGCTTGACGAATAACCTGTGACGTGCGTATGCCTCCAGGAAGACTTCGAATTCTGTATCCCTCTATCCGTCACGTTGTCCCGTTTCCACATAAAGCCGTTTGAATTTATTTTTATCATTTGTTTAATATTTTCACCGCTTCGCTTCTTAAACTGTGATTAAAGCTTTAACTTGACACTGCCGAATTAATACTTGAATAAAATGCACTACTGCTAGTAACCTGGGTTTAATACATTGCATATATGTATATAATATTGTTGCTTATTACCATTTGTTTATTTTGCTGATTTGATACTTTTGATAATTTCTTTATTTTGCTGTCCGCCTATTATGTTGCTGCTTGCCTATTTAATTGTATTTTAATAAATCTTGTAGTAACTTCCGAAACTGACTTTTATTACCTAGATTTGAGAAACATTTGACCCTGTGGCATGTGTACTTGTACACCTTCTTCACTGTAGTTACCCCGCCTTTACTCATAAGCGAGTAGAGTCCGCATGGACCATTCACCACGGGAAACCTATGGATGTGTGGCGCTTGATGGCAAAAACCCGAGGATAAATCCGAAACCGAATTAAGAGCGTCACAAACTGTCGCCCTCGAGCAGGGAACGTCAGAAATTGGCGCCCGAGCAGGGACAGTTTTCTCAAACCTAGTGTGATATTTGGTGGTATATAAATATATTATTTTTCAGCTTAGATAACGTAGACTCTGTGGAAGGTCTGTTATTAAGTGTAGGTAGTAGTGTTTGTGAAAAATTGTGTTTGATTCTTTTAGCCTGTGAGTTTTCTAGCGAATTTTTTATTTACTGTTTTATTTAAATATATGTGTACTAGATATTTGCCCAAACCGAAAAAACCATACCGATTCCGACCGATTACCCTTAGAAAAAAAAATAAATTTGCCAATTTGTGACGCTCCCTGCTCGAGGGTGCAAATTTGTGACGTTCCCTACTCGAGGGCGACAATTTGTGATTTTCGGATTTATCCTCGGGTTTTTGCCATCGGGCGCCACACATCCATAGGTTTCACGTAGTGAATGGTCCACGCGGACTCTACTCGCTTATGAGTAAAGGCGGGATAGCTACAGTGAAGAAGGTGTACAAGTACACATGCCAGAGGGTCAAATGTTTCTCAAATCTAGGTAATAACAGTCGGTTTCGGAAGTTACTACAAGATTTATTAAAATAAAATTAAATAGGCAAGCAGCAACATAATAGGCGGACAGAAAAATAAAGAAATTAGCAAAAGTAGCAAATCAGCAAAATAAACAAATGGTAATAAGGAACAATATTATATACATATATGCAATGTATTAAACCCAGGTTATTAGCAGTAGTGCATTTTATTCAAGTATTAATTCGGCAGTGTCAAACTAAAGCTTTAATCACAGTTTAAGAAGCGAAGCGGTGAAAATATTTCATTACCAATTTCATTGCCAATTTGTGACAGTCCCTGCTCGAGGGCGCCAATTTGTGACGTTCCCTTCTCAAGGGCGACAATTTGTGGCGTTCCCTACTCGAGAGCGACAATTTGTGACGTTCCCTACTCGAGAGCGACAATTTGTGACGTTCCCTACTCGAGGGTGCCAATTTGTGACGCTCTTAATTCGGTTTCTGATTTATCCTCGGGTTTTTGCCATCGGGCGCCACACATCCATAGGTTTCACGTGGTGAATGGTCCACGCGGACTCTACTCGCTTATGAGTAAAGGCGGGGTAGCTACAGTGAAGAAGGTGTACAAGTACACATGCCAGAGGGTCAAATATTTCTCAAATCTAGGTAATAAAAGTCGGTTTCGGAAGTTATTACAAGATTTATTAAAATAAAATTAAATAGGCAAGCAGCAACATAATAGGAGGACAGCAAAATAAAGAAATTAGCAAAAGTAGCAAACCAGCAAAATAAACAAATGGTAATAAGCTACAATATTATATACATATATGCAATGTATTAAACCCAGGTTATTAGCAGTAGTGCATTTTATTCAAATATTAATTCGGCAGTGTCAAACTAAAGCTTTAATCAAGCGAAGCGGTGAAAATATTAAACAAATGATAAAAATAAATTAAAACGGCTTTATGTGGAAACGGGACAACGTGACGGATAGAGGGATACAGAATTCGTCAAGCATGTATCAAGGGGTCGGGATAGGTACGGATGTAGAAGTCTCCCTGGAGGCATACGCACGTCACAGGGTGTTCATCATGTATGTACCAAAAGTTTAGGACAGGTATAACTTATAGAAATCTTCCTGGAGGCATACGCACGTCACAGGTTGTTCAGCAAGTATCTACCAAGGGAATCGGACAGGTATAGCTGTAGAAATATTCCTGGAGGCATACGCACGTCACAGGTATCATCAGCATTTACCAAAAGCGGACAGGTATAACTTATATAAATCTTCCTGGAGGCATACGCACGTCACAGGTTGTTCAATAAGTGTCTACCAAAGGAAATCGGACAGGTATAGTTGTAGAAATATTCCTGGAGGCATACGGACGTCACAGGCATCACCAGCATTTACCAAAGGGAATCGGACAGGTATAGCTGTAGAAATATTCCTGGAGGCATACGCACGTCACAGGTATCATCAGCATTGGCCAAAGGGAATCGGACAGGTATAGCTGTAGAAATATTCCTGGAGGCATACGCACGTCACAGGTTATTCAATAAGTGTTTACCAAAGGAATCGTTCAATAAGTGTCTACCAAAGGAAATCGGACAGGTATACTGTCCGATTTCCTTTGGTAGACACTTATTGAACAACCTGTGACGTGCGTATGCCTCCAGGAAGATTTATATAAGTTATACCTGTCCGCTTTTGGTTAATGCTGATGATACCTGTGGCGTGCGTATGCCTCCAGGAATATTTCTACAGCTATACCTGTCCGACTCTCTTGGTAGATACTTGCTGAACAACCTGTGACGTGCGTATGCCTCCAGGAAGATTTCTATAAGTTATACCTGTCCTAAACTTTTGGTACATACATGATGAATACCCTGTGACGTGCGTATGCCTCCAGGGAGACATCTACATGCGTACCTATCCCGACCCCTTGATACATGCTTGACGAATAACCTGTGACGTGCGTATGCCTCCAGGAAGACTTCGAATTCTGTATCCCTCTATCCGTCACGTTGTCACGTTTCCACATAAAGCCGTTTTAATTTATTTTTATCATTTGTTTAATATTTTCACCGCTTCGCTTCTTAAACTGTGATTAAAGCTTTAGTTTGACACTGCCGAATTAATACTTGAATAAATTGCACTACTGCTAATAACCTGGGTTTAATACATTGCATATATGTATATAATATTGTTGCTTATTACCATTTGTTTATTTTGCTGATTTGCTACTTTTGCTAATTTCTTTATTTTGCTGTCCGCCTATTATGTTGCTGCTTGCCTATTTAATTTTATTTTAATAAATCTTGTAGTAACTTTCAAACCGACTTTTATTACCTAGATTTGAGAAACATATGACCCTCTGGCATGTGTACTTGTACACCTTCTTCACTTTAACTATCCCGCCTTTACTCATAAGCGAGTAGAGTCCGCGTGGACCATTCACCACGTAAAATAGTGGATGTGTGGCGCCCGATGGCAAAAACCCGAGGATAAATCCGAAACCGAATTAAGAGCGTCACAAATTGGCATCCTCGAGCAGGGACCGTCACAAAGTGTCGCCCTCGAGAAGGGACCGTCACAAATTGGCCAAAAGAGTACCTACCGTATTTTGAGTAAATTTTAGTAACTTCCGAGTTTTTATTAAATACACAGTTGTATTAATAGTGGTGGCTTAAGAATCCAACATAATTACAACCTACTAAAGTAATTTGATTTTGTAGAAATTTCCGTATAGTAGAGACAGACAAAGATAGTTTTTTTGTGAAGTTGTTAATAGTTTTGTAAAAAAGGGACCGTAGTTTTCTTTACACAGATAGGGACCGTAGTGTTTTTTTTATTCAGATAGGGACAGTTTTTATTTGCCATACATACAAGAACTGTTTGCTTTGAGATATTAAATATTTTACAGGTATTAATAAGATTTGAAAATAACTGTTGTTACAGTTGACCGACACCGCGGCAACTGATAAAAACAACTCTTATTTGTGTAAAGGATAACTTGTCATAGCCTGGTGACAGGGAAGCTAAGTGGGATTTGCCACTGCCGTTGAATATTGAATAAATATTGCCGTTGATTAAATTTTATTTGGTGAAGTATTGCACCTAGATAGAATAAAGCAAACGAATTCTTGTGTAGTATCCGTTCAGTAAAAGTTAAAGTAGCTTATAGTTTCCAAAAGCCGACAAATTTAAATAAAAGAAAGTAGTTTGATAAAGATAAAATAAGTTTTACACCCGACCTACGTACTGATACTAGTAGAGCAAGTTTTTTTGGAGTGATTATATGTATTTAAACAGATAAAGTAAATAATAGATTAGTTTGAAGTGTGCCTGGGAGTGAGCAATTAAATCCGGGATTATTTTTAATTAAAAATTTATACGAATTCTGGTGTGTAGGTTCGAATACCGAACAAAATTAATTAATTAATACCGATTAAATACCAACCTGAAAACCGATCATATTACCGTTTTAGAAAAAAAAAAAAATTGAGTCGTACATACCACCAGAATGCCGTCCGATTCAGAGACGAATGTAGTGCCGCCCCCAGTCATGCCTCATGAAACCGAGGATTCCGATGAGAATCCACAGCCAGCTAAAGTGAGCTGGATTTATACATTAAAGAAAGATGAGCTTATAATAGAGTTAGAAAAATTTCAGTTGAGTAGTAAAGGCACAATGCCAATATTACGTAAGCGTTTGGTCACTGATGAGGTTTCACATCCGCTTATAAAAGATTGGGTTAAAACTTTAAGTAGGGAAGAACTTGTAACCTGGCTAACCAAGTTCAACCTAGATATACAGGGAGAGACGTCTGTCTTAAAACAAAGACTAGTCGCTGTCCTCTGTGAACCAATTCCAAGGGCACATTCACCGCCGCCGTCACCGATTTTAACTCCATTGCCCTCTGAACCTCGCCCAGCGCCGTTTCAACCAAATCACGAATCTACTTATAGAACTGCATCGTACCGCCTCGGCGATGATGTATGCACTAGAGTTAGAAAGTGGGGACTTAAGTTTAATGGTAAAACTGACGCCGTAGAGTTCCTGGACAAATTGTGTGGTTTCCAGGAAAATAGCGGGATAACTACCATTGAATTATTACCGGCCTTGTACGAAATTTTTCAAGGAAATGCCCTAGCCTGGTACCTCAATAACCGAGCATCTTGGACTAGTTGGCAGGACTTCCTATCCGGAAAACTAAACCGGAGTTGTACTGCTGCGAGGCCAGCACACTCCCGGACTATTACAGCCCCGCATAATTCCTCCGTTACCGAAATAGACAACCGACCGCACGTTACCGTCAAAATAAGAGACAGGATGTTCTCTGCACTCGTGGACATCGGCTCCGTCCGATCCTATATTGGCGACAAAGTCGCTGAATAATGTAGAGAAATACAAATCCCGTTCCAAGAAGTTTTGACGCCCGCTGCGAAACTGGCAAATGGATTAACAGTAAACATACAGGGTGGTTACTGTTTGGAATTTTCGATAAGTGATATTCACTTTTCCGAAACAATACGCTCCATTAGTGTGACGTAGCTTCAGCCATTTTGTTCTGGTAGGTCGCGGTTCATTATCCAAACAAAGCCCGATTAACAAGGCAAATTTACAGAAAAGTGCTATTTTGACGTTATTTGAAGATTTTAAGGGGAAAAAACATCGAAAACAGATGGGTAATAATGACTGAAATATTAATACAATCTAAATTTAACATAACCTCACTTTATATAGTTTATTGTAAAAATAACTTTATTTAATGATTTTTACAGTACCAATCTTTCATTCGCCTTGGTTATGTGCTGGGCACCGGATTGCAAGCACTACAATCATCGAGAAACTTGTAGATTTTTTATATTTCCAAAGGACCCTAAGGAACGCAACCGTTGGAAAAACTTGTGAGGTAGGTTTGAAATATACCTTTTAATTTTGGATAGGTAACTGTTTAAATGTTTAATATAAATATATTGTATATTATGACACGTAGCGACGAACCTGGACCTGGTGCATTTTTATGCAGTTGTCATTTCCGTGATGGTAAAAGGGAAAATGAGCCTGAAATCTTCTTGCACAATGTGACAAAGAAATTCACTGATACAAGTCCCAAAAAGAGAAAAAGAAGAGAGCAGAGAGTGATAGTTCAGGAGCATCTGGAAGGCCTACCAGCAAAACATCGACAAGAAGGTTATTTTGAACCAGATGTATCATCTCCACCATCTGAAATGGAAATGTGAGTGATATTTATGTCAAATATGTATACGTTATACAGATTTCATTGCGTTGACTGCTAAATAAATACAGTGCAATAATCATTACTTCTCATAACGAACGATCTTATGTGCGATTACTTGTCATAACGTTTTGCTGGTAGGCCTTCCAGATGCTCCTGAACTACAACTCTCTGCTCTCCTCTTTTTCTCTTTTCAGGACTTGTTTAAGTGAATTTCTTTGTCACATTGTGCAAGAAGATTTCAGGCCCATTTTCCCTTTTACCATCACGGAAATGACAACTGCATAAAAATGCACCAGGTCCAGGTTCGTCGCTACGTCTGTCATAATATACAATATATTTATATTAAACATTTAAACAGTTATCTATTCAAAACTAAAAGGTATATTTCAAACCTACCTCACAAGTTTTTCCAACGGTTGCGTTCCTTAGGGTCCTTTGGAAATATAAAAAATCTACAAGTTTCTCGTCGATTGTAGTGCTTGCAATACGGAGCCCAGCACATAACCATGGCGAATGAAAGATTGGTGCTGTAAAAATCATTTAATAAAGTTATTTTTACAATAAACTACATAAAGTGAGGTTATGTTAAATTTAGATTGTATTAATATTTCAGTTATTATTACCCTTCTGTCTTGCATTAATCTGTTTATAGGGTACATTTACTGCACTCTTACTGTTTTCGATGTTTTTTCCCCTTAAAATCTTCAAATAATGTCAAAATAGCACTTTTCTGCAAATTTGCCTTGTTAATCGGGGTTTGTTTGGATAATGAACCGTGACCTACCAGAACAAAATGGTTGGCGCTACGTCATCACTAATGGAGCGTATTGCATATTTGCCAGATTTGACGTCCGATTTTCTGTTAGGCATGGACGGACCTCCTTATTAAGAAAAAGTTTACCATGGACATGTTGACCAACACACTGTATCTAAATGACCAAGTAGTCTTTAGACAACAGCCGATACCGTCATGTAGTCCTATTGGAGGACTAGAGATACAGTTGACCGATACCGCGGTAACTGATTTAAAAGCTAGCCTCCAAACGATAGAGCTAAAGAGAGAAACAGAATTTGTGTTGCTACCCGACTTGCCCGAACCTTCTGCCAGTAAGGATATCGAAGAACTAAGTGCCGTAGAAGGTGCACTTAGATGTTCTTGGTATCAACGCAAGAAGGTAGATGTTGAAAGTAACCCAGAAGCATTTCCAGATTACTGTGTACGTAATGACTGGTTGTATCGGTACTTTTCGAATTCTAAAGGCATGTCCAGACCGAGCAATGCATGGAAACTCTGTGTGCCGAAACCGATGCGTGAAACCGTTCTAGCCAAAAACCACAGTGACCTCACTATAGGACACTTAGGGGTAGCTAAGACAACAGCACGCCTGGCACTCCGTTACTACTGGCCAGGAATGTTTCGTGAAATAGCAAAATTTGCAGGAAATTGTATGCATTGTCACCAAAAACTATCCTTGCCTCCGACTCCCATAACTCCCGAGAACTTCCGTTACCGAAAACCGAAACCCTCCGTTAAGCATCAACAGTGGAAAACTATCAGTATAAGTTTGGTAGGCCCCCTACCCAGTTCCGCTAATGGAAACCGTTTTCTGGCAGTTTTTCAAGACTGTGTTTCAAAAAGGGTTCATTTAAGTCCGTTGCGTAATGCAAAAGCACAAAGTATCGTTAAAGCTTTTCAGAAAGAAGTTATCTATCGTTTCGGCTGCCCCGTAGGATTTTCAGTAATCATGGCACTCAGTACGATAGCCGTCAGTTCCGTAAACTTCTAAAGGACTTTGATATACAGCTTAGTTGCATTACACCGTCTACACCACCGACCGATTTAATAAAAAGGACATACCGTACTCTAAAGAAGAGTATAGCAAATTATTGTAGACCGAATTTGAATAACTGGGATGAGCATCTGGATGTATTCCAGAATAATATTGCCAGTCATTCAATCATTTAAATCCAGGATTAGACTTAAACCGAATAGAGATGAGCCGTTTACCGACTAGACGATGACACAGCAGGTGATGCTGTACCCGATGAGACACCGATTATACCGACCGCCTAGCTAAGTTGCAAAATATTTTTGACTTGAAAAGTGAATCTCAGTGGCGTAACTAGAAATTTTAGTCCCTTAAGTAAAATTGTATTTGGGCCCCCTTCCCGCGAGCGAAACGAGCGCAAAAAAATTCGCCGCAGGCAAAATTTTCTTAAATTATCAAGGTCATGCGTTTTACAAGCCCAGAAAACCCCAGAAAAATTGTAACTTGCCCCTAACATAACGCACACATGGGTCCAAAACAAAAAGCATTAAAATTTTTTTTATTTATTTAATGCATTTTAAAAAGTCAACATTATTATATAAAAGTTCTAAAAATAAAAAATAATCCTCAAAATTAACAAAAAAGGCCCCGAGGGGCCCCTTGAGTCCCCCGGGCCCCTAAGATGTGCTTAACCGCGCTTAATGCTAGTTACGCCACTGGTGAATCTGTCCCATGCATTCAGCACCCAAAGTCAATGGAGACGCCACGTAGGCAACCGAGTCATGAAGCGAGAACAGCCGATATAGTCAGATCTTAGAAGCTTCGAATCTAAGCTCGCTCCGAAATAATCGACTCCGGTAAGGAACTACATAGAATTCATATACAGAATTTCAAAGCCGTTGCCAAGAACTGAAATATCGAGACCCATGCCGTATGCGTAACCGTAACCGGACCATGAAGCCCATGCACCGGAGATGAAGAAATCATCGCCCTAAGAGATGACCAATGTATACTTCTACCCGTTGACAGGGTTCAGAGTTTATAGGGCATCAAAAATTCCATGACTTTTCCAGATTTTCCATGACTTTTATGATTTTTTTTCAGGTTCTTTTATAAATATTATTTGCTTTATTAAGAACAATTTGTTTGGATAGGCAAACCATCAAAACAAATATAATGTGGTATATGAGAATAGTTACATTGATGAAAATATATATTGTTATAAACGTTTTGGTCAAATATGGGCTTGGATGTAGAATTGTGCGAGATATCTCAGCACATTTACAAAAAGATTAAGCAACATAACTAATGTGACATGTAACTTTTATTTAAAAAAAAACTATAACTTTTTGGTGAATTTGAATTCAAATAAGAGGCGCGAAAGCTAGGGGCAACAACTGCAAAAAAAGACATGTTTAAAATATCCTGAATTTCTAGGTAAAATCTATGCTTTCGTCGTACCTTACAATTTATATTTATATGGTAATCTGTGCATTGTGCAATTTTCAACCAGAGAAACATTTATAAATGTCAAGTCAAGTCAATTCACGGCTCACGGAAAACAATCACAGACACAGATTCATAATCATAATGCAATTTTTGGCAAATAACAATCATCATAACCCCCTCTTTCAGCAATAGGATAAACAAAGATAGGCAACTTAATGTTAAAGTGGTTCACAAAAAATTGTCTACAATTCTACAATAGTGTTCTATTATTATGGTTTGCCCAGAGACAATAAAAAGACTCTTCAATGATATAGGCAGAATGGAAATTTCTCAGGTTCCAACTTGGAGGGCGCTGGAAGCATGGATACCAATTATATATAAAACTAATCATTCTTGTATATAAGTATCTTTTAACTATTAAGAAGATGGTAAAGATAAGCATTAACAAATTTACGTAAATATACACTAAAAACCGCAAAATATATCTTGACCATTACAGCATAACCCAACATCAAACTTTTTCCATTCATATTTCTCTACAGAATCTCTGCTTCCGAATATGTTCATAATTAAAAAAGTATGCATATGCTTACCTATTTTATTAATATACTCGGATAGTTTGTATCAAAATGTGCATATAAATTCAATTTGTTAGTAGACACAGAATTAAAAAACATAAAGAAACCATGGAGAATATTATACAATTACTAATTATATTTCTGTACAGAAACTATTACCAAAGAGGATAAACTAATTCCTCTTTGCTATTACCCACAAACACAAACAACAAAGGTATTAACTATTGATTTGATAATTTTAAATTCAAATTCCACTTTCCCGCTTGCAGTTTGATTTTGACAGATTGCTTTATTGGATCTTTGATGACGTCACAATTATGGATTACATTGTAGTATAGGGATCGAGCAATCCTGTAAACAGTTAACAATCCTTGGTTTGTAGTTTTATTTTTTATGGTCCTATAATCACTATTCGATACGACCTACTTTTCTGCAAGTGCTGCATTTACTCAATTATTTCTTTACATTTTTAAAAAGTAAATAATATAGAATATAAGTATAACCTAATAAGTGTGCTAATAAGTAGTGTATATTTCAGTTGATTTTTAAACGTTCCAGTTAAATCGAGGGAATATACCCTTGATTTTAATTCATTTTTTAATTGTGTAATATGGTTTTGCAACTATTATTTTTTTATTTAAGGAATGTTTCATGTGATCTATATGCAGAATAATAGGTCTCATTGAATACATATTTTCTGAAATCGATCCAATGGTTATCGAATCAACCAACCGACCAACCTGACGTCGCATTAGAATAACAAAGTTCTCTATCTGAACATTCAACCATATTGAGAAATCAAAGGCTAAAGTTTGAATAACTTATAATCTATTATAAAATTAATGATATTCAATTGGGATAAATATTATACAATATTGGGGTAATATTTATCTCAATTGAATATCATTAATTTTATAATAGATTATAAGTTATTCAAACTTTAGCCTTTGATTTCTCAATATGGTTGAATGTTCAGATAGAGAACTTTTTTATTCTAATGCGACGCAATACGAATCATTAAATAAAAGTAAATAAATCTCAAAACTCCCGCGGTTTTTAATATTTCGGGGTTCTGACTTGGAGGGCGCCACAGTGCTTCTTATTGCCAACCGTATAACAGGGTTTTGACTGGTCTTTTATTGTCTCTGGGTTTGCCAATCAGAATCATCTGCGTGACGTCATTTGAAGTTTGAAGAATGTACAGCCATGATATATGTACAGCCGTATTCAAAATAAAATATGTATTTCACAAATATTTTGAGAAAAGCATTCCTAATTTTTTTCCGTGCAAACGATTTATTTCCACTAATTCAAATACATGTTTCCAGGTCGCAAACTAGAAGTCCCTGACTAACCACAACTTTTAAAAAATTCCATGACTTTTCCATGACTTTTTGCGTACAAAAAAAAATCCCTGACATTTCCAGGTTTTGCAGGTTTTCCAGGTCGCTCCTAACCCTGGTTGAAGATGGCGATTTATCTATCCCAAGGATTCATATCTGTTGGAGTTGCAGAGAAATGATTATAGGGATATCCATGAGTAAGAATTTTCTATTTTATTTTAGTTTGTTAAAGGTTGTACACACCCCTAATAAAGTATTTTATCCGTTTGGAGTATGCGCCTTGTTAGTTTTTTACTGTATAGGTTAAAGTTAATTAAGGGGAATTAAAGAAAAAAAAAATAAAATTCTTTTATTTTTTTTTACCGAAGTAAGACGGGGGTGTAACGAAGTTACTTTTTGGCCCGTAGTAATTTAAACAAGAATCATATATGACCCGTTTTATTTGAACACACCGTATATAAGTATATAAATATTTTTATGAGCAACTCATATCCAAGTAATGGATTAATGTTTTCCAGTATAATTTTACTATTATAGTACATTTGTTAATAGATAAGACTATAAACAATATACATTTATTCGATGGAAACCAGCTGAGATCCAAGAAATTCCAAACGTTGTTTTTACACCGCCCGCAGTTTTTGTTCCTAGCGAAATACATGAATATTTTTGAGTTGTAGGTACCCTAAAATATTTATTTCATGCATTGGAACTGGATAATATTTGATTCATATGCTATTTAAAAATACTTATGCAACCGCTACTTGAAATTTGATAAAGTCATATTATAATATATCTATTAAAGTATTTTATGACAAAGTTTGGTATGAATAGCTCTCCGTACAATCATATTAGGACACTTAATTTGTTTATTAATGTTTTATGCACTTTCCGGCAATATATGTTTACCGAACTTGTTTAAGTTATTAAGGGGAATATATCTGAGAAATGTTTGATTTATTGATATACCGTAGTTGCATATTTTTACCGAATTAGCTTAAATTAAGTTATGCTTGAATTTAATATTGTTTAATTATTGAATATATTATTTCCGTTATAGCCTGTATATAGTTTTGTTAAGGAAAGGTATTTAAATATGTTATTTTGTTATAAACCGATATTTAAATGCAGGTTAATGAAGTAAGGCATAAAAGCCAAAATGCTTTACTAAATCTGATTAAAATATGTTCTAATTACACATTAGAGTCATATTAGTCATTTGCCGATATTATAAATGGTTTCAAGTAACCATTCCGCAAATTTAATAAAATTTAAGACCATATTTGGTCATGGAACGAAATCCGCTGTCCTGATTGGTTCAAGCCAGCGGCCGAACACTATAAAAGACGTGCTGATTTTCGTTCAGAAGACAGTATTTCGCCGATCTCCGAACCTGCAACTTGAGTAAGTTACAATGGGTAGGCTTCCTGTCCCAACCCTTTGGTATAGTCTTGATGAATAACCTGTGATGTGCGTATGCCTCCAGGAAGATTTCTATAAGTTATACCTGTCCTATTCCCTCTGGTAAATGTTGATGATACCTGTGACGTGCGTATGCCTCCAGGAATATTTCTACAGCTATACCTGTCCGATTCCCTTTGGTAAATGCTGGTGATGCCGGTGACGTGCGTATCCCTCCAGGAATATTTCTACAGCTATACCTGTCCGATTTCCTTTGGTAGACACTTATTGAACAACCTGTGACGTGCGTATGCCTCCAGGAAGATTTATATAAGTTATACCTGTCCGATTCCTTTGGTAGATACTTGCTGAACAACCTGTGACGTGAGTATGCTTCCAGAAAGATTTATATAAGTTATACCTGTCCTAAACTTTTGTTACATACATGATGAATACCCTGTGATGTGCGTATGCCTCCAGGGAGACTTCTACATCCGTACCTATCCCGACCCCTTGATACATGCTTGACGAATAACCTGTGACGTGCGTATGCCTCCAGGAAGACTTCGAATTCTGTATCCCTCTATCCGTCACGTTGTCCCGTTTCCACATAAAGCCGTTTTAATTTATTTTTATCATTTGTTTAATATTTTCACCGCTTCGCTTCTTAAACTGTGATTAAAGCTTTAGTTTGACACTGCCGAATTAATACTTGAATAAATTGCACTACTGCTAATAACCTGGGTTTAATACATTGCATATATGTATATAATATTGTTGCTTATCTTATTACTATTTGTTTATTTTGCTGATTTGCTACAGTTGCTAATTTCTTTATTTTGCTGTCCGCCTATTATGTTGCTGCTTGCCTATTTAATTTTATTTTAATAAATCTTGTAGTAACTTCCGAAACCGACTTTTATTACCTAGATTTGAGAAACATTTGACCTTCTGGCATGTGTATTTGTGCACCTTCTTCACTGTAGTTACCCCGCCTTTACTCATAAGCGAGTAGAGTCCGCGTGGAACCATTCACCACGTGAAACCTATGGATGTTTGGCGCCTGATGACAAAAACCCGAGGATAAATCCGAAACCGAATTAAGAGCGTCACAAATTGTCGCCCTCGAGCAGGGAACGTCACAAAGTGTCGCCCTCGAGAAGGGACCGTCACAATGGCTTACCATGCATTAATAGGATCTGTACTAAAATACGCCTATTTTTGCTGGGGACACTCCCCTGCCACAAGGAGAGTATTTGTACTTCAGAGGAGAGCCATTTGTGTTGTGTTTGGACTAGACTGGCAAGCCGATCGTAGAGGAAAGGTAGAGAAAGTGGAATATTGACTGTGGTATCCCAATATATTTATGGCACCTTAATTTTTATGAAAAATAATTTGGAAGATTATAAAATTCACACAGTGTACACTTATACAAAACACAAGTGATGTACATTTATATGAAACCCGTAATAATGAAAAATATATACAGATTTTCACAGAATTTATAAAACAATATTCAAAAGACTATTTTGTTCCAAAGTTTTATAATGCTTTCTCAAATTCCATTAAATTATTATCAATTAGAAAATTCAAAATTACCCTTAAAGACCTTCTGGTGAAAGGTGCTTATTCCCTTGAGGAATTTTTTAATAATATAAAATAGGTGTGTTTGATCCTGTTTTTTTTATTTTTTATATTGTTCTGCAAGTCTCGACTTGAGTTTTGTAAACATTTGTGTAAGCCTCAGTTGGGGTATGTGTTTTTGTATTTTAGATATAAGCTTTATATTTTATTATGCTTAGATATAAGATTGCCGACTGTAAATCTCTGTGATAATAACAAGAATAAATCTATCATCTATTAGGAAAATCAGCCGTTCCTACTTCAAATTTGCAGGTGGTACAGCAAGCAACTAAGCAAGAGAGTCTTTTAGGAAGTAACAAGCAAGTCGATGTCTTATTAAGTAGAACTTCGTCTAATAGCACTAATGTTCTCCAACCTTCAAATATGGATAATGATGAAAATATACCATTGCCAGAACTATCTGCGGGTTATGTAGATGTTGCCACGTATAATATGCTTGTTAATCAGTACAGTTCGCTTAAAACACAGTAAATAAATAAATAAATAAACACAATAAATTTTAAAAAAGTGCCAATAAGAAAATTAAGTTTGTAAATAATTATCTGATTTATTATAAAAAATAAAACCAAAAATATTAGTAAATCTACAAGACATATAATAGCTAATTATATATTAAAGGCGTTTGGGAGTTTGGGAGATATTTTCTTAACCCATCACCGGATAGTTTTTGACCCAGTTGGTGCCAAACTATCAACAACCATAGGTTGGTTTTTTCAGTGTATCAAATAAAGGTTATTTTTTTTTAAAGGATGTGACACTCATATGATTGTTTTTAATCTGAATTTACCTAAAAAATATTGACATCACTCAACCAGAAGATGTTTGTGTGCTTCATAATTTGTTATGCTCTTCAAAAAATTGTAAAATGACATTTTATCTATGTTATAGGGCAAATACATTTTGAAAAGGATGGAAGCACTGGCACTTCTTACAAAAATGAAAACAGCCGAAGGATTTAACATATTTAATTTTTATTTATTTGTTAAAGAATTGTTAAGGCCATATATCACGCTGTCAAAGTTTATAAATAGTTACTATCAGACAAAAATTTATTAATACCAAGCTTCCTACTAAATAGTTTTTGAATAAACCCCATATACTTAATATATATATATACAGTGTGCCCAAAAAATATGGAAAAAATTTATATTTTTTTCTAGTTCAGATTAATGAAAAAAAACCACTGGAACGAGTTATATACTTACAGTATAGTATATACAAATTGCCATTTTTCTGCAATTTCCCATTTTTTTGAGCCATGTTTGACACAGCTATAACATTACCAACATTTTTTTAAAAATAAAACGCTCTGTGTTTCATAGTATAAATAGACAGCACTTCTAAAGACAAATTCGGCGATATAAGATTATACCTGTTTTTGTCATATCCGTTAAAAAATGAAAAAAATTGTGTAAGAAAGTAATAAATGAAAACAATAGTGTCTGTACTAGTACTACTTTGTATTTTATTACAGCTAATGTTCAGAGTGGCCCCCATTAACCATTGCACAATACCCAATTTGGCGTGAAGAGGGCTGGTAAATGGCCACCACGCTCTCCTGGCTTAACTCCACTAGATTATTTTTTTATGGGGTTTTCAAAAACCAAAGTGTATGTAAATAGACCAGACACTGTCAAAGGATTGAAAGATCGTAGCATAGAAGAGACGTCTGGTCTGAACATCAGAAATTATTCAAAATGTAACAAAATTGAATATTTGCTGTAATAAAATAAAAAGTAGTACTAGTACAAAAACTATTGTTGTCGTTTAATTCTTACATATTTTTTTACATTTTTTAACAGCTATGCCAAAAAAAGTAGGTATAACTTTATATCGCTGAATTTGTTTTCAGAAGGGGTATCTATTTATATTATAAATATAGAGGATAATATTTAACAAAAATGTCCGTAATGTTATAGCGCCGGCAAACATGGCTCAAAAAATAGGAAATATTCCAAAAACTGACAAGTTCTAAATACTAATTGATCTGTTCAGAATTTTTTCCATCAAATATGAATTTAGTTCCATCATTTTGGGACACACTGTATATATAAAAGTAAAAGAAAACTACTTACCAGGAAACTGGTAAAGATGTGTACAGTGAATGTTGTTATTGTAATTATTAAACTAAGCTTTTTAAGTTTTTCTTTAATAAAAATTGTACTTACTAATTTATTATATTACACTAATGTATATTTAAAGAGCTTTATTTATGTACTAGATGCAATACTAAGATTACTAATACTAGTTGTCCTACTATTAATTTGAATGTCACCAGCTTTTTTGAAAACTGCTAAACCAGCTTTAACTAATTCTTCAGCTATATTAACATCTTGTTCATTATTAATTTCAAACAGATCTACACCTGGTACCGGTGAACCTTCACGTTTAGCTCTCGTTTTTTCTCTAACACTGTAACCATTAATTTTTGCTGACAATTTCTTCCATTGGGCGACATGAGTCAATTCTTCAAATTTATCAACAGCATCTTCAGACCATTCTTCTCCAACTGGGTCTGAAAATTAATAAATATATTATTTACAGAGTAACTCAAACTTTTTTTGAGAAATGGAGACAACTGGAAGTAATAAGGGGTCTTTTAACTCTACCATCTGAAAACACCTTAAATAGGGTAGGCCAAAAATACAATGTTCTCTTTCTTTTTATTGTAATAGTTGTTTTTTATATATAATAATAATAATATAATATCTCTATCCCTCATTCTCATCTTAGTGATGAGCCCTTAAGTCAGAGACTTGTGTGGGAGAGGGAGCGGCTTATTATTATTTTGCGGGCCGCGAGTGCGCCCAGGAATGACTTACGATGTTACAACTTTAACTACCATTTAGTACGAGAATAAGGGAAACCTGGAAAACCTTATTAATTAAAGTGTACAGTAGGTTGTTAGCCATTTATACAGTGTTATTGTAGTACTAGTTGCATATTAAGAACGCTACCAGCCTTATACACACAGATTTAATATCGGAGCAATTAGAAAAAGTTGACCACGGTGAGATTCGAACCGCCGTCAACCGCGGAGAACGATTAAAAACCAGACATGTTAACCGCTCGGCCACCGAGCTCCTTATATAAAATCATAGTTCAGAAATAGTTACAGTATAGATCCTTCATTAAAACCAATTCGTTCGTTGATTGGAGCCTCAAAATACGTGCGATTCACATGTTACAGAATTCCTTCTCCTGCATTTATTACTGAATATTTCAACGTAATGTTTGTTTTATAACACGTTAATCGCCCACGTCAAATTGAAAAATTTTTCCACCCAAGCCAAAACTCTCTAGAGATATTTTCATTGATAATTTTAAAATACTATGTAATAATTTACAAACATTGTTTGTGAGATATTTTTTCGTAAAAAAAACAATTTTAAAATGTGAACCAACGTTTGGTTCTCGGAGCCTATATATCTGCGAGGCCCTGTAACTCAAACACGATTCATGCATTGCGCAGGCTTGCAATTCCTGTTTTGACTTGTTTGTACGCTCAAACAGTCACATTTACATGCAAATAAATCAAAAAATCTCACAGTAATTTTGGATTTTATGGTTTGAAAATAAAATAGTATACATTATTCGGAGCAAAATAAAGCTTTATGTGTTTTAGCTGGTTCGGCAATCAACTCACCAGCTTGAGCACGTAAAGATTTTCTTTTGCTCCTAATAATAATGTACTATTTTTTTTTAATATTTTATTATGCATATCTGTCAAATCAAAAACAAAAAAATCTCAGGGCCAAAGGTTGTTTGGGACATCCAGGGCCCATATTTTAATATCTCATAAGAAGCCATGTAAAGCAAGAACTAAACGGCGGTTCACAGAGCCGAGAACGAAAGCAAGTCGTGAAGGCCATATATGGGTGGTATAATATACCTGGAGGTATAATTTTGTTGAGACTCAGATGTCGAATCATATGGCGATTAACGTGATAATGAAGAGGAATAGCGGCTCTATGAAACGTCCGAACGACTTTTGCCTTAAAGTACACCATTATATACCTATTTTTAATTGAGGTAAAAGTAAAAAATTTTAATTCAGAATTTAAATTAAGCCATCTTTGCCAGCTTATAACTTTATTTGTAGTCCATATTATTAACATCGGATACGGATTTTTGATAGAACATTGCTTTAACTAGGCGTTGTTTAATTTTCAACAGTATACGTTTATTAATGTTCTTGTTATGTTGCATATGGCAAGACACTGCAATCTATATAAATCTAGTTGCCTATTTCTACGGTAACCCCCACTCGCTCACTTTTCATCGCACCGGTGTTACATGATTTACCATCACGACTTGGTCATGGGACGGGGACAATGTATACTAAGTGTAAAAAGTACACGGCAGCAGAGGGTACATTGAATTTTTAATGACAAATAATTTATTATTTTGCTGCATTTTTGTGAACTTTCAGCTGCCAGTGTTTCTTCATTTGGCTTTATTGTGTTGCAATATTTCAGAAACTAATACCTAATTCTTATGAGATTATTTTTCAGGATGAGGATAGTACTTGTGACAGTAATAGAGATTTTTTTAATGTGTCTTCTATTAGTTCTGCACAATTACAGATACGCTATAGGTAATATCGGTTACACTGGGAACATTTTTGCATGACAGTTTTTTATTTTAAACCATTAATTTTGTATATAATTTTCAGGGTTTTATGAATTTTCAGGCAGAATGAAGTATGTATTTTCTATGTACTGGTATTCATTAATGGTTAAACTTTAATCAAAAACTGAAACAAAATGTTCTTAAGTAGACATGGCAATTTATTTTCTGAATATCACATTAGTTAAATGACCTCCAACTCGCTGCTGGCACTCTTGAAGTCTAGCACAAAAATTTTGCATCACTCGTTGCAACATTTCAATTGGGATTGCGTTAATCTCATGCTTCAGTTGTTCAAAAGTTTAAGGTCCATTAGCGAATACTTTTGACTTTAGATAGCTCCATAAGAAAAAATCACAAGCTGACAGATCCGGTGACTGTGTGGGCCATGTGACATCCCCAAATTTTGAAATGACACGACCAGGAAACATTCTTCGCAGAATTACCATAGGCTACCTAGCAGTGTGGGAAGTGGCTCCGTCCCGCTGAAACCATAGTCTTCGGAGGTCTACACCTTCGTTATGAAGTTGTTGTTCAAAATTTTGGAATACAAGTTGATATCGTTGCGATAATAATGCTCCATTTTTACTATTAAACTGACATTTCTCGCAAACAGTTTGGCAACTGTCATAAATTGCCATGTATCAGGAACACATGGCGTTTTGATTTGAATTTAGATCTTTTTACATTATTGAATAAATTCAGTTCAAAAATGGATACGTCATTCTGCCTAACCCTGTATTTCTTATAAACATGATTTGATTTCTAAGTATTAAAAAAATGTATACCACTTGATTGTCTATGTACCCCCTACCTACTTATGATTCCCTTGCAAAATTTAATATAACATGTAATATATTAATTATGCATGTTATTGTCAATATGGTTTTTTTTAAAAATGTAAAATCTAAAACATTTTTTATACAGTGTGGTCTGAATTTAAATGGAAAAGCTTTGGTAAAAGATAGAAGAGGTGATAATAGTTGGTTGAACTTTGTTATATCTATTCCATTCTATTACTCTCGCAAATGTTTCATAAATTGCATGGTTTGTGACATTTACTTTTTTTAAAACCATGTTCTTATTTTTATCCACTGTTACTGAGAAACTTCAGTTTTCCTAAAAATTATAAAATAAGTGGCACATTAGATTTCCAATGAAAAACATTGAAATGGTTTTTTCACAAGCAAAAATGGGCCATTTGCAATATATGGGGTTTTGTAAAAAAAAAACTCATATATTGCAAATGGCCCATTTTTGCTTGTGAAAACTGTCTCGCTATCCAGCATCTGCGCAATCTATACATAGCAACACTAGCTCTAGGATATATTTTCAAAACTCTGGAGAACAGCGAGAGTGGTTTTCATTCCTAAAGCAGGTAGAACTTCTTATAATAAAGCGAATGCCTTTAGACCGATCTGCCTAACGTCGTTTTTATTGAACTACAAGAAAGGCTCTTAGAGAGATTTCTGAAGGAGGGCCCGCTAGTGACTAAACCATTACATAGCTCACAGCACACCTACCAGACAGGTATAGGTAGGTCATATAGACCTATGGTCTACATAAAAAAATTGGTAAAAAATGTCAACAGAAAACTACATATGTACATATATTTATGTATGAACTATGTACAAATGTATACATATTTTATTACGAACACAGATGAACATATTATTACCTATATATGTAAATAAATATGGTACCAATAAATTAAGAAGATACATTTAAGGTCTAAGTTTGTTGTGCCCTAAAAAAACCTGTAATATTTTTCTGTTTTTTATTCTGCCTCTTTTTTTATTGCTATATTCTTCAATTTGTGATGTGGTTTTCTGATGCTCATGTACATGATGCTGTGAATAGTTGTAATGTAAACAATAGCCAAGTGTGAAAATAATTTAGTAGTAGTAGCTTGCTTAGTATTTCCTTATTAATTGCTTAATGTTTGATTTTTAATAACTGCTTCCTCAACTGGTATTCACGCCCGACCACCGCCCGCTGTTGACCTAGTAGCTTGTTACCTGCCGTAGATAACTCCGCTTAGCTTGATTGCCACCCCACTTGCACCTTCTACCCACTTGTGCTCACCCTCTGATTGTTTACACTACCCGTGTGATTTTATCAAGTAAATAGACTGCCCAAATTCTGATTAACTTTGTATATAGTAGGTCTCAGGTCAATAAATGTATTGAGGGTTTATTGGAGTATTATTACTATCTGTTGTGTGAAGTCTAATTTTCCCTATCGACCGCCTGGCGTACCGTATCTTCACTGAAGCTACCTGTGTAGTGGTGTTTCTGCACTGTAAACGGGAACTGGTGCCCAAGGCAAAATAAGATAGAAACCGACACTAGCGTGTCAAAGTGCACTCCCTACCTGCAATCGGGAAGTATACGTCCCATTACATGTAAGTACATGTATATACATTATTTTTGGGCAAGTTATTACATTATTTTTTAACAATTGGTACAAAATTATTTTATGGAAATATTTTACTTACCAATTCTTGCAAGAAAACATTCAATGGCCTGAAAATGCAGCCTAAGAAAATCTGTTCTTAATTCATATAAGTCTCCACAAGACAATACTTCAGTATCCCCATAATCTACATAATACAACTCGGCTTGTTTTTCAGAATTATCCTCCTTAAGACTAATTACCTCTGCTCTATACCTAAAATAATACTTTTTGTACAAGTAGTAAAAAAAATATCTTGTTAAAAAGTAAAAACTTGTTAAAGTCAAAATGTAGATTTTAGAACATTTCAGAACATTATTTATAGTGGGAATGCGAATTACGTCATTTTACGATCTGGGGTATATATTTACCATTACTGTAACCTGCAAACTTCTATTAACTATTCTAGTTATAATAGCAATTATAACTAACTATTTCTATATGCCTTTGTTCAATTCTGTTTCTGTTATTTTTCTTTTTAATAAAATTGCTAGTTTTATATAAACTATTAACTTGTAGTTAATGTCAGTTTCATAGCCATCCTTCAGAAATGATTATAAACAATCTATTTGGCATTTTTTACATAAATTATTAATAACAAAAAACTAAAAGAGGTACCTACCTCTTTTAGGGAACATTAATACCAATCGGTAGAGAATATAATTTTACATGACCTACCGCAGAAATTTCAAGGGTTTTATAGCGTGTTAAGCTTTGCTTCAGCCTTTTAATGATGAGGGTGACAACAAACTATTGACAATATCAGCCGAATTTGTATAAATGATATCGTAATTTGTAAGTCGAAAGGAGTCACAATTAAGTACTATGAATCTTATCTGTATATGCTGATTAGAATATCTTTTTTTCTTTCTTTCCCAAAGAGAAGAATAGTCTAGGCCTTGGACGCATGCCCCGGACTCCCGCTCCTGAGCATCAGGATTTTCGAGCCAGGCGTCCCTATCCAGTATCTCTACTGTGAAAGGTTTAAGGAACACATAAGTGGTAGATATCCTGTCACTGGGTGCGTCCAGCAGACTGTTTCCTCCCACATCTTCCTCAAGAATACTTGTGTGACCACCATCGTGGCTTTTACCTAGCCATCGCTCCCACTGCTTGACCCTGTAGGAGGCCCTCCTTGCCTCCCATTTGACCACTATATGCAGTTTAGGGAGAGACAAGAGAGCCTCCAGAGCCTCTGTGGGAGCCGTGCGTATCGCTCCTTTCGTGCTTATGCACGCTAGGCATTGTAGTTGATTTAGCCGTTGCTTGATGGTAGCCCGTCGGACGGCTGACCACCATACAATCGACACATGTAGAAAGGAGGGTCTAATGACCGAGGTGCAGAGCCATAAGGGCTCTCGGATTAAGTCCCCACATTTTTCCAAAGAGCCTCTTACATGTCCAGAAGGATCCGGTGGCTCTCTGTATTTGTCTGTTTATGTGGGGTACCCATGACAACTTTTCGTCTAGGATAACTTCCAGAAATTTGACCATCTTTGAACGCTGGATGGTCTTATTGAAAATGGTTGGTGCTTTAAAATCATTCAACTTCCTTTTCTTAGTGAAGAAGACTAGGTCAACCTTAGAGGGATTAACTCTCAGCCCGTCCTATACACCATTCTTCTATGCTTGCAGACTTCCCTGCGATTAAGACCGTAAGATCATCTGCGTATGCTTGAGTCATAATCCCTTCCTCGTTAACCCTACGAAGAAGACCGTCGAGCACAAGGCTCCATAGCAAGGGGGAAAGAACTCCCCCCTGTGAGCATCCTCGGCCCACTGTTGCTTTAACTGTGACTTCATTGAGGAAGATGGAAATTGAGCGGTTCGAAAGCAAGGAGTAAATCTACCTGGCTATGATAGATGGGAATCCGTGAAAATTTTTTTCCATTTTTTTTTAATTCTTTGAGCCCCAGTAGAAGGCAAAAGACATGACAATAAAAAAAACTTGTAGATAAGAATTATTCTTGCTTAGCTTAAAGGCAACTTTTTGTTGCTTTATTCCAAACAAGTTTTTAGTTTTTTGGTCCACCATAATCTACATTTCTACAAGGTAACTATTGTGCAGGAGTTGCCTCGCATTGATTTTGGAAGCTAATTACGATATTGTTAGTGGTTTCTCGAAAACATGAATAATAATTTGTTAGATTTAAAATTTTTTACTGGTGAAGTATGGTATCACTTATTAGATTATGTAAATAGCCAAAATTATAAGACTTGAGCTGCAGAAAATCCTCACATTTGTAGAAACCATCTTACAAACCATAAAATGGGGCATTTAGGTAGTGATGTCAAGATTTATAGTAAATCCTACATTTTTCTAAGAGACAATAAATAGTGAAAGATATTGAAGAGTTATTTTAGCACAATTACATAATAATTAGTTGCAAGTCGCAAGTGCAAGTTACTTTCAGAAAGATGGGCATGACCGTTGTTTTCAATGTTAATTTTTTATTTCTAATAAAATAAATGTCATTATCTATGTTTCCTTTACTCTGAATATAAAATAAAAAAATGTTCATAATCAATTATTAGGTACCTACAGCTACTCAGTACATACGTCTTTTTGTTTATTCCTATTAAAGGTTGTTTTTTGTCTATTAAAAAACCGAAGTCCATTAGTATTGTCCTTTTAGTATAATTTATTAACAAAATAAAAATATATTATAATTGTTTTCACTGTAGAGGTAGACTAGAGATGGGAAATTCCTGAGAAGATATTTTTTTTGGAAATATTCCCAAAACATATTTCGGGAATGTTATCAAATGTTTCCCGTGAAAAATCACAGGGAATATTTCCTTGGAAACTTTCCAGAGAAATATTTCCAAGGGCAGTTGCCCAGAAATATTTCCCACCACTTGCAGACTGTTTTTGTTTTTGGAACATGTCTATTGACTTATTTTTTGGCATTGCAGGTAGGTACTTGACTTGATATCTGGAAAATGGTTTCAACATGTATTTACAGCAATTATTTATACTTATTATTTTTTAGTAACTTTAACTTCCCAACTACAGATTCTTAAAAAAATACAAATAACAAGAAAAACAGTGAAAAGACACCAATGATGCACAAAAATCGAAAATGCATTTAACAGATAACATCAATACAACATAATTCCATTAATTCTTAATCTTAAAGCTATGTTTATGTAATTATAATTTGGAGGGGAATTCAAAATAATACAGAAATATTTCCCGGAAACATTTCCTACAGGATTCTTCACTTCCCGGAAAGTTCCCATTTTGGAAACTTATCAGTGGCCCATCTCTAAGTAGACACACATTTTTTTGTTCTCATAAATTATCCATATATAACACTAAATTCCTAATATATTCAATATTTATCACCCATTCATTTGTGAGGTCAATTAATTGTCAATAAAAATATTATTTTTAAAATTAAATATATCAAATTACCATTTATTATCATATTTGAAAACGGCAGCTACAAGGTCACCTTTGCTAACATTATTTAGTATATGTAATCTTCGATTTTCATGCTTGTTGTAATAGTCCGTCATTTCTTCTACTAGACAATCTAATTCTGTGGCTTTAGGACCTACTATTTGAAGCCAAAATCTTGAAGGATCTACCATTGCTGATATATACACCTCAAATTGAGCATCTGATTGTCCTAAAAATGATATCAATTTAGAGTTTATTTTTTCAGAAAGATCAAAACAAATAACTTGGTCAAAATATTTCAATAAATTTAATACTTTAAAATTTCAGAAATATATTTATATTAAAATACTGATCAGTTTCCTTTTCTTTCTCTCGGTCCTTTTTGCCTAATTATTTATTTGGAAAATAATTAATTTCAATATTTCAAATTTTTCTTTATGATTTATTGAAAATTTGACTTTCCGATTAACGTTTGTAAAACATATCCCTATACATTTGTTGTTATTAATAAATTTATCAAAAGTAAAATATCTATCCATGTATGATAATATGGATATATCATAAATTTAATAAGGATTAAAGCAAATTTCAAATATAAAATGTAAAACTATAGGTACCTGTTTACTCCTTGTTGTTTATGTGTTAAACTGCACATAAAAAACTCAGTAAAAATCAGTTTGAAAATAAGATCAATCGGATATTAGCGATAAAAAACACAAAATTAAGTACCTACAGTAAGTACCTAATTTAAATAAGATAAATGTTTCAGCCTCTGTTAATAATTTACCAATTTAGTGTTGGTTTTTTATCTGCACTATTTCTGCACCGAAATGTAAATGGTTTATTCTTTGATCCATTGGAGTTTATGTATAACTTCTATAATATAACTTCAATATTATAGAAGAATATAACTTCAATTTTAAACTTCAATTACTAATGTAAATTCCTTAATACATAATATATGCAATTAGTTTTCTATATTTTTTTTAATAAAGTTTTATTAATTTAAGTAGGATAAATGTAACATTTTCATTGAACTTGACCAGGTTTATAAATATATAAATTGTTATTAGAAAAACAATTTGGATTCAGACAAGGTATTTTTTTCATAGAATGCAATGGTAAATGTCACTAAGAAAATATACGAGGCAATTGATAATGCTGTCCTTGTGAGTACTTGCTGTACCTTGTGTGTCTGTGGCCAAGATCTTGGTGTTCTCAATGTATATGAAAAAACTTATCATGCTTAATAGTCACGACACGACACGGCTCTGACCTAGAGAGTCAAATCTTAAAATTGAGTAAAAAATATAGCAGAACGTGGCCCAAAAAAGAAACTTGAGTTGATATAAATTAATTTTACAAAAAGAAAATATCTACCTTTTTCTTGTAATAAATCCAAAACTCCTACTGTTAAGTCACTAAATATTGCAATAGAAAATGAACATAAAAAAACTGAGACTGTAGATCATATAATAATAATAATAATAGGTCACCCATTTATTTTATATGGATGACCTTAAACTTTATGCCTCCGGAGAGAGGGATTTACATCAATCTCTCAAGGTGGTACAGGAGCACACGCAGGCGGTCGGGATGGAATTTGGGTTGTGCACTGGTCCATCTCAAGAGAGAACAATGCGGCGACTATGGTACAGATGCGCAGCTTGTGGATGGAAGCATCCTGCATCATCTAGATGTCAGAGAGACGTATGCCTACTTGGGTGTTGAGCAACGCCTCACCCAAGAGGCTGCTGCTGCAAAAAATGCTCTCCGCGACAAGTATAGAAACCGCCTCCGACAGATCTGGTCTTCCGAACTGTTGGGTAACAATAAGATGAGTGCTATTAATATGCTTGCCGTTCCAATCCTCCTCTGCTCCTTAGGAGTAGTCGGACACAAAAAGAGTTGTGACAACTCGACACAGGAACTCCGAAAATGATGCATCTCAATAGGAGTTTGCATCCTAGGTCGTCCGTTCCATGGTTGTACTTCCCAAAACATCGGGGAAGCCGTGGACTCTTGAGTTTGGAGTGTCTGCACAGCAGAATGATATTAGATGGAGCCTAAAAGGTAATCAGGAGTTCGGATCCTCTCCTCTGCATAGTCCATGACCATGAAAATGCAGGGGTCGGAGCATTTTTATTTAAGGCAGCACGAAGAGCAGCTGATGAACTCGGTCTCATCTTCGACGGTGAACGGAGATACCCAGACTCACCGAGTTGGGACCCGTTCAGTTGAAAGCCCAAGGCCTTGAAGACTATGGCTTATCCGAAAGGGTGACCTTTGCTTTTTTAAGGTTAGCAGGGCTTAATTCGGAAACCGAGAGATTCATAATGGCTTGCCAAGATGGTGTATTTAACACCTTCGTATATCGAAGCTGTGTTATATGTATGGAGATCCTTGATGTCAACTGCAGGGCTTGCCATAGAGCGCTGGAGACAATTATGCATCTGGTCCCCGCTTGTCCATCATATTTAGTCTCGGCCTATATCCATAGACACAATGCGGCTTGACGGGTGCTTTACTACTTTCTACAGCACTCGTACGCGATAGATGAAACACCAGTACTGCCATATGCTCCGGGGGATATTGAGTCCGTTGTGGGTTATGAGAAGTGCCGAATTCATTGGAACTACTCATTTCCTACGCTCAGGCAGATTCGAGCCAATAAGCCTGATGTAGTCGTCCTCAACCACCAGCTCAAGACAATGTTTGTCATCAAGTTCTCGGCTCCTGCCGAGACCACCAACATTGTCTTGAAGGAGGAGGAGAAACAGACGAAATATCAAGACCTTCTCTTCGAACTCCGCAGACTCCATCCAGAACATACTGTGAAGCTTGTGGCACTGATAATAGGAGATACACTGAGATAGGGCAAAAGATACACGTCTTTCGGAATTGCAGATCAAACCGGCATGCCGAAATTCGGCAGATCTTCTAGCTGGAAAAATGCAGAAGGCGGTCATTCTGGGCTCATTACGTCTACTTAGGGTACACTATTCCCAGACTCAGTAGTTATTCACCCACGGACGTGGGGAGTAGCTACTGATAACTACCAGCGACTGACCCTCAGAATCGGAACCAGGGAACCGGTCGACTGGATTTGCCTGAACGCATGTTACAAGTTGTTTACACGATACATTCATGATACATGAATCACACTTTTAAAGACAAGGTTTATTTAGCTTCATAACGGTATAAATTGGGCAACCAAAAAGAATATGTTGAAGCGTTTCTTTTTCGTCTGTATTATAAATAGAACAAATCTGATTGGGATGAATAAAGTAAACAACACCATTTAATGTAAACGAGTAATCTGTATAAATAACTTTAAAAAGAAATATGTATGTAGTTGGGCTACAAGAAGTATTAAGGGTATTATTTAAAAACAAACAAGAGTACTGTATTACTAGCGAAATATCTGATTCATGTAGATATCTAAAATACTTACTTAGTACAGTTTTTCTGCATGAATTAACCGAAATATAGTCTGAATTTATATTATACCATAGTTCCAGGCACCCAATATCAACAAAAACTTTCTTCATTTGCAACACCCAACTATATTATTTGAAGTCTGTTGAATTAGCGACACTCAGTTGTTGGACAAAACAAAATTTGGAAAAACGAATAATATCCATTGACGTAATCTTACTTAATCAGTTACGAGAAAACTTTAAAATGTTATAAGGAAATTTCGCTCTAGCTGTCTTTAAGCGGAGTACAATATTAAGTGTGTTAATAGGCACCAACAGAATTCTTCTAAAAAAATTCAGTTGTACCATTTCCAATAAATCTATGTACCTAAGTCCCCAAATAGCAACACAGTTAAAAATAATACTAAGAGCCAATTACTCAAACAATCATGGGCACCAAGTATCAATTTTTGCACAAGCCATTATAGGAAGGATAGACCCCACAGTCTGTTTCCCTTTAATTAAAATAAAAATTGTAGTTAGGCTTTTTAAACCCACACCTGTAGAACTGCAAAATTTTGTTTTTTTGTAAGTTGTCAAACGATTCAAGGCAGAATACTGTTCTAGAATTTTTAGTTTCTTGCGATATCAATATCAGAGTGTGCCAGCAATACGAGATCATCTGCATATACTAGCGCTAAGACAGAGTTTCAAGAATCAATAGACAACCCCTGACCACCGTAATTAAAAAAAAAAAAATGTTTTTAGATCTGTAATAAACAATGCAAATAGTAGAGGACTTAAAGTTCTCCTTGCAGAACACCATTGGTTAGTCAGTCCATACATTTTAGACAAGCCATCCGCACCCTTAATCTGTACTGCTGCCTGTAAATTTAGTGAAGGTAGTACACGAAGAATTTTAGAAGATATACTCACATTAAATAATTAAAACCATAATAAAGAACGTTTTACAGAATCAATGGTCCACTTCAAATCCACAGATATAGCAAAAATGTTCCATTTCCTGGGTCTGATATGAAATTGAATATCAGGCCAAGGAGAAACATCGTTATACATATCACTGACGTAGTTTTCCACATAACACCAAAATTCTATACTGCACTCGACGTGCGTTTCGCCAACTAAGTTGGCATCATCTGGAGATGATTAAAACTAAACCTATGCTAACATTGTGTCCTATTTATATGTAAACTATTTCTACGGTTCAGTGAATTCTAACTTATTTTCACTATTTCTAATTATTAATACATCTAAGAATGGTAGTTGTCCAGAGTTTTCAATTTCACATGTAAATTTAACTGACGCGAAACGACTATTCAATTTAGAAACAAAGTTGTCAATTTCAGTGACTTTTGTCTGCGACAAAAGATGACACTGCGAAGATATCATCCACATATCTGAAGCAAACCCTGGAGAAATACTCGAATTCTTCTTTTTTACCAATTCACTCAACCGTAGATATAGTTTAGGTATAAATAGGACACAATGTTAGCATAGGTTTAGTTTTACTCATCTCCAGGTGATGCCAACTTCGTTGGCGAAATGCTCATCGAGTGCAGTATAGTGTTTTGGTGTTATGTGGAAAACTACGTCAGTGATATCTTCACACCAAAGGTTCCAACCCCCTTCAAGATTGTCTATACAGCCTGAGCAAAAACCCGCTTGAGATTCGGGTAACACTTCGAGACAGGAGTTGGCTAAACCTCTATAGTTTTCGGGGTTTTAGACTGATCCTCCTTAATGTAATGTGTATTGAGCGAAAAAGTAAATAGAAAATATTAGACCAGTATCTTGGAATAATGTTAGAAGGAAAAACTGCATTAAACAGCAAAGTTATGTAAAGGATTCAATTATGGGAAAGATTCTTAAAAACTCATACGGAATACCATCAGAACCTAGAGAATTGTTATTTATACAGTTGTTTAGAATTTCATGAACTTCGTTAGGAGAGAATGGAGCATCTAGATAGAGGTGAATGGTATCCTGAAAATCTAAATTGAAAATTATTCTAGGACTATGAACTGGCAACGCTTTATGAGTAAAGTTACGTCGGAATTGTTTAACCGTCAATGAAAATTCTTTAGAATCATATACATTAGATAATTTCCGATTCATAGATTTTTCTTGAGTTTAATGATCCTGGTGTACTCTATTTTGAGTTTCAGTAAATTTTCGTTAAATCCTCCGGGAAGTTCCGATTCTTATAAGCTCTTAAAGCTTTTTGCTTATTCCTTTTTGCAACAAAACAAGCTGTGTTCAACTCGTAGTTTAACACAGCTTGTTAAACACAATTTTGTTTTTTATATTTTTTTGTAGACCTATTTCTATCAGGTAACCCCAAATCAGAAGCAGTATCACTTAAAATCAGAAAAATTTATTAATAAGTTAACAGATATACAGGGTTATTCCAAATAAATTATTCCTTAAATAAGAAATCGATATCACCAAAAAAATTTATAATACAAGGCTTAGGATTTCCCGTAAACAATGTCTAAAGTTATACCGTTATAAAGGACTATGTAGCTGGGCAACTGTACTTCAACACATCTGATATATCACATTCCTTCAAAAAACAGTAAACAACAGTTTTTGTACCTGGCGAACGCCTGGCGAATACAGTTGGAGTGGGGATAATATCTCTTATTGTCTATGCAGTCATCAGTCTTTCTGTGTCGCTGTCTCTGTGCGGGTGTTTTACTTATCGAGTGTTAAACTGTAAAATTTTCAAAATGGCTCATGTGTACAGTAATGCTGAGTTAATGGACATGATTCTTATTTATGGCGAAGTTGGACAAAATTCATTGGCAGCTTCGCGCTTGTATGCGGAACGATTTCCCAATGGACACACCGACATATCGACAGTTAGGTTTTGTGAGTGGTTGTTGCAGCAAAATGCTGAAAATCCCCAATTTGCTTAATAATTTGCGTTTACAAGATCAGCAACCAGGAGGAACATTCGGTTTAGTACGGCAAAATTGGATAAGGCTTGCCCAAAATTGTGTACAAGTCGAGGAATATTATTTGGAAAAGCTTTTGTAACAAGGTATGTGCAAATTTTTTATACCTAAATTTCACGTTTCTAATACCTAGTAATCAAGTAGCACAATTCTTCAAAATTAGTGTAAGAAAATTTTATTCATTTTAAAGACACGTCACTTTGGTCAGATCTATCTATCTTTAAGTTTATTTTAAAGTAAAAACGCTGCAAATCTTTTGGTGTCGGGTGTCGGTATACTCTCAGATCTTCCGAAGTTTTTTTGTGCTAGCCTGTTTGCATTATCAGTCCCAAGGTCACTCCATTACAGTGGACCAGTATCTAGCAGCGTGCAATGAAAAATTTTGAAGTAGTTTTAAGACCCTGCCAAAAATTTTTTTTTTGCACTACCACATTTGTACATGTATGTTGAACATCCCCAAATTTTATTATGGATGAGTTCTGAATAACCCTGTATAATAATAATATAATAATAAATAGATATTATTGACCCAAACCAGATTCCCGCCACGAAACTTTGGTTTACCATTTTGTGCCAGAATTAAAAAGATCAAGTTAGAATGGTGCCACTAAATCTCACTAAAACCGAAAAAAGCGAAGGTTGTGTGTTCAGCCAGTAAAGTAATTGCTACCGCCTTTTGGGGCAGTGAGGGCGTTCTCTTCACCACAATTTTTTGAGAAAACGATGTACCATGAATGCCCATTATTATTCTGACTTGCTTACTTCAAGAGTTAAGCCTGCATTTTGTTCAAAAAGGAGAAACCGTTCAATCAGGAGTGTTATTCTGCAGCATGGTAATGCCCGACCTCACACTGTCCAATTGACTACAAATGTGCTAGAAAAAATTCATTGGGGGGTTCTTCAACATCCACGTTAAAGTCCAGATTTATCACCATATGATTTCCATCGCTTTGGACCGCCGAAAGAGACATTGGGTGGCTCAAAATTTCAATACGATGATGATGTTGCCGAGTTTGTGTATGAATGGCTTTGCGCTCAACAAAAAATATTCTATAAAAGTGGCGTTATGATACTCCTACAAAAATGCAAAAGTGCATAGACTTAGAGGGTGAATCCGTGGAGAAATAATGTAAAAATCATATACTTATTGCAGTTAAATAAAAAGTTACAGCCAAATTCCGGTTTATATTTGAACCCTCCTCGTAAATTTAGCAGCCCTGTCTAAAGGACTCCTGTCATTAATCACAGAAAATGTATTATTATACATAAATTCAATTAACACTTAACCTCTAGAATTTAAGATTGTATCTAGACAACCTATGCTTGAATAAATTTGTGTTTTCAATAATCTTACTAGGAACAAAACCAGAATGACATTAATTTTATATCTTCAGCATTGAAATATGAATATACTCAGGAGTATAGATCATCGGCATGAAACTCATTACAACGCAGAAAAACAATATCAAACGATTAAATCAATGAAAACTATTGGTCGAAGTCCATTTTATTGCTCCTCGTATTTATTCACAACCATCTTAGAATATAAGGAACATTTTTAGTTTAAATCTGGTTAAAAGACATGTTATAGATAGTCTCCGACATAAAAAATAACTAAAAAGAAAGTGAAATACAGCAAGGATTAATTGTTTTGCCTTGAGTGAGCAGCACCTATGGTAAATTAAATATACTAGTAGAAACCACGCCCGACCCACACATACTAGTCTAGCAATTCTGTGGTGATGGCTTTTTTTTGTCGTTTGTTTTATTTTCTGATGCAATAATGAGTTCATGTAGCTTAAATCCTAAATTTTTTTGTTTTAATAAAGGCACTACTCTTTTCGTGGTATTCTGATAAAATGGTGTTATGTTACACTTACTGTATTTACTATATTTTGTATTATGTATTAGGTGTCTTATACAGAATGTACTTATGTACTTATAAGTAACTAATATTTTCTTAAGAAAACATTAATTAAACATGCCCTTTTGAAGGCATTTTAAAACCGAAGTGAATGAAATATTTCATGAAAATACTGAATTGCCAAAGTAGCCATTTATCATAATTGAATTTGCTATAATTAACACTTTCACGATAGCTCGCACCGCCAGGACCCCGCATGTGCCATGAACTGAAATTCGCCTAGAAATCTCTCATAGAATATCTATATTACAAAACACATAGTTCAGACATTTTTCAATAGATAGTGCCCTTATAAGTAGCATCATGTTCGAGTACATATCAAGAACTGCACAGATAATTAACTGACAGATTCCAGCCTGCCCAACCGTATTAGAATTATCATTTTATTTGTTATACAGTACGAGTCGTAAGTGTCACAAAACTTGTCTTTTCAATTTTAGAGCATTGTAATGGGAGAAAGTAACAAAGGTTTCAGTCTGGAACGGCTAATGGACGAGAACTAGTTGACTGGAGGATCATTATCATCAGTTTTTGATTGTTTGTCTGCACCAAACCGAGCACTTCAAGTCTCAATCAACTCATTCAACTTCAAGAAATATATTAAATTCATTTAGAATATTTAACAACAAATGATGTTTTTCACAAAGAGATATTGTACGTTCTCAGCTGTTTGGCAAGATGAATTGAATCCTCGGAATATAATAATGAACATAAGTACATACGATCTCCTATCAGAGCTGCAAAAGATAAAAAATGAGACAGCTGAGTTGACGATTGATGAAAAAAGCCAGTTTTAAGTGATGATTCTGTTGATGATCATTCTCTAACAAAGTCACTATTTTTGCGATGATAATACTACAAGATTTATGTTTTATTTATTTTTATTTCTTGACCATTACCCTTCTGTCGAACAATAAAATAAGTTATTTTATTGCTATAAACCGTCCATTTATTTATTTATTGATTTATTTATTTATTTATTTGTTTACAGCTGCCCCAAGACAGGCAAGTACCCAATTATATGGCAGGAAAAATACAAAAGTAATTAGTAATTAATCTTAGTTAACAGCTAAGGAAACGAAATAGATGTAAATTAATTACGAATATTATCCATATATATTAAAACGCGTCGATTCTGTCTCGCTCTAAATTCCGTCGTCGAATCGACAAAGTTTCAAAGCTATCTCCTCCGAGGGGCGATCTCGGAACGATCTCCGCGGACCACCGGAGGTCGCCCCCGGCCTTTCTCCAATGCGTAGGGGTTTTTCGTCCCGTTTCTTACGCGTTTTCCCAATTTAAACGCCTTTTCAAAAAACCTCTGAAAAAATTTTCGTCGATTGCCGTTAGGCTAGAGAGATGCGGCTAGCACTGGCGTTTGTCCTAGCGCCTAATGGTCCCGTCACGTCCGCCGAAATACCGACTTTTCGCGGGACTTCTGAGACCTTTTTCTAATTTTTACGGCTTCGAGAAGGGCTTCACGCGAAAGTTCAGTCCTTTCTCTAATCCTTTGAGATTTTTTTTCGGGACCGTACGTCGACTCCTTCTACGTCTATTTCCTCTTCGAAAATCTCCAGTCGCATCCGTCTCAACTTCTTTCTCATTTTATCCGCAGATGTGAGATCGCACTAACGAGACAAGCACCTCCCACAAAAACTGTCAAATTAATTAAACTTCCAATAGGTTATTTTCATTATTTTCCTATGAGAAATATCGCTAACGGAATCGATAGTACCGACTGCCAAACACCTGATTACCAAAATACTGATGCGAAATGCTTTTCTAATTAGAATATCCGTAAAAATTAATTGTTCAGATTAACACGTAAAGTTTACATATTTAACAGGTTTTGCGGCATGAAGTGAGAATAGAAAATTTAGCGCAATGGTATCGTCGTAGGATTTCAACCCTGATATCGCCAGTTCGAATCACGACGAAGGCGAGTTTTTTTTTATTTTTATCATAATTATTTATTAGTATTATTATGATATGTAGACTTTGACATGAGTGGTTAGTTATTCTGTTTCATTGCCCGTAGTTTTTATTCTTTCTGCAGATAAAGTTTGGAATTAATTCGTTCATTTTGGCGGTCTGTAAAATTCATCATTTTAGCTCAGAAAAGTAAATAACTTCTACAATATTAATTTGTTACAACAATTATGACAGCAATATATTTTTTAACGCCGCCGTTACACCTTTTCGAAGGGCGGGCGCGGCTTCGACCCGTAGCGGAGGGCCCCAAAACGGCTTATTAAACGGCTCTCGCCAATATTCTCATTTTTGAGTAGGTATACTGAACACGAATTTGAAATTATTTTTTTGCGGTCGAACGTATTTTTCAAGAAAAAAATAATTAAAAGTCATCACCTGTATACCTTCACAAATTAGTTTTAACACTAATTTGAACACTTTGTACCTAACTTAATGTGTCCACAATCCACAATGTTTATAATTAAATATATAATTGTTAAAAATAATAATATACAAATTTGGTGTACCTAAATTTAGGTAAAAATAATTTTAATTATTTGTATTTATTTGGTATCTTTTGTGCCACCATGTGACGTCACAATTATTAAAAATGACCGATTTAATTAGTTCATATTGATTACTTCACATAAGGTAAGTAAATATTTTTTTGTACAACAAATTTATATATTTTTAACAGTTATATGTTATATATTTAATTATAATCATTGTGGACACTTATATCGGGTACAAAGTGATCAAGTTAGTGTTAAATGTTAAAATTAATTTCTAAAGAGTACTTACAGAGTATGACTTTTAATTATTTTTTTACTACAAAACTACATACCTAAGACTGCAAAAGAAAATCAGATTCGCGTTCAGCATACCCCAAAATTGGGGAGGTAGCCAAAATTTTAGAAAAATTTGAGTTTTATGCTTAATTAAATAATTACCTTTATTAGTTCATAAAAATGTTTCCTTCAATATACACCAAATCTGTGTATCTTTAACAGTTACATATTTAATTATAAGCATTGTAGACATATATTGGGTATAAAGTGATCAAGTTACCGTTATAATAAATTATGGAAGAATACAAGTTATGAAATTATTTTTTTTTTCTTGAGAAAACAGTTTCACAAAATGTTTACTAAAAAATTAATTATACTTTCAGCACTTAAAAAATAATGTTTTACCATCAAGAATAAAGTAGCCCTACAATTCATCAAAATATTATTTAAAAAAGTCGTTTGGTATAATTACATCATCATTCCAGATAAAAAATTTCAGCTTTCTCTCTCTAAATTTATTATTTCATATACAAGGGATTATCTCAAATTTCTTTAATACATATGTATTTTCTTAAAAACAATAATTTAGAGGCTTTTGTCACCCGAAGGGTGACCCCAGGCCGCAGGCCTGGACCCCCGGTAGGGCTAGAAATGGGAACGAAAATCGCGATAGCGATTTTCTCCCATTTCTAGTAAAAGTATTAAAATAGTACATACTGAAAATTAATTAATTTGTGGATAGAATACACTTCTTAATTTCATGCACACTGGAACAGAAGATGTCAAGCCTATTTTCATAATTGTGATAATTTGAACACATTACATTTAAAGGTGAAAACTGAAGAACATTTGTTCTTGGTGTTTTTAAGTAGAATAAGTGATTATGACGAGTTCTGCCATGTAATATATTAAAATTTAAGGGATGTAATAAATCCTTACATTCAATATTACCATTAATAATTTTATATAAAAACAAAACCGAGAAGTAAATTCTTCTCTGGGCTAGATCATTGAAATGAAACCTGGTAAGTAGCTCCAAATGCGAAATACCCCAAGGTGGATAAGCGTTATCAGACCTAAAACTTGAATATTTCAGGAATTTTCTTTGAATTTTTTCAATATTGTTTATGTGAACATCATACCCTAGATTCCACACAATATTCGCGTACTCTAACTTAGAACGAATAAACATGTAATACAAAAGTTTAATAGTGTCCACCGAGAAGTGAGTGGAATTACGTATAACAAATCCGAGAGATCTGTAAGCATCATTGATGATATTATTAATGTGATCAGTAAATGTGAATTTAGAATCAAAGGTAACACCCAAGTCTCTGAATTGATCACTCTTCATTAAAAACGTGTCACCTAATTTATATGAGAAGCTAATTATAGTAGGGACAGTCTTTTTGGTGAATGACATAAAACAACATTTCTCGATGTTAAGTGGCAGTAAGTTTGTTTCACACCATAAATTAATCTTCGATAGATCAGATTGTAACTCCGAACTGTCAGATACATCTTTAATGCATCTGTACAATTTCAAATCATCAGCGTACATCAATGAATTGCTGCTAATATTTGTTAATATCGTTTATAAATAAATTAAACAATAGAGGTCCTAGGACTGAACCCTGAGGAACGCCTGATGTTGCAAGTATTTCAACAGATCTGAACCCACAATATTGAACGCGTAATTTTCTATCCGATAAATAAGATTAAAAGAAGTTCGTAAAATTCAGAGTCAAACCGTAATAGAGTAATTTATCTAACAACTTCCCATGGTCGAGTCTATCAAAAGCCTTAGACAGGTCAGTATATATGACATCTACCTATCCTCCTTTGTCCAAAACTTCTGATATAAATTGATCGATACAAACTAAATTCGTCACAGTTGATTTACCTGCCATAAATCCATGCTGATTTGGAGATATTTGAGATATCAAGTTAAAATACATACAGTGAGGTTCAAAACTCTGGAACGCCCCAAATAACTTTCAAAATATTGTTTTTTTGCAAAAACGCTCAGACACGTCAATTTTCGATTCTCCTTTTCTGTATTTTTGAGGTATTGATTTATTTGTACAGTGACGTATCACTGAGGTGCAAAAAAAAATTTGTTTTTAAATGGCAACCCCAATTTTTTATTCGGAATTCATGAAAAACACATTTTTTTACGTATCTTTGACTAAAACTTTACAGAAAAAAACCTTTATAGGGTTACAGAAGAAATTTTTCGATATAAATGCAATGCAATTTATTGAAACAAAATATCAAAAATTAGGTTACTTACAATAATATTGCAATTAAATCAAATGCTCAAATTGTTGTCCATTGACTGCCTGACAATGAGCTCTTGAACTATACTACACGCCAGAAATAATCAAAGTGCAATGACCGGAAAACGAGTAGATCGGTGTTGTCACATTTATTTCTAAAGAATTCTTATTTAAAACAAGAAACATATTAATTACCTTATTTACCCATTTTTTTACTTGTCTTTAACGTCCCTTATCCCTATTGTACTTTAACCTAGAAAATATAGTACAACTATGTTTTATATGGTACTTTATTAAAGCAAACACAATGTTTAATTTGTCTTTTACTTAATAATATCAAGGTATTTCGTAATATGTGGCAACTGCGCAAATCGTAAAGTTAACGACAAGCTGTTCTTCCTTATTTAACATACATATTCTTGCATTTACGCTTTCTTTTTCTCTGAGCCTCAACGACGTTCATTGGTCGAATCAGGAACCAACAAGCGACTGCGCTCGAGCTACTAGGGAAACAGTGGCGTGATGTTGGGTTATTTCGCGCGCGTTTCTTAACGGTAAAAATTTGTGGTAAAATTATCAGTGTATTTATTCTTTGTGTCGGTGTTTATACTTATTTGTGTTAGTTAAAAAAGTGGAAGTGCATTAAGTGTGTATTACTTTATTTGTTATTATAATTTATTGTGATATATCGTGTTTTCATAGCGAGTTATAGTGATATTGAATAATGGAAAATATACCGGGACCAGCAATAGTAAAAAAAAGATCGCCTTTATCCATTGGAGAAAAGAAAATTATAGCTCAAGTTTTTAAGTGCCTTGCAAGGGATCGTCCGTGCTCAAAAGATGAATTAGTCGAAATATGTGCCGAGTATACAGGTACTACAAAATATGCTGTTTATAAAGTTTTGAGGGAAGAAAAAATATATAGAGAGGTGCAGAAGCCTAAACTACATGAACGAGGTAGAAGAAAAGTGTAGATTGATGGAGATGCAATGAATGCTATACGACGCGGTGTTCATAGCTTTTTCTTTAAAAATGAATTGCCAACATTGGATAAAATAATGCACGTCATCCACGACAACGAAATAATTCCTAAACTGAGCAAGACTTCATTAAGGAGAGTTTTACATAAGATGCATTGTAGATATGGAAAGGTCGACAGGAAGAGCATTATTATTGAAAGAAATAATATAGTAATATGGAGAATTGCTTGATAATGATAATATAAATTGATAATAGGTACCTACATTACATTTGTACATGTATACATTAGTTTTTACAGTTTTCCACTGAAATTTTTCGGTAATTATTTACTTTAGTGTAAAACTATCAAAATTTTCTGAAATTTGGTCTACCACCATTTTCGTAAATGCTGCTATTTTTCCTCAAAAACTACATTCGTCCACAAAAAATAACTTTAGATTTGTATTCAGCATACCCGAAAATAGGGGGATAGGCAAAATTTCAGGACAATTTGAGAGTTTTACTCTAAAGCAAATAATTTTTCACCTAATGACAAATCTAAAAATGTCTATATTAACTAGACATTTTTGGATTTGTATTTTTTTACCACTGGGTATATTTCAGTTAATATATACTAGAAGTATTCTATAGAATAGTATACGAGTATATATTAACTGAAATGTGCCCTTTGGTAAAACAGAATACGCACGCCCATGTTTCACCGCATTTTACCAGATCGGCGAGGTCATTCCACTTTGATTAATTCTTAATTCGATGACATTCGATTCTTAATTAATGACGATTAATTCTGGCGAATAAAACGTCAAGTTGAGTATTTTCACCAATCTTGGTACGACCTGATCTTGATAAATCACGAGCATGACCATATTCTCTGTATTTACTAATAATTTTACTCACTGTTGAACGCGCAATTGGTGGTCGATCTTGATGAGTATTATTAAACAGCTCACACACTTCTGTTGCAGTTCTCCTTCTATCCCCGTAACCAACCATCATAAGTATCTCAATCCGTTCTTTCTCCGAAACAGACATTATTAGATGAATAATACGAGATAAACAATAACAATGAAATACCAAAATTATGGATTTAAATTTTGCTGCGTGTTAAGCTGGATTCATAGTCCGTAAAACTTAAGCCATAAGCTATAACCGTACGCCGTATGACTTAATTTCTTGAAAGTGCATTCATAATGTACATAACGTAAGCCGTACGCAAGCGCAAAGAACTGGCAGATGATATGGCGGTTAAGTGTCAAATCAAAATTTACATCAATAATTTCTGTTTAATTTTATCGAAATTAGTTAGAAGTGGTTCAGTATTTGGCATTTTCAAATTTCCGATTTGAGGTTTGTATTCTATTATAAATACGGAGACACAGAACATCGTTCCAATTTCTACACTTTGTGGTCTATGATCAGAATAAACTTCGATTCTACCCGATTACCAGCGGTTTTACCCGATTCCGTAACGATAAACGTAAGAAATAAAAATGAACCATTTCTTACGGCATACGAATTATGTACAGTGACTATGAATTGTCATGCGGATTTCATATAATTTATTTTTAATACGTCTTACGGTTATAGCTTACGGCTTAAGTTTTACGGACTATGAATCCAGCTTTAAACAAATTAAAATTTTGACATTAGATGAAGCAATGATATTGTTTGGTTTCAATAAATTCCAGAACCTACTCGGTTTAAATTTAGGGAACATTTGTAGGTTTTTTAACTGTAAATTGCATTTATATCGAAAAATTTCTTCTGTAACCCTATAAAGGTTTTTTTTTCTGTAAAGTTTTAGTCAAAAATACGTAAAAAAATGTGTTTTTCATGAATTCCGAATAAAAAAATTGGGGTTGCCATTTGCCAAAAAAATTATTTTTTTTGCACCTCAGTGATACGTCACTGTACAAATAAATCAATACCTCAAAAATACAGAAAAGTAGAATCAAAAATTGACGTGTCTGAGCGTTTTTACAAAAAAATAATATTTTGAAAGTTATTTGGGGCGTTCCAGAGTTTTGAACCTCACTGTATAATCATATAAGACTACCTCAAATAATTTACTAAAGTTGGACAATATTGCTACAGGTCTGTAATTAATCTCTGTTTTGTCACCTTTCTTAAAAATCGGGCAGATTTTGGATTGCTTCAAAAGTGTTGGAAATGTTGAAGATTTTAAAGACAAATTAAAAAGAAAGGTTAAAGGTTTAACTAAAACATGCGCGCAATCTTTTAATAAAAAGGCTGGAATACCATCTGGACCTGTCGTCATTTTTGGTTTAATTTTCTTCAAAGCATTCAAAACCGTGTTATCAGAGAAGATGGGACAATTAATATGGTTTGAAATAGACTGATGTCCCATATTGTCACCGAGAAAGTTACTAGATTTAATGAAAAATGACTGAAAAAAGCTAGCAAATGAATCTAAAATATCGTTCTCATTGGTGAATGAAACATCTGTGTGTTTCATTAATTAATTTATTTTAGAATATCCATTGAATTTAATCATTTCAGTATAATTTGATAATTTGGAGGTCCACCCTGTTTATAGAAATGCATTTAAGTTCTCTTGTATAGTTTAAATATTGCACCGTTACACTTAGCAATAAACAATACATATGTTCATTTCTTAAACAAGTCTATCTACCCAAATTTCCAAAAAACTGTTTTTTGCCACCGTCACTATCCGTGTAAAATGACGAGTTTTAGATACTTCAATGTGCATTTATTTGATTCATGGCATCTTATGGATTTGTAACATTTATTTCTACTAAGGGAAATATGTTAGCTTGTTATTTTATTATTTATCCGTATTGACCAGTATTGATGTATTTATGTTTATGTATGTTATATCATAAATTTAAGAAATGGTTTTTTAAAAACTTATTTTTGTGAAATACTCTTCGAAGAGTCTTGTTTAATTTTTATATTACGAGCGAGTTAACTACAACAGTTGATATTACACTGGCTGTCGGAAGGTAAATCACTACCTTTTATAACTTCTGAAAACTTTGTCAGTGACAACGGTGAAGTTGCATTTTAGTTTCTAGGAATGGTTAAGTAAGATAGCTTTCAATTGGTCAGCAGTTAGGGTGGTATATACAAGGTGTCCACCTAGTGCGCGTAAGTCCAATATCTGGGTTAATAAAAGAGATAACTTAATTTTTTTTTCTACAGGGTTGTCTAATATCCCGAGCTGCACAAAATGAAAATATATTAACATATTCAGGGTGTTCAGTTTTTCCTGGACAGGTACCAACTTCGTTTTTCTAAATGGAAATATATATTTTTTATTGCTTTTTCGAACTAAACCCTTGATTTTAGTAGGACTTTCATCAGCCTTCCCTATACCTAACTTAAACTGTTTTTGAAATATTGACGGGTGAATATTGACATTTTTGCAACTTTGACACCCTATAAAATCTAAACGGTTTGAGATCAAGCAAAACGGTTTGCACATTCCTATCTTAACTTTTTATAAGCTATCGTTTGATACTAATTTCAAATGTATCCAGGAATAAAAAATTTTCCGAAAATTTTGAAAATTTTTAATTCTTGGATAAATTTGAAATTAGTATCAAACGATAGCTTATAAAAAGTTAAGATAGGAATGTGCAAACCGTTTTGCTTGATCTCAAACCGTTTAGATTTTACAGGGTGTCAAAGTTGCAAAAATGTCAATATTCACCAGTCAATATTTCAAAAACAGTTTAAGTTAGGTATAGGGAAGGCTGATGAAAGTCCTACTAAAATCAAGGGTTTAGTTCGAAAAAGCAATAAAAAATATATATTTCCATTTAGAAAAACGAAGTTGGTACCTGTCCAGGAAAAACTGAACACCCTGAATATGTAAATATATTTTCATTTTGTGCAGCTCGGGATATTAGATAACCCTGTAGAAAAAAAATTAAGTTATCTCTTTTATTAACCCAGATATTGGACTTACGCGCACTAGGTGGACACCCTGTATACCTAAAATAGGTCGAATAGACCTAAGCCCTAAATCGCTTAGACCTATTACCCTGACATCATTTCTGTTGAAATCTCTCGAAAAGATACTGGACGGATACATTAAGAGGAATGTGTTAAGCATTCACTCTCTTAATACTCACCAGTATGCCTATCAAACTGGCAAATCAACAGAACTAGGACTCAATAACCTAGTCGGGCAAATCACCCAATCCCTGCAGAGTAGGCAAATTGCAGTGGCGACTTTCCTTGACATTGAAGGAGCGTTTAACAATGCACTGCCTGACTCCCTATACACAGCAGCTGCTGCTAGGGGAGCCGATCCAACCATAAGTAACTGGATTCGGGTTATGTTAGAAAACAGAACTAATAACGACGTTTCTTCAGGAAGAAACGGTCAGATTTAGAGCCGCAAGAAGGTGTCCCCAAGGTGGGGTTCTTTTCCCCCTACTTTGCTGCTTGTGGATGACCTGCTGGCCATACTTTCTATGTGGGAGGTTGAGGTTCAAGCATATGCGGATGATCTAATCATTTTAGTCAAGGAAACTCTGAAGAGGGAATTTCCCTCACCCTCCAAGAGGTACTAGATATAGTACTGAGTTGGTGTGAGAGGGAGGAGATGTCTGTAAACCCCCACAAAACGGTAATTGTACCATTTACCAAGAAAAGGAAGCTAGAGAATCGAAGACCTCGCTATTACTTGGTGAAATAATTCCATCTGGGTGTAGTACTGGATAAGTCATTTAATTGGAACTCCCATCTGGAGACATATCCACAAGGAACGACTGTCCTTATGGACATGTCGACGAATCTGTGGGAAATCTTGGGGTATTGGTCCCAAACAAATACTTGGCTGTACGTGACGGTCATAAGAGCTATGATAGCGTACGGCTGGCTCTAGAGTTTGGTGGTCCAAAGGACTACAACAAAGGACCACAATCAAACTTTTTGGTTCACAGAGACAAGCCTGCCTGGCCATAACTAGAGCAATTAGCTCTACACCGTCAGCAGCTCTGGAAATCCTACTGGACCTACCTCCTCCTCACATATATTTGGAGAGAGCGGCCAGATGGGCAACATACAGACTAAAGCAGCCAGCTATTAACATGCCACAGTCTGCCATTATGGAGGACAATAGGCCTCTGGATGACATGGAAAGTTGCAGCATTCTGGAGATGATTTCAGATGTCATGCCTGCAACGACCAACCATGAACTGCCCTTAACAATGTCTTCTCAGGAAGAGATGAATGGGATCGGAATAAAGCTGACCTATTGAGGGCAGATCATTGTTGGTTTACAGAGGGGTCAAAACACCCATAGGTGTTCGAGTCGGAGTGTGTAATTGCACCCCACAGTAAAAATATCCTCATCCCTTGGTAGTTATCCAACTATATTTCAAGCAGAAATCTATGCCATCGAATTGTGTGTACAGAGGATGGAACAAACCCAACTTATTCACAAATTGATAAAAATCTTCTCAGACAGCCAAACAGCTCTTAGTTCCTACCGTTGTAACTCAAAAACGGTATGGAGTTGTCAGCAGGCGCTCCCTCATTTGAGCAAAAAAGACAGAGTAATTCTGGTCTGGGTTCCAGGCCATTCTGGCCAAGAAGGAACCGAAGCAGCCAACTGTCTAACCAGGGAGGGTGCTGCTTCTGAATTTGTCAGACCGGTGCTTGGCATATCCTCGAGTACTGCCAAAGCAACTCTCCTGACCTCGGCTGAGGGGCAAATCCTCCAGTACTGGGAAGAACTACCAAGATTAGTTAATTCGAAGGCGTTCATAATAAACCCTACAAAAACAAGAACTAAAATACTTTTACACTTAAGCAGGTTACACCTACTAACTTTAATTGGCCTTTACACAGCATCCCATCGGGAATCCTCGCGATCAATATCTGGAAAAATACTTATTCCAGCAATTAGATATCAATTTGGGATTTGGTATGTGAGTAGAACACATACACAACTACTTTACACACTATCCATAAATTAGAAAATATGATACCGAGTGTTTAATTTTCGACTGTACATTTTGATAACTTCAGTTATAACTTTGTTAACTTAAATGGAACACCCTGTATTTTTTTGGAACGCCCTGTATCTTGTGAAGAAATTAATTATATTTCACGTGATATAGGTATTGTAGTGGCTGTGGTGACAACTTTTAAAGATAATTGCAATTTTTACTTTTATTTTCTATTTTCACATTAATAACTGAACTTTATCAAGGGGTCTATGAGTAGAAACAATCATTATTGACAATTAAACTATCAAACAATGACTTGTCAAATTATTTGTAGTTTATAGTGTGTAGTACAACAGAAGCAGTTATTTCAAGATGCCTGGCCAGCTTTTAAATTTTAGTAATGAGGATGATTTTAATTTATTTATTATTTACGGACAATGTAACAAAGTAATATCAAGAATATGTGATACATTTGCAGCATTATATCCAGATAAACTAAAACCCTCGGGAAGTACAGTAAAGCGTTTGGTAGGAAATTTTTTAAATTTCAGCTATGTAGTAACAAAACCGGATAGAAGAAAAGGTGTTGTGGATAATGAAAGTGTTGAAATTGCAATATTGGGTTACTTTAGAGCACTTCCAACTATGTTCAACTAAGCAAGCGGCACTGGAATCTGGCCTTACCAAAAGTTCGATTCATAGAATTCTTCAAAAACTTTAATTTTACCCATATTCTCTCCATATAGTGCAAAAATTAAACGATGCAGATTTTTTAAAACGGATACAGTTTTGTGAGTTTATGTTGATGACATACCAAGATGATATTTCCCTTTTAGACAATATTATATGGAGTGATGAATCCAAGTTTACAAAAAGTGGATTATTTAATAGACATAATTCGCATTCTGCTGTGACACAAATCTGCATGTAACTCGGGAACGAAATTTCCAAGTCAGTTGCAATTTAATATTTACTGTGCCATAAGAAATACTCAAGTAGTGGCACTAGAATTTTATGATAATAATTTAAATAGTAAGTAAAATAATGTGATAAAATTAATTAAAATGCAGATATAATATTTTATTGTAGCTAAAAGGTATTTGCTTATCGTACAGAATCTTGACAACTATTTAGAAAATTGGAATTTAGAAGAACACAGAAAGCCGTTTTATCAACATGATGGCACACCTCCACATAATGGTTACATAGTTAACAATTTTCTTCAGGAGAATTTTTAGGATCAGTGGATTGCAAATAATGGACCTTTCTTGTGGTCTCCTCGTTCGCCAGATTTATCTATTTTAGACTATTTTGTTTGGGGAACTATAAAGAACAAAGTCTACGAAGTTCGACTAATTACAAAGGAAGACTGCATACAGAGGGATAAAGATGCGTTCCAAAATCTATCTCCATTGTTAATTAGACGAGCTACTCATGAAGGATTCATTCATAGATGTGAGAAATGCTTGGAAGGTGAAGGCCGGAATTTTGAACATTTATTGCATTAGAAATTTATACCCCTTGATAGAGTTTAGTGGAGTCCACGAGCCTATCAAAGTTTTCTAGAAATGATTTTCGTTTGCACTTTCAGATTAAAAGCTAAAACCAATTTTAGATGATTCCCCACCCTTAGAACCATCAAAAACCCGAAGGCGTCAAAAAAAGTCCTGTACGGGGTGGCTGTAGGGGGTGAAATGTGAAAATTACCCTAAAAATGATTTTTGGATATTTGGAACTAGGAAAACAGCTGAATAGTTACACATAAGTACCATTTACCTCAGAACACTGGAAATATAAAAAAAAATTATTGATTATTCCATAAAGCACGTTGTTAAATGGGAGAGCTTAAGACTTAAAGCGCTCTGGTGAAAAGTGTCTAAATATTTTAGTCATGCTCTACATCTAACCTACTGTAACATTTTTATATGTGGTCCAATTAAAAAATACCCTTTAAAAACATTGTAGAGCAGAGTTTCCCCGAGTCTGTAGGATATTTCACTTTTTCATTTGGATGATTTGCAATTTTTTTAAGAATTTTTATTCGAGCGCGCGCATGGGCCTGACTAAGGTTGAATATCGCTTGCGTTATCCACAGTGGCAGATCATTATCGTCGAATATCGCTTATTTCTCTCTTGTGTAGCTGTTTGATTTTTTTTAGGAATATTGGACGTTGAAGTGATATTTTGTATGGATAAAAGGACAGGTGATTTTTAAAAATAACCGATGAAATGATGAAATCTGGATAAAAGTTGGGACAACAAACAATGTACGATATATAGCAGTACATGAAATTAATATAAATCGCTCCACAACTGCTAACAAAATAGAATCATAATTTGGTCAAAACATTATAAACTATTGGTCTTTATTTATAAAAATAAACAATTACTTTGTAACTTTGTAATATTCGGCTTAAATTTGTAAAATAAGGGCGGCTTTTCTGGGCTTCTTCAACCATGTTTGTTCCTATCGCCTTCTTTATTCGATTTAAGTTAACAGAAAGAGAAAGAGTTACAATTAGAGGTCTAGGATGAACTTCAAATAATTTATAATTTCCGATTAAGTTGCTTATTGTAACTTGCATTATTTAGAAATACCTACTTCAGATTTTTAGTATAATTCTTTGTCTGTTAAAAAAGAGGATATTTAGCATAAAATGTGTATATATATATATATATATATATATATATATATATATATATATATATATATATATATATATACCTGATATAAATTTGAACTTTAAAAAGAGGACGTCTGGTCACCCTAGGTGCGATTTAGGTACCTACAAGTCAATTCGTCGGCCTTCGGAAAAATATGTTGGAAAATGTATTTATTGTACCATGATTTGCTAAGTAGGTACTATTGGGGCTTTGAAATTAATTGGAGATATATTCAGACAACATAATATGCTTCAATTTGCTGTCACGTTATATACAACTTCAGATACCAGTGGAATAAGTCATTTACGCAGCATTATAGCTTCTTCAAAACCTATAAACAAACTACTTCCCATCGACGATAGTCTTTATCAGCACTGAAAATACATACATGTATTTACAATTTTCCGAATAAGATGAAAAGAACTTTCCCTTTTTATATTTAAATATCATGTCTCAATGTTTCAAATATTTTGGAAAAAATAGACTTATCTTAGATAGATAGACTTAAATAGACTTAAAATAGACTAATTAAAAATGTACTTTTCTCATTAGTTCTCATTAGTATTTAAAACCCAGACAATTTATTAATTTTATATTATTTAATATTCATTTAAATAAACAAAAGATAAAATGTATATCAAAGCAAATTTATCATCATCTTCATCAGAAAATATCGGGACATGTGTCATTGTTGGTTGGTAAGGATTTGTAGAATTCCCAAAATATATCTGAAATATAAGGTATTAGTTGCATTAGATTAGCTTTCTTTCTTTTTTTTCAGAAATTGGAACTGGACTAACATTAAAATGGATTTCCAGTTTGTCTTTTCTTAATTTGAAGTTCATTTTTTAGGGAATGGTGAATTGGTGTATACGTACGTTTTCTTGTCTTTTCAATAAGTGTATTATAAGTAGTATAAGTGGTATTGAAAACTTGTGATTTATTACTTTAAGTATTGGATGAGATTTTAAGATAAATACATTCCTATCAAATGAAAATTTTTATTTTCCTCTGGATTCCATTTACCTATACACACTAATTTTACACACTGTAATATTTAATACTACGTTAATATCCGAAAATTTTTGTGGACGATTTGAGATATGTTATCTTTTTTTGACAATCACAGAAAATTTTTATTTTTATACGAAAGGATAAGGTGAGTTATCTCTACAGGAACATTTTTAAGGGACTATATAGGCTCGAAATGAACCTAAGTTTAGTAACATTTTTTACTTCAAATGCGATATCCCCTTTCGCCCGGAAGAAATATTTGATTGTGTAATGCCGAAATTTCAACATATTCCAATTTGACCAAAATTGGACTTATCTCCTTTGTCCCGGACACCACAGAAGTGTCGACCTTTATACGCCAGAGGACGTATCGGCGGAATTGAAATCCGATTAAATGTTCTAAAGTGCCCCTAATTCTTATTATTTATGATTTTCTGTTACATATATGTATTTATGTATTATAATATATAAATTTAAAAATTATATTTGTGGTAGCTGTTAGTTTTTCATATACTATTTCAACAATTATACACTTAATTTTAATAGATCTGTTCTTGCAATACAAGCAGTCCGGAATGGTCAGAAAGTGTCAAAAACAATCGCCCAACAAAACTGTTCACAGACGTTAAACTGACAGACATTAAAAAATGCACTGTCCGCATGTAAAAAAGTAAAAAAAACCGTTTTCAACCATCAGAAACTTCTGCAAGAACAGACCTAATCTTTGCACAAAAGAGAAATAAGCGTCATTCGACCTTAATGAGCTGCAACTCTGGGTAACGCAAGCGATATTCGACCTTAGTCAGGCCCATGCGCGCGCTCGAATAAAAACTCGTAAAAAAATTGCAAATCATCCAAATGAAAAAGTGAAATATCTTATAGACTCGGAGGACTCTGCTCTACAATGTTATTAAAGGGTATTTTTTAATTGGATCACATATAAAAATGTTACAGTAGGTTAGATGTAGAGCATGACTAAAATATTTAGACACTTTTCACCAGAGCGCTTTAAGTCTTAAGCTCTCCCATTTAACAACGTGCTTTATGGAATAATCAATAATTTTTTTTTTATATTTCCAGTGTTCTGAGGTAAATGGTACTTATGTGTAACTGTTCAGCTGTTTTTCTAGTTCCAAATATCCAAAAATCATTTTTAGGGTAATTTTCACATTTCACCCCCTACAGCCACCCCGTACAGGACTTTTTTTGACGCCTTCGGGATTTTGATAGTTCTAAGGGTGGGGAATCATCTAAAATTGGTTTTAGCTTTTAATCTGAAAGCGCAAACGAAAATCACAATTTGAGCCTTCGTGGACCCTACTAGTTCACTTGTTTATGTGAAAATGGAAAAATAAAAGTAAAAATTGCAATTATCTCTAAAAGTTGTATCGCAGCCACTACAATGCCTATATCACATGAAAGATAATTAATCTCTGCACAAGATAGGCCAAAAAAATACAGGGTGTTCCATTTAAGTTAACAAAGTTATAATTTTTTCAAGTTTTCAAAATGTACAGTCAAAAATTAAAACTCGGTATCATATTTTCTAATTTATGGATATTGTGTAAGGCAGTTCCATGGTGTTCTACTCACATACCAAATCTCAAATTTATATCTAATTGCTGGAATAAAATACAAAGGATCCCGCAGAACCTTGCATCTGTAAAATTTTTCATAAAAATGTCTATATATCAAAAACTATAAATTTTAGGAACTAGATTTTTTATAGAAAGTGACCTTAAAATTTCAAGTAGAAACAAAAAATGCAAAAATCCATTGAACATCAGAAGATGGCGTCGACTTCCGGTATAACCGGAAGTGCTATGACCTTGCAAATATTTTAGTTGTGTTTCCCCCACTGACTGATAAGTTGCCAAATTTTCTAATACCCGGTGGGCTGCCCTGTGTACTGGTCAATGCCGTTTAAAATATCATCTGTACAAATTCGGCTTAGCAGAAGATACTGAGTGCCGCTTGTGCTTAGAAGATGATGAAATGGCAATGACACATATTATGCACCTGCCCCGCTGGGGAAAGGATCAGATATTCATTATTTGGCAAAGGACAACTTCTGCCGGAGGATCTGAATAAGTCCTCACCGAATAAGGTAATCAGCTTCATTAAGAGGCTGGACCTGTTGGGTGAAATATAAGTAGGTGTGAGCCACAATAGACCACATGGTTACGGCGGAGGGTCTGGTTTTCGGCCCACTCACTTTTGAACCTAACCAAATTAAGATAGCTACCGGATGTGCATGAATACAATTTATAGCACGTAACTATATTAAGTTATGCTGGGAATGGAGAGATAACATTTGAATAATAAGGTAAGAATTCCAGTTGCGTAACATTGTGTAAAGCTTAATGAAATTATTCCAAGTCCGCAAATTAAATAAGTAATATTTTATAGAACAATTCTAAGTCCATACAGTAAATAGGCAATATTTTATATAATAACTCCCGCCTTATGATTAAAGTTGGTCATTTAATTACCCTATTACCCCCCGTAAATCTGCCCTTGTCTGGGAAAGATGCTAGTAAATCTGCTAATTTCTTTTCTATCTCCCAGTGGTGGTGGTGGTGAGTTTGAAGAGACTGAGAACGTTAGTCTCCGCCTTTTGTTTTTGCACTTCCAGAAGATATATAGTATAACAAGAGCAATTATTGTTGTAATGGTGAGATAAGTGAACCAAGAGAAGTGTTTGGTCACAAAGGGCTTATTAATTAAGTCATCTAGGTTTTTTGAATATTTGCCTAATTAGTGTTTTGCAACTTCTAGGTTTTCCATGTTCAGGTAGTTTAATTTGAGTGGCTTCAATTTTGGTAGTTCTGGTAGATTATCTGGATGTTGATTTTTTATTCAGAGGTATCTCGTGAATTGACCTGTACTTTTGTGGCTCCTATAAATGTGTTAATTCAGGTTGTAGTTGAAGAATTGAATTTTTGAAGATAATTTCTGTGTTTGAGGGTCTTTCTCGACAATTAATTGTAATTTGGAGTGGTTCAGAATTTATTATAAGAATTATTATGTGTTTTCTATTAGTTGTTGAACATTATATCCTTTTGCAAATACCAAAGATGTTTGGCGATTGGAAGGCTTCTAAGGCTCTTCAATATTCGTGCTTTACAAATAGCATTTACGTCAATGGGGTATGTGAATAAGTTTGAATAGTCTTGTGTTAAGGTAAGGTGGTTTACATCCATTGAAATCTGACATTGGAATGTACATCAAAGAATCATCATTGCGCGCAATGTATTTTTGATTTGATAATAGAATATAATATAGACCAGGGAGCCAATCTTTGAACATTCACAACTTTCTAAAGTATTCTGATAAAGTAAAGCCGAGTCGGTGGCTCAGGGTTTAGCGTCTCGATTGGTCAACCCAGAGGTCGTGGATTCCAATCCCTATTCCACCAAACAATTTTTCATTAAATTGTTTACTCGTAGATCAAGGCTTGTTCGCAGGGATGGCTTGGCAACCATTTTGGCGATGGCCTAGGATGAGAAGAATGTCAACTTGGTGTTAATGTGAGAGATTAAAATCAGTTGATGTTTGACTGTCCCCCTAACTAATGGGGTTGTTCAGGTTTCCCTCATTCCAGCACTGAATGGCGGTTAGGGACTACTAACATAAGTCGTTCCTGAGGCGCAAATGCGGTCCATGAAATAATAATAATATGCCGCACCCTCTCCCACACAAGTCTCAGACTTTCGAGCTAATCCTTGTGATTGGAATAAGGGGTAGAGATATTATTATTATTATTATTCGTAAGTATGCGTACATATGCTTATAATCGACAAATCCAATTTTTAAACATGTGCATCTTTGTCTATGCGTAACTTTGTGTTCATTTTATGATGTACAGATGTACATAGTAAACAGATGTAAACATAGTAACATAGTAGATGTACAGTAAACAAAAACAAACGGAAAAAACAAATTGATATGTAATATGTATTCAGATGTTAAATCATTTGAAACGAAACTGACATTATTTATCAAGCATATCGATGAAAGAAAACTTATCATTTTCCAAACTACAAAAAAGCAGCAGAAGAACCTAGAGTAAATTTTGTTTGGTAAAATACGAAAATGAAAAGTGCATTAATACAATTTCAAACTAAGTTTGAAAACCAGTTTGCTGATTTCCAAAAGATCTCACGTAAAATTGAGATTTTCGAAAACCCCTTCGCAGTGGATATTGATAATGAGCAAAGTGATTTGCAAATCAACATGGTAGATTTGCAAAGTGGTACTTTGGAACGCAACCAGGTATTCATTGTGCACAAATAGATTTACAACCATAAGGTTTACCAACTTGATAACCTTTCGACATTATTTTTAATGGTTATGTTTTATGACTATTATACTTCGTTATTATATTTGTAGCATGTTTCACCAAATACCTTGTTTTGCAAATAGTTGTCAAAATTTATTAATTTAGTACACAGAGTTAATAAATTTCATACGGGAAGGGTATATACAAGAGTATATATAGCCACAAAATATGCTACAATAATAATTATTGCTCCAGCTTCTTGCAGAAAAGCAAAAATGAGGGGTGCTAATGTAAATTTATGCCAACAAACAAGTTTTCTTGAGATCATTGAAAATTGTGGCACAAAGTAGAAACAAAATATGGAATAGGTTTTATTTAAGAGTGCTATAGTTGGTCAATTTCAAAATGGTTGCAACCTTTTGTGCCTATGCATATGGATATACCAGCTACATTTCTGTGGGATGAACTGAGACTGGAATACTTTACCTGGTACAGGTGAAATTCTTTCAACTATGGGACTATCAACTTTTCTTGAAATATCTGGAGACTTTGGTGGTAATCTAGGTTCTCTTTTTGATAAAGTAGCTTCTAATCTTTGTCTTGAATCTTGTGCTTGTTCTACAATATCTTCAATTAAAGATTTTGCAACACTTATTTGTTCTTTTGTGCCTAGAATAGTTATTTAGTTATAACATTAATTTAGTAATTAATTAGTAATTTTTTATTATTGTTAGATGAATCTGATACTCAAAGTTGTTTAACTACAAGAAAACATTGATATTTAGTTGAATTTCATTTTTATTTAATCATAGAAAAGTGGTAAAAATAGACATCTAATGCAATATAAAAATAATTGTGAATCAACAAATATAAACTTGTACCTTTAATTGTTAGTCTTTTTGTTGTAAGACCATGTTCATCATCACTAACTATTAACTTGGCCCCTGAAAGACTTCTTATTTCACATATTTTCTCACCACATCGTCCTATAATTTTACCAATGCATACAATAGGGACCCATATATCTACGGATTCTAACACTGGTTGATTATTAATAAAATCAAGAATTAAACTTTCTGCAACATTACAAGCCTCTATAGAACCTCTAATGATACATAGTTTACATTCACTTCCATCCCGATCTTTAAAATTTATTCTGGTATTAGACTGTTCTTGTATCAGCTTAATATTTTTTCCATTTCGACCAATTAAAGCACGAACCATGTCCTTTGGAACTTTAATTTCCATTGTTTTAAAATTTGAAGCTTGTTCATATATATCTACTATATCGTCATCATCTTCTTTTCGGAAAAGTATGTAAAGTAAATAACCAGAAATCCCACAAATAGATAATCCAATCAAAGCAGATAAAGATTTTGTAATAAAACTGAAAAACAGAAATGTACATTAAAATATTGTCTGTGACTAGTATAGTTTACTCCAAAACACACTACCAAATATAATTAATGGAATTATCCCATAAACAAAGTTTATCAGACATTTTTTAGTTTTAGCCATGTTCATAACATCAATTAACTAACTCTTATCTGAGATTCAAATTGATCTTAAAATATAATCAAATGCTAATTAGACATGGATAATTCAAATATTTTTCGTAGCAAATATTCATAGGTAAGGTTTAATATTTTATATATTTTTTTTATTTAAATTGTAAATTTAATATTTACAATTACTGGAATTTACATTAAATAATAGGCAATAGCAGAAGATGTATGTCTTATATCACAATTTCATTCCAAACTCTTGTATATAAAATTTGATATACAAAAGCTATATATTCAATAAAACATGAAAAATGTGTATTTAATAATAGTTGTTTTACACATACAGCATGAATCAATAAGAACGAATTCTTTAGTAGCCCCTTAAATAATTTTCTGCAATACTTTACATAGCATCTCTTTTGTAAATGTCTCATTCCCTCAATAACAATAAAAGGGATGTTATAGTAACATGTTCACCTACAATAGTGAAGATACCATTTTATCAATTATTTTTATAAATAAAATATTTATGATTTCAATGCATTTCATAGATAACGTTACGGATTGCAACTTTGCTGAAATCATCAACGCACAGGCAGGTTTCATTGTAGATCATGACTTGTTATGACTACTTAAAGCTTGTTCAGTTTTCATTTGCTGGGAGATATTACTGATCACTGATAGACAAAATCTTCAAATGCAAAAGGTTCTTAGTCGTCAATGGTGCACATTTACAAAAATGTGCAACTGGGCAGTGCATTTCACAGAAGCAGCACAACTTAACCTTTACCTCTTGTAAATGGAACACCCTATATTTTTTACCTGAAATTGATTCATTTGTTTGATGCTTATCCAGCCCTAAAGTTTTTTCTCAATCTGTTGCGGCGTTGCCAAGTTATTATCCATGTATATTAAAACGCGTCGATTCTGTCTTGCTCTAAATTCCGTCGTCGAATCAACAAGGTTTCTAAGCTATCTTCTCCGAACGGGGATCGATCGCCCCGAACCTTTCTCCTATGCGTAGAAGCATTTTTGTTCCGTTTCCTACGCATTTTCCTAATTTACACGCCTTTTCAAAAAACCTCTGCAAAATTTTCGGCGAGAATACTGAAGCGAAATGCTATTCCAATTAGAAAATCGGTAAAAAATATTTTTTCAGGTTAACACGTACGTGTTATACATTTAATTGTCTCAGGGTCAGTTTATCACGGGTGGACGTGGTAGTCTAATGTATAGTCCAAGGATGTTAAACGTCGTAATGCTGATTTCGCGAGTTCGAATCATGCTAGGGCAAATTTTTTTTTACTTTTTAATTCCAATTATTTATTAGTATTAGTGTTTGGTTATTCTGTTTCATTTTGTCCGTAGTTTTTATTCGTTCTGCAGGTATGGAATTAATTCGTTCATTTTGGCAGTTTGTAAAATTCATCATTTTAGCTTACAAAAGTAAATATCTACAATATTAATTTTCTGCAACAATTATGACAGCAATATATTTTTGGTCCCATTGATAAAATTGATAAAAATGTTTACTGAAAAATAAATTATAGTTTCGGCACTTAAAAAAATTATGATGTTTTACCATCAAGAGTAGAATACCCTTACAATTCATAAAAATATTAAGAAAAATCATTTAGTATAATTACATCATACATATTTTGTCACCCGAAGGACCCCAGGACTGGACCCCTGGTAGGGCTAGAAATATGAGACTTCAGGTAGGGCTAGAAATGAGGTTAGAAATGGGAGAAAATCGCTGTCTAGCGATTTTCTTAAATTTTGTACTTTTGTAGGGTCTTAGTAAATACGTCACAGTCTAATCACTATTTTGAATTTGACAAATATCTTTTGCAAGTAGTAGTATCAGGGTCCTGCAAGCGCTGTTCAAATGTTTTGGAAACACATTTATGTACAAAATTTAATCTTAAATTTTAATAAGTTTAGATTACGTTTATTCGATTTTTCCAAATGGAACACCCTGTATATTATATCAAAAATTAAATCTCCTAGCGAAAACCCTATCAATCGTAAAATATTTTTGAATCTTTTGCAACATTGCGAAATTGTAAATATATTTTCTAAATGTTCGTTATTTTTGACAAGAATTTTAGTAATTTTAATATGCATTTAAATTGGCCTGACCATTGCAATACCTTGTATTTGATTGTATTATACAGTTTAAGACTTTATATAAAATATTTAACATCATAAAGACTTAAGTATCCATATCAGTTATCAAAGGGATGACATTTTCCTTAGATGCAGACATAGAAGAAGCGTGGAGTGTTGGGTGTTCCACATTAATTCCTGAGAAATCAAGGGAGCGATATGAGAAAACATACAAGATTTTCAAGAAATGGTGTGAGACAAAAAACCAACATATTAGCGAGAAAGTTATGGTGGCGTACTTTGTCCAAAGGAACGAAAAATTAAAAGCTCCAAGAAGCTTATGGGCAGAGTATTCAATGTTAAAAAATACAATTTTTGTTCATGACTCGCTTGACATTTCCAAATTTTCGACATTAATTGGTTACCTGAAACGTAAAAATGTTGGTTATTAGACCAAAAAAAGCCAGTGTGTTTACTAAGGAAGACATGTCACGATTCCTAATTCAGGCACCAGATGACAGATATTTAATTCATAAGGTAAATTTGGATAATTTTACATGTATAGGTGCTAAATATTGTTTTGCATTTTAGGTAGCATTGATATTAGGAATATCGGGATCATGTAGAAAGGAAGAGTTATACAATATGACCACTGAGGATAGACGATCAAGGAACATTTATAATTGTAAAAATTCCGCAAACAAAAACAAATATTCAGCGAATATTTACTGTTACAAACAGACAGGATGAAAATATCCATTATTTAGAAATTTACCGCAAGTATATCAACGTGCAGCCAACAAACACAAAATCTTCGCATGTATTTTTGAATTATCGCAATGGAAGGTGCTACAAACAGGTAGTGGGAAAAGGAACAATTGGACAGTGGCCGTCGAAGATAACCAAGTATTTAAAACTACAAAATCCTACAAATTATACAAGTCATTCGTTTCGCCGTACTTCAGCCACCCTTCCAGCGAATAGAGATGTGGATGTCCTCGGATTAAAAAGGCATGGGGGATGGAAATCATCGACCGTTGCCGAAAGCTATGTCGAAGATTCCCTTCAAAATAAACTGCAGTATGCAGATAAAATTCTTCATGATAATGACAACACATCATCCTGCAACACTTCTGAATCATGTGCTGAACCATTACCTGCTACTAAGAGTATAGCTTCTCTTCAATGGCCTCTATAGCTAATTTTACTTTAAATAGAAATATAACTAAATATAGAAACCGAAATCGAAAAAACATGTACTGTTCCAATTTCTGTAAATAATTGTACAAACTGCACATTTAATTTCAACATCAATAAATAGATTTAAAAATGCATCTTTCTTTTAATTGAATTAAATTTTAAACTGAATTCTAAAAAACCCATTCTAAATCGATGCAATGTTAAAAATGTCAATTTTGACAATAATTATTATGTACTTACCGTTCTAGAATGGTAAGGGAATAACTTACCGTTTTGTTAGCCTTAGCAACCAGTAAGCGTATCCTACTGTCGTAGAAACAAACATGGAAAGTGAACAAAAAAAGCTTGATCGTGCAAAAAAGTATTTTGTGTTTTGAATGTAAAAATAATATTCCCAAGATGAATAATTAATAAGGTTGGTGTATAACTTAACACAGTCGTGTTCAGTCGTGAATCAGACTGCGGTATTGTTTTATGATCTTTGTACGAATATATGCCCCATATAATAAAAAAAATGTATTCTTTTACTTTTCACTCGTTGTAAAATGTATTCGTTTACTTAGTTAACAAATTTCTTGGACGCAAAGAATTGTATGAAATTTTTATAAGTTAAAAAGAAATCCATTTGACAAATGCTGCTGATAATTAACTCTTATAATAATTATTAACTGCTTATAATAATTATTATATTAAATATTTTATTTAAAACTCTACACTTCAAAGAAAATCTCCACTAATTCAAATTCACAGAACACCCTGTATTTTATTAAACTATAAAATGCACTTCGACAGACCCTACAATTTTGCAACAGCTTTCTTTATACCTAAGATATGTAGTTTTTGCAAAAAACGCATTTTTATGGAAAACATCGGAATTGCCTGCGTTTCTTTATCGAAATAAACGTAGTAAGCGCCTGTCAGGATGACTGACTGTCATAATAGTTTTACCAGTCTTGCCACAGTAAATATATCCAGGGCCTGGGAACTCTTATGGGAGTTTTGTAGACAAATTGATTAGTTTCACTACATCTCACCAGAGAGCGCTTCACAAAAAATCTGAGCATCTGCCAATCATAAGAAAATAAAATATGCTGATAATCATATACGTAGATGTCAAAGACAACTGTCAGTCTATGTTTGAAAATTATGAAGTGGACGCATTATCTTAATTTTTATTTATCCTGAATTATATGTATTAACTTGAATTGTAGTGAATTGTGTCTCTGTATAGTTAGTGACATTTCTTCGGAATTCAAAGCAAACAGATTGACAGTAAAATGCAGTTAAGTGTGCAGATTGTATGAAGATAAATAATTATTCTCATGGTTCAAGAAGGTAAAGGAAAAATCAGTTAATGTGTTTTATTAATTTTAAATTTTGTAGGATAATATACTCTTTCAAAAGTATATGGAGTCCGTATTGTGTGAAAACAAACAATTTTTCTATATGTCTGAATGAAACAGTAAGAGAAATCGAATCAATATCAAGTGTAGTATAGCAGCGATTGTTGTTTAATTGGAACAACAAAATTGGGCAAATATATCGTTTTCAATCATTATAGGTATTTTTATCAAATTGGTGCGAATATATTGTAAATATTGTAATACAAAATATGCAAAAATATACTTATTGTAGTTTTATTTGTTTTTATGTTTATTAAAAAAGTTAAATATGTTACAAAGGTAGGGCGATTCTATACAAAATTTTTAAATAGTTTCACTACATCTATACAGATGTCGCTTTCCGCGTCATTTTTTATTAACATTGCAGATTCCTATCTATCCCTAACCTAATCTATGAATATATCTCATTTCTTCTACAACCAACATTCACGTACAAAACTACAGTAATTAAAAATAATGAATTATTAAAAGGAAGAGTTTGAAGGAAAGATTTGAAAGAACAGGAAACGCAAATTATGAGAAAACTACCAGGAGATATGAAAATAGCAACGAGGAAAATCAATTCAATATTGTGGCGTCCGTTATTGAAAATTCAAATATTAGTGCCAGGAAAATTAGTAATGACATCGGAGTTTCCAAAAGTTGAATAAATAAAATGTTGAAAAAATTCATCCCTATCACAGTGAATAGCACCAGTCACTGACGCATGAGGATTTCCAAAACCGTTTACAATTTTGCCATTGGCGAAGCAAAAAGTTCAAGAAAATCCAAACTTTTTCCTAAATGATGATGAATCACTGATGAATCCACATTTTCAAATCCCAATCGTAGTAATTTTCATCACTATGCTGACAGTAATTCCAGGTTATTGCAAGTGGTAGACCATCAGCATCGTTTCAAAGTGAACGTGTGGCCTGGAATATGTGGAGGAAATATTGTTGGACCATACTTTTTTGAAGGCAATTTAAACACAAACATGTACTTACATTTTTTGCAAAATGAACTTCCCATTCTCCCGAGACATAATATGGCTCCCAATGATTTAGTTCAACAGTGGTTTTAGCATGATGATGGTAATTTGATTATTTTATTCGATTATATGTTTGCTACTATTTACTTTTTTAGGTTAGAAAACACTTAAATCAAATATATCCAACCATGTGGATAGGTCGTGGAGGTCCAGTTCCTTGGCCCGCACGTTCGCCAGACTGGAATAGCCTGGATTTTTTCCTGTCAGGGTATATTAAAGAACGCGTATATAAAGTACCACCAACGGATATGGAAGATTTTAAAACAAAAAATTAGAAACGTATTTGTTACTATAACTCCCCTAATGTCGAGAAATATTCAAATAAAACAATCTGCAATTCAATTGCAGATTGAAGATTGTGAGTATGATGGAGGGGTACTATGAAGATCAAATAGTAAAACTCATTAGACATCAAAATGATATATTTTCTGCTTCAAATGAATGCAGAGTTGCTAAAATATGGTCTCTTAAAAAGAACAATCGTTTGTATCAGGCTATTATAGATGTTGATGCTGAGTCTTATTTAAGGTGACCAACTGTTCTGAAATAAAAACCAGAACGCAAAAAAATATTTTTTTTTATAGGTAACGTTAACGTTTATTATCTATATACCTATATTTATATTATAACATAAGTAAGTACAATAATTTACAATTTTTTAAAACTATATTTTTCTTGCGAGTGAATTTTTTTTATTAGTTCTTCATTTTTTTAAGCATGTTGTGAAATTCAATGCACGTCTGATCAAAATTACTTTTGACAATTAATAATGACTAGTGTTTCAATACTTAATTGTGTAACACGTGATGTTGCAGCGTTTGCACGATTGGTCAATAAATATTGCAAATTGCAAAATTAATATAATTTTTTGTATTAATTAAGTGGCTATTCTATTGATATTATTTTATAATATTTGTAGGTTAAAAAATCAGAAAACAGAACAGCATTAAAAAAGCAGAATGTTTACTGCCTTCGATTTACAATCAGAACTTAGTTTTCAAAAACAGAATAGTTCTGGTTAAATCAGAATAGGTGGTCACCTTAGTCTTATTGTAAGGCACTAACTCAGGGATATTTATTTATTAATTATGATGTTTGTAAGGTTTATGATGCCATTGACCTAAAAATTTGTTTTAAGTGCAGTGGTTTAAATCATTTTGAAAAATCCTGTGTTAGCAAAAATTATGTTTGTCCGAAATGTTCTTTACGTCATAAAATTAAAGATTGTCCTTCAGACTCTATCCCATGTTGTATTAATTGTGTAAATGCCAAGGTGGCCGACAGAGGTCATTTTGTGTGGGACACTAATAAATGTACAGTTTATAGAAGAAAATTGAATCATTATAAGGAGACCATATTTGACAATAAGAAATAGAAATTATCTAAGAACAAGTTTGAAACTACTATCCAGTGGCGGTTTTACCATAAGAGCTGCGGAGCTGCAGAACACATAAAATTTTATATTTCAGTTTTCAAGCATATTAAATATCAACAAAATACAAAATATTTAAAATTTAAAGAATCCAAATGTTCTCGTGCTAAAATAAATCTAGGAGCTTATATTATTATTTATTACGACGCGAGCTAGCCCCTTATGCAACCGCAACCTGATATATAAAATATGTGCACAGCGAACAATTAGATGCGTTCTTTGTTTTTATTGGCTAATCAGGCACGTGACCCAGTACACGAACATACGGGTTTATGTGGCTGCAACAACAACAACAGCCACTGCAGTAAATTCAGTAATATTTCGTAATAGGACGTGGTACGTAGTCGTTTATTTCTGTGAGCGGCACGGATAAATATTTTCGTTTAGGCGTCCACGACGGATATTATACCTGAATAGCGTTTCGTTTTTACAAAAAACTTTATTTGGTTCTCTGCCTTATGAGGATAAACTGAAAATAAAAGAATTAGGTAGGCCAGCACCACAATTAAATATTGAAGTTAGTGGAACAAGCCGAAGTAAAAGTTACAAAGGACAATTTAACAATAATGTATACACAAAAACAGAGTGGATATGCGGGTGTGATATAAAAAATGCACTCTTTTGTTTTCCGTGCTTACTTTTCGGTGGGGATAAAGCATGGACAAAATACGGCGTGATATGTCATTTAAGTCAGAGCATCAAGAGACATGAAATAACAAAAAAACATTTTTCAAATTACGTTTTATCCTATTAGGTAAAATAAACATAAGTCAGTTAGATTAGAACTAGGTATATAGGATTGATGGGCATGGCCGGGATTTTCTGTGATTCTTGTATCGGGAATTAGCTGTACGGTCCCGATTGAAATTCCCAGTTGAATTTCAGAAGTGCCAAGAAAACGCGTGACATTGAAATTTTTAAAATTTTAGCGGCTCCGACCACACTTAATATCCCGGAATTGAATTCGACCAATGTGACAACCCTAAGCAGAACACATACAATTAATGTTCCTGCGCCGCCACTGCTACTAACACTAATATATATGTGTTTCATTTAATATGATTCATGTTTACTATCAAAATGTACAAGGTTTAAATTCGAAAACTAATGATTTATTAAATTTAATAATTTTAACATGGCAATTCCCGATCATTGTGTTAACCGAGACGTACCTGAGCTCCTCAGTACATGATTCTGAACTTTTTCCTTCTGGCTATGCTGTTTATAGAGCTGATCGCAATTTTGAATTGATAGACAAAAGTAAGGGAGGTGGGGTACTGGTAGCAGTAGACAAGAGTTTTGAGACATCTTTAATTGATTTGGCTGATATCAGTACTTCCTTTCCAGCTGTTGATTTAGTTGGAATAAGGATTAGGTTTTCTTCTCTTTCTGTTAACGTTTTAGTATTGTATGTTCCATCAGATGTTACCGTTATGAGGTATGAACGTTTTTTTGATGCCCTTGCTTCTAATTTTCATATTTTTAATGAAGATAGACTGGTTATATTAGACGATTTTAATATACCCAGTTATGCTCCATACATCTCTGACAATAAATTCACTGACTGATATGTATGTATCCACATTAATAAATTTTTGTGCTTTTTTTGAATTAAATTAATTTAATTATACATACAATTCAAACAATAGACTTTTGGACCTAGTATTAAGTACGTTTGATATTAGTGTTTCTAGATCCGATAATGCCTTAATAATTGAAGATTTCCATCATCCTCGCTTAGATTTAGGTTTCGCAGCAAAGTCTGACCATAATAAGCGTACATATAGAAATAATCACTCATCGTTTAATTTTGGGAAAGCTAATTTCAATGAACTATATGAAGACCTATGCTATGTTGAATGGTCATTTTTATCTAATTTTAATGATGTGAACGATGCTTGTAATCAGTTTTATGAAGTATTAGAATCTGTTTTTATTAATAGTGTACCCAAGTCAACACTTCGATCATCGTCATTACTGAGAGATTGTTCCACTATTTTTGCGTCACCTTTGACCAGTATCTTCAACTTAGTTCTTAAGTCAGTTTGTTTTCCCCATATATGGCATAAGTCCAAGATTTGGCCTATTTTTAAAAAAGGACAGAAATCCGAAATTGAAAACTATAGACCTATAGCCATTCTTTGTAATTTTAGTAAACTTTTTGAAAATATACTATATGATATTTTAATGTTAAATAATTCATGTTAAATCGCATATTTCTTTCAGTCGACATGGTTTTTGGCTTGTATATCAACGGTTACCAAACTCATGACTATTACCAATTTTCTAGCAAGTTCTCTAGATCAAAGTGGACAAGTAGATGTTGTTTATACTGATATGTCTAAAGCATTCGACAGAATTGATCATGGTTTATTACTCGAAAAACCGTCTAATTTCAGATTGACTATTCGACGGCTTATGTAGCGACCAACACAATGGCTTATATGCAACCAACACACATGGTTCCATGGTCGCATCGCTACATCTTACCATCACTGAATTACTGCAGTATGCATCAAATACATCTTCCGCCTGTTACCATCTTAGGCGTATAAGGTAGACACACTCGCATCTTACTGACGAGTCCACCGGGTGTGTCGGGACGAAACGCACTGTCATCTATCGGTATCCATCTTTCACATTTTCAGAAGCTCGAGCACGCGCTCGCTTCAGCTTAAGTTTTTTCAATCTTATCTTTTAAATAGATGAATGTACATATCATATCATGGTTTTACCTCTTGGGAAGTATCTGCTACATCCGGAGTGTCACAAGGATCGGTTCTTGGCCCACTTTTGTTTATTCTATTAGTCAATAATATCTGTCTAGAGCTTGAAAGTAATATACTCTTGTATGCTGATGATCTTAAATTATATTCGGCTATCAACTCTGATTCCGATTGTGTTAAGCTACAGAATGATCTATCTAGAATTAGCGTGTGGTGTACAAATAATAAGATATCGCTGAATATATCAAAATGTAAATGCTATGACTTTTACAAAAAATCTAATCCAGTTGCATTTACATATAAAATTGATGCCGAAATAGTTGTTAAATGTTCTGAATTTAGAGATTTAGGTGTTGTATTTGACTCCATGCTTACTTTTGTTCCGCATATTAATGGCATGGTAGCCAGCTCTAACAAAATGCTCGGCTTTATTAATGAGAAACTCAAAGTATTTCAAGAATACTTCAACTTTAAAGCTATTGTTTTATACTTTTGTGAGGTCTAAACTGGAATATGCCTCTGTTATTTGGAATCCTCATTATGAAGTTCATTATATCTGCCTTGGAAAAAGTTTAAAGAATGTTTGTTAAGTATCTTGCTTACAGAGAGGATGGTGTTTACCCAGCTATTGGTACTCCACAATTAGAATTTATCCAGATTTCAACTAAATGATTTGGAATTGCGCGGCGTGTATTGTTTAGTTTTGTTTCTTTATAAGCTTATAACCAATAAAATTGACTGTCCTAGTATTCTTGGTGTAATAGGATTTAATGTAATCTTTTCAAACTCGTTCTTATTCACTCTTTTACCTTTCCACACCTCGTACGAATCTATTGAAGTATTCACCTCTTTTCAACACGTGTTTCTACTGTAATGAGTATCAGTCTGCTTATGATATATTCAATTGTAACATAGGGGATATTAAAAGGTGTATTTTATATTCCCTAATTAATGTATAATGTCTTTGTTATAATTTAGCTTTATTTGGAGATGTTATTGCTCTGTTAAATAAATTTTCAACGTAGAATTGTGCTTTGTGTAGAAAACAACGGCGGACATTTTGAACATTTAATTTAAGATAAATTAAAAAGTGAATGAACTGATATTTATTTCCTCCTCTTTATTTAGTTACCACAATATTCAATTGATTATCTATATGCTGCTATTCACCGCTGTAAAAATTTTTTTTAAAATATCTCCTTTGCTAACCTAGATATTGGACTTCCGTGCACTAGGTGGGCATATTGCATATATATATGTTTCTTTCGGAAAGGCTTCCGCGGTCGTGAGTATGAAAGAAACTAGGTTTCCGGGTTGAACCGCGTTGGAGATGATTAGTGTCTCGACGTTTCGGCTCCCGTTTTGGAGCCATTTTCAAGAGATGAAATATTAATAGTGGAATTCTCTGAAGCCTCAATCTGCCTACTCTTCAGAGAAAGGGAAAGGATTAGGATGTTGTGGTTCGATTCCGGGGCCTCAATCTGCCTACTCCCCAGATCTCACCACTGATCGTCTCTGAAGCCTCAATCTGCCTACTCCTCAGATCTCTCTGAGGAGTAGGCAGATTGAGGCTTCAGAAAAACTGTAAGATCATGTCCCTACATTTGTGACGTCACCTCCGATATGGGTACTTCAAATTTAACATTTATTTTTAAATACCGGAACTCATTCTATTTATAAAAATGTTAAAAAAGTTATTCACAATGGTAAAGTTTAGTTACCAAACGAATTTTTAGTTCAAAATAAAAAAATTTCGGTTTTTTCCAAATTTTCTTTCTAAATTAATTTCTAATTATCCTAATGCAATATTTTCTCCATAATAAAGATGATTATATTAGTTAACATAATCTTGTAAAGTTGTTTTTTCTCTAAAAACGTATAAGTTACTGATACTGATAATTTTAGAGGATCATGTAACACAATGACGCACCTGTCATGATGCAAATAAGTTGTGTTATTTCTAACAGTTTTCCAAAATTAAATCTACTTGTGAAATTACGAGAAATTTTATTTCAGTTAAAATATTTGATTTATGTAATGTCTACTTAGTACCATTTAAATTGTTTTCAAAAAAGAGAAAAAAAAATTGTGAATTTCAAATTAAAACTTTTAAACAAGCACAGGCTAAACTTAACAGTTTGAACATTTTTCTAAATTTTGATAAAGTGGGTTTTGATGAAAAAAAAAAATTTATTTGAGGCATACTCGGAAGTGATGTTACAAATTTAGGCGCAAAGTATTTGGACAGGCACAATACTCATGAAACCATATTTGGAGTCTTAAAAAAATTGTCGAAAAATTTCCATCATAGGCATAGCGCGTACTTTTTGGATGACACTGTAGCATCAATTTTCATTTTCAGTTTCATACTTAAATCAAATGATACACTCTGTGTGCCCGTTACTCCGTTATTCAATCTTTTGCCAAAAATATGAGAGATAATAATGTTATAGACTCACATGAGGAATTTTCGACAAGTTGTACCTACCTAGATATATATCAAGTTGTTAGTAGGCGATTTAAAAAGCCTTAGTAAAATAAACACCTTTTTAATTTCAAAATTTAAATGGACTAGTGTATCATGCATCTAAGGTGTTTTGAAAATAAAAAGTAGTCTCAATTTGAAGCAGGTTGCTTCACGTCAGGCTCTCCGAATTGTCCTTAGTTATTTTATACGCCGTTTTAGAAAATGAGAAAATAAATGTACTTATATTTTTAAGCAAATGACGATTTACACTTATCAGCAAAATGCACAGAAGGTACTATTCATAATTATGACAAATCACCAAATACAAATACCTACAAAAGTTACTAAAAAACCTGTTAGACCTAACAGAAGTAAGGTAACTTTTTTGTTTGGTAAAAATAATTATATGTACCTAATGTTTTGCTGATTAAGATGGCCGATTATTATGGAACCACCAGCTGTATAAATAAATAAAATTGTTATTCAATACCTAAATGTGGTCCCACAGCCTGCCGGCAGATCTGAATTCAAGTACATGGGTTGGTTATGTTGGTGCTGATTAAGCTAAATAAGAATTATAATGGAATTCAACATTAATGAAAATAATTGAGAATCTCCTTTCCGCGATATATATATATACCGTTGTTCCCGGACTATTGCCCCGTGAGACTTTTTTTGCCCACGAACACTTTAAAAAGTTTATTTTTATAAATAGATAGGTATGTTAGTTATAAAAAATATGATCGCTTACCTCATACCTACTACAATTTTTTACTCTCAAAGTTAAAAAAAACTAAAAGTAAGAAAGGTTTAATTCACTTTTCTTTAAATAATTAACACGAACCATACTAATTGATACTAATTCAATCCAAATAATATACAAATTCACACCATTCACAAATCACATCACATCAAATAAGATTGAGGTTAATTTATCATAGAAAAAAATGAAAAAATATATAATTTTTCTATGGTTAATTTATTTTAGGTTATAGCCATGATACAACCACAGCATAAGAAACATTGTGATACAACTACACAGATATGCTCTCCGATCAAATATGTATAGATAAGTAATTGCCTATTTGTCAGTATATAAGATAATGTGACCAAGAATAATAAAAAATTTCATGAAATTACCTGTCACAGTGCCCAACGGCATGGGCGGCTATGTTTTAAGGGGTGAAAATAATAATTATAAAATTAAAAGTACAAATTAGAATATTTTATTTTAGTAAATACAAAGTTTAAGATTTACATAATCAAGAACAACAATTTATACACATATGTGTATAATATTTACTACACTATTTATAATAGTTTTTAATATTTACTATTAAAAAACAATTGTAAAATCATTGACGATCCCCTCGCGATCGCCGATTCTACGTTTATGCATGGGGCCGTTCGGATATAACGCCCGGGCGACGTCCAGATGAAACTTTTCGCCCAAAAGTCGTTCGGTTTTAACAGGCGTTTTGTACGAGCGTGCCGTTCGGTTATTTGAGGTGAATCGTTAGGACAACAACTTTTCGCCCTTGTTAAAACTGGGACGATAATCACACGACATGCGCAGATGTGAGTAAATTGAATTTTGACATTTTATCAGTTATTAACATTGTCAAAGATTTTGTATAATTAGATATTTTGTGTATTTGTGTGTATAATAAACATCACTATAAGGACCGAGAAGTTGCTCTTTTCATGCGAAAATTGCTTTGAAATTCATTTGCACTGCAATTTGCAATTGTAACTTCAACAAAAATTGTTTTATTCTTGAAGACACTTCATACTCCACTAACAAACAGTTCCGTAATCTATCCAAATGAGGCCGTGATCGAAATAAAATTGTACCTGTTCATCATCATCTTCACTTGAACTACTGTCTTCCATCATAAAGTTATTCATATAAATAGTGCATGTTGAAACAACAGCCTGGTAAATATGAATACGATTTTGATCCATTGACGATAAAACAGATAAAATCTTATTGTACCTACTCAAAAATCACTCGAAGTAAACTACACGTAACCTGGATTGCATTTTTAAAGTTTGCCGCCATATTATACTTACCACAATCGTTCGTATTTTATGGGTAACATTTCTGTGACGTCATTCACCCGGGTGAACGATTCAGCTGGGTAAAACAACTTCATCCGAACGCACTCCATGGCTACTTACATGTGTAAACCACGTTTATTGGGTTTACCCAATAAACCATTGGTGACAGTCACAAAATCCCTAACAATTTAGGCGGTAAATTAAAATGGCATTTTTTTATTGGACCAAATGTTTGGGCACCAATGTAAACAAAAAGCCATTGTTTTAAATATGGTTGGTCACAAAACTGTGTTGCTATTATTTGTCTATATAATATTTGGTCGGATGATATGCTCATAACTTTCGTTTGTTTGCGCATGACGTCATTCGTGAGGGAAATATGGCAATGCGATGCGAAAATTCTTAAACGGTAGTTTCACATGACAGTCGACTGCTATCGCAGCGACTGTTAAGTAGGCGTGTCTACACCGTCAGGTGTTTATTTATGTCAATCATACTAACCAAGGATTGTTAACTGTTTACAGGATTGCTCGATCGCTCAATTTTGTCATCCGCCTTTATGACGTCATCGAAGATATATGTAATCGAATTGTCAAAATATACCTATTTTGTGTTTATTATATTTCACATTTGCAAGAGAATTTTCGTATTTGAATGATTATTAATATTATTATTTATAAATGTTTGTAATAACAGTATAAAAGTGTACCTATTTCTACAAGTTCGAGATCTTTGGATCTTTGATGACGTCACAATTATGGATTACACTGGGTGCTTTCCAAATCGTACATCAAACGCATCTGCTGCAGTGACACATAAAAGTGTTCCGTTTAGCAGATGCGTGTGATGCGTTCATGCATTTCGGAACGGCTTTTGACACTTTGACAGTTATTTTTGTGGACAATTTATAATTTATTTAAATTCGTGATGGAGAAACCAGCAAAATTTCGGGCATTCTTGTTCTTGCAAAATAATTGATTGAAACTAGCAACACCAAACCACAGAATCAGTTCCCTTCCCTCCAAAAGTTTAAAAAATGAGGTTAAGCTGCCTGCAATGCATAAACGCATCACCTCGTACATGATGCAGCTCCTGCGTGCTACGAAGCCAAAAGCAGGAGGAGCTATGGATGCTACGACGTGCAGAATGCGTGAATAGGAACGAACGTAGGAAGCAAAATGTGCATAATGCGCGATTCGAAACATCAGAGTAATAAATAAAGGGGAGACCGTTATTTACATTCTAAAGTGAAGCCTTGAGGTAAATGTATTTACAAACATCGGTCCCTGCAACGTCCTTGACATTGATGCCGAAGTTACTTTTTTATTTTTATAGCTAGGTACAGCCGTCATCATTTTCATTGATTAACATGTAAAGATCTACCACATTCTTGACCTCAATCAATTTACAAATTAGTTACATTGTAATATGTTTAAGGCTACCCACTATTTTTTTGTGACTTGTGTTATAATTATAGGCTCTCCATATCCATCAATACATTATTGAAATTTCTAGCGATATTAAGCGCCGGAAGTGGCAACATTGCCTGGTATTAACCTAATATAGCAAATAACGCCATTATTTTGAAATAAAAAATTGGTGAAGCCGAGTGTTTTATATGTTCTTAAACTGTGTTTTTGAACTTAACTTTTATATATAATTATGTATATTGTAAGCATTTCCGTGATATAGCTTGATACGCCACTACGCTGATACGATCAGGGACCATCGTGTGTTCATTATGTATTGTTTGTTTATCAACATCCAGTAGGTTGAGGTTACATGTTTACATTATGCTTTGAAGTAGGGAATGCTGTCTCCCCTTTATTTATTACTCTGATTTCGAAACGCACCCATTGTAGTATAGGGATCGAGCAATCCTGTAAACAGTTAACAATCCTTGGCTAGTTACTACTTCGATCACAGTTGAGTGATATGGCAGTTACTGCGATAAGTAGAAATATTTCTACTTTTGTTATCGCAGTCGATTGCTTTGAAGAAATAAAATGGCGAAATCTGTTAAACGGATTGCGTTCTCGGATGACCAAATTTTTAATTTAACGAATTATATCGAGAAAATGAATGTTTATGGGACATAAAGTCACCACAGTACAAAAATCACATAAAAAGAAAAGCCGCACTTGCAAATATTGCGGAAAATATAAGTTTAAATGAAGTCATTGTCAAAAAAAAGATACCTAGCTTCAATAAGGGTAACTTATTAACTTGAATCGAGTAAAATTTTGGAAATCCCCATCAACAGCAGCAGCAGGTTATATTCGGTTAATAAATTATTTTCTATGTCAAAACGTGGTCTGTTTAATAAAGGCGTTTTCACCCAGTACCTTTTCTTAATATATCTTCGTTTAGACATTAACTGTTTGTGTAATAATAACTTTTTTTTCAATAACAATAAACAAGTAATCACACCGTTTACTACTATTTTTTTATTCAGCGCCATTTTAAAAAACTTGTTTATTACTGATTTAAAAAGTATAGTCAATCAGTACATAGCAGTAAAACTATCGCAGTAGAAATACCCCCACCAAACAGTTCAGATGTTATAGCAGTCGAGTGCTGTGTGAAACTGCCGCTTTTAGGGCAGTGATATAATTATTTTCGTGTTTATCAATTGTTTTTCCTCATAACTGACGTCACTATGCGGATTGGCATATCTGTGTAGTTGTATCATGGTTATAGCTATAGCACAGCTTATATAAGCTGTCTATGCAAGGCAAGTCTATGGTTATAGCCATGATACAACTTACTACACTGCCAATGCGTTGGGAGCGTGCACGGTCTTTAAACTAATACGGTTGTCTGGTAAGCTATGCAATATGGCGACCTCTACGTCACAGTGACGTCACAAGACGGCTGCAACTTTTATGTGGTATGCCATTTCCATTGTATTCTTAATTCTTATACGGTTAACGGTTCTATATTTGTTAATTAGTGCTAATTTTCGGCTATAGTGTGTATTTCGTGCTTTCAACAATTTATAAGTATTTCGGATTTTTATTGAACTATCGTTAAGTGTTTCCATCATTTTATTTTCGGTGTAATTAGCTTCAAATAAAAGGTGAACAGACAAATGTTTTACTGTGCTCAATAACAAAATATTTACTACTTTTTAGCAATATGACTGGAACTATTTGCAGTGTAGCGACTTGCAAAGGTAATAGTGAAAAGGCAAAAAAAAGGGAGAAGTGATTAGATTTTTTACTTTTCCAAGGTCCAAGGTTTTTTAAGGTCATTATAGGAGTGACAGACGTACAGTTACCTAGTTTGATATGTAAACAGACCGTGCAAGCAGAGGATGCACAATATTTTGTATAATCATATTAATATACACCTTTAGCTTTTAGCTACACAAAAAACATCTCATTTTCTCCTATCTGCCTACGTGCTTTATGTTAAAACATTTTTAAAGGGTATGTACGAACTTATTTTTTAATTTTGGAAATAAATAATGACTTATAGTACTGACTATTATTTTACTAACTAGGTAGGTATTTGGTTTTTTCTTATTTTCAATTAATTTTTGCAATTTTATGTTAATAAACTACATCGAGTAAATTTACCCTAAAAGACAAGTTAATTAGTGTTGTAGGTACCTATAACATCAGGAAAATATAGTCAATTAATTACCATAATCACAGGATAAACAAAAAGCTCAATGCCTACCTAGTAACTGTAACTACAATACCCCCTTAAGTACCCCTATACATTATAGCTAGCTAAACTAAAACTGGATTCAGGTAGGTATCGAAACAAATTTTATATATTAATTTCTATGTTACCAATATTTATTTATTTAATAGTCTACCCATAATAGGTTTAAATAATTTTAATTTTATTTAATATTAATATAAACATGTGATTTTTGAAATATTATATATCGCGCTCTGTCTACCTTATATTATTTTCCATCTATATGCCTTTGTTCGATGTACTGAGATGCCAATACGCCATGATACAACTACACTGATATGCTCATAACTTGACCAAATTTCGTTTGTTCTGCGCACGACGTCATTCTTGATGCTAAAATGGCGAAAATTCAAATGCGTTACTGTCAACGTGAATGTCAGTGATATAATTATTTTCGTGTTTGTCAATTGTATTGCCGTATTATTATAATTGTGAGGTCCGAGGGTTATCAAGTTGTCATTTTTATATTATAGGGTGGTGTTTATTTACAGTAGTGCTTCTTATTATCTCTTCAAATTATAAAATTTAGGTTAGAATTATATTCGGTAGGTAGATCGGTACACAGAATGCGGTTTGAATTAAAATAAGAAAGATTGATATTAATCAACTATTATTTTAGTTTCCCTGTATGAATCGTGTATTATAATTCCATAATCGACGTTTCTTTTATATTGTTATCTTTGTTTACAAGTATTTAATTTAATTTTGTATCAAAACTGACGTCACGCTCATCGATAGACCACGCCCCCATGCGCATAGGCATATCAGTGTAGTTGTATCATGCCAATACGCGTGGATGCAGCATACCTGTGACGTTTTGCCGGCTGAGCTGTGATTGGCTAAAAGTTACCAGACAACCGTATTAGTTTAAAGACCGTGGGGAGCGTGGTCTATCGATGAGCGTGACGTCAGTTATGATACAAAATTAAATAAAATACTTTTAAACAAAGATAACAAAATAAAATAAACGTCAATTATGGAATTATAATACACGATTCATACAGGAAAACTAAAATAATAGTTGATTAATATCAATCTTTCTCCGCATTCTCCGCAATTCAAACCGCATTCTGTGTATGGACCTACCTACCGAATATAATTCTAACCTAAATTTTACAATTTGAAGAGATAATAAGAAGCACTACAATAAATAAATGCCACACTATAATATAAAAATGACAACTTGATAACCCTCGGGCTTCACAATTATAATAATACGGGAGTTTTGGTTGTTAAATGAAGGTTTAATACAAAATAAACTTTTCCCAACAATTTATTCAATAGAATACAAATACTTCCTCTCGGATATAGCAAAGGTTAAATACAGTTATATTTAATCTTTGGTTATAGCCAAGAACCCTAAACAAAGGACTGATCAATTCATTCATAAAAATTTGAAGGTCATTTTCAACAGATTTCTCGTAACACGTCACTGGATCCCCTATTGCCAAATTTGAACAATTAATCTGATTTAAGAGAACTACATGCAATTTCAAAAATTTTCAGTAAATATTATTTCAGAGACTGTGTATTAATGCAATCAAATGTAATTTTAAAGTACTTATATACAGGGTGTCCACCTAGTGCGCGTAAGTCCAATATCTGGGTTAATAAAAGAGATAACTTAATTTTTTTTTCTACAGGGTTGTCTAATATCCCGAGCTGCACAAAATGAAAATATATTTACATATTCAGGGTGTTCAGTTTCTCCTGGACAGGTACCAACTTCGTTTTTCTA